>OX438823.1:9284035-9884035 GCA_949316475.1 Hypomecis punctinalis | reverse complement strand
CTGCCTCGGTGGCTCAGTGGTTAGTGACCCTAACTTCTTATGTTTGATCTAAATTTTTTTGACCTAAATGTTTGATCTGTGTCTGAGTGTTATTTAGTTACTATCTATATAAGTATGTATTTAAAAATAAGTATATGTAGTATATCAGTCTCTGGCAGCCATATCACAAGCTTTGCTTAGTTTGGGGTCAGAGACCGTGTGTGAGATGTCCCAAAATATTTATTTATTTATCTGACTGCCTCGGTTGCTCAGTGGTTAGTAACCCTGACTCCTGAGTCAAAGAGGCGTGGGTTCGATCCCCACCCAGGGCAACCATTTATGTGATGAACATTGATGTTTGCTCTGTGTCTGGGTGTAATTTAGGTACTATCTATATAAGTATGTATGTATTTAAAATATGTATATGTAGTATATCAGTCTCTGGCAGCCATATCACAAGCTTTGCTTAGTTTGGGGTCAGAGACCGTGTGTGAGATGTCCCCTAATATTTATTTATTTATTTATTCCGCGCTGCCGCTTGCATGCTCAGCTCAGGCGGACCGTGACAATTTTTGGCGCGTGCAGCCGGCGTTCATCGATTTATAAGAAGTTATCACGTCAAAAATCCGGTCTAGAAGTCACAGTCCAGCGCAACTACCAGTTTAATAACGTATTTAGTAAACATAAACTTAATCTTCCATTCAACCGAAGGATTTCCAGTTGTTAGTCGCTTGAAGTACCTTATTATTGACTAATCAAATAGCTATTAACTTTAAAGGCCTAAGTATCACTTAAATGGGACAAAACAGAAAATTTTGTTTTGATAGAGCTTTTTCGCTGATCCCGCCTTGGAAAGTAATTATTGTTGTTTAATTTAGAATATATTTAGACCTTCAAGGGTCTGTGATGATCCAATTGCTTTCTATGTAGTAGTAGTGTAGGTAGTTTTATACAAAGAAGTATTGTATCTTATTGTAGAAAATAAAAAAATAAAAAATCCCCGTGGGTAAAAACGGGACCCTATTACTAAGACTTCGCTGTCCGTCCGTCTGTCTGTCACCAGCCTGTATCTCATGAACCGTGATAGCTAGACAGTTGAAATTTTTACAGATAATGTATTTCAATTGCCGCTAAAACAACAAAAATTAAAAAATAACATAAAAAGTTCAGGAGGCTTTTATACTATAAACGTGTTTTTTTGCCGAAGGGCACCCATACGTTATTGAACCCTTCATGAGGTAGTTCGACTTACTCTTGGCGATTTTTTTTAAACCTATTAGAGCTGAATTTGGATATAGACCTCTTCTCTAGATCTCCAAGAAGACCAGTTGCGAGCGGCTTGTATCCAGCACGATCTTGCGGTCTTGATGAGATGGTCTATCCTCCTCGTATGCAGATGTCCTACGCTGCGTTTGCTGGTACGTGATCTCCACTCGAGAACCTTTCGACTCACCGGTCATCAGTCCACATTTAGTGGCTACACATATTTGGCGACTAACTTGACTGACAGAAAAAATAGTGTTATTAATGTTAGTGTCAATAATTTATTTATTCGAATTCTGGGGACCTAATTTTGAATTTCGAATGCCTCGGTACCATAATCTAAGCTCGGAACGTATACGGAACTTTGACAGTGACAGTTCTAAAACCATTCGCCATATTTGTTTCGTTTTTAATTAACGTTTCGTTTCAGAATTTTTGGCTCATGTAGTCTATGGATTCTTTTGAAATTGCCATGTTCAGTACTAAAGTTCTGCGCGAGGGAAAAATTTTAAATAACTTTCTAGAAAAAAAAGTCGTACGTAAAGATCAGTATACGTTCCCAGGCGTTCGAAGTTAAAAATAGGTCCCCTGTACATGGTAGAGGTCGGTGGTGCCATGTTTTGTTTTTGTAACATAATTAATTACTGTTTACCAAAGAATATCCGATATTGCTAGAGCAGCCACTGTTAGCTATCAAGGACTGTATCTTTGTCACCAGAACAATGATAAGTGAAATTTAACCTTCCGCTGCTGTCGAAATCGACGCCGCCGATTTTACATTTTCGCAATAGTCTTTTTGCCAAGGTGATGGATTTTTTTCGGTTATCAGGCGCCGTAACCGGGTCAGTCCTTGATGTGAGAAATCAGAAAACTCACGGTTAGCGTAGGACGTCCACCGATCAGGTGGACCGACGATATTATTAAAACCGCTGGATGCAGGCCGCTTTTAACTGGGCTTATTGGAAATGCACAATCTGGAGTTCTCAGGAGTTGCACAATCTGGTCCCACCTGCCCCTTTCTTCTATCGTACGGCTAGACAGACGCGACCAAAGCGCCACCCTTTTATGGTGGACATTCCGCGCGTTAGAACAAAGCGTTTCGAATCCTCATTCCTCATACGAACAGCCAGAATGTGGAACGCTTTGCCTGGGTCTGTCTTCCCGCTAAAGTACAACGTGGGTGTCTTCAAATCCCGAGTAAATAGGTATCTTCTAAGTAAGAGTGCTCAACATCAGGCAGTATGTAGTCAAACGCAAACCTACAAGGAATAAAAAAAAATCATAAGGGAGGCTTATGTCCGGCAGTGAACGTCCTACGGTTGATAATGATGATGATGACGGATGTTACGGTCCTAGAATAGAGACCACCGGCAAGTGCAAATGGAACAGATCCAATCGTAGAACTTGGCAGCTGTGATGCCAAGCTGCTGATGGACCAATTCTGACTAAAGCTGACCTCACAGCTGCGCGAGGATTGGGGTATCCGCAGCTTGTAGCGAACTTCACAGCCGCCAAGTTGTATGATTCGACCTAATATTTTAAAGAAGCCGTGGTAAAGTAAGTAAGTTCGTATAGGCCGGGTGGCTAGCCCTGGTGTCAGAGTTTTGAGGCCGCCTGAAGGCCTCTGACATGGCTAAACGGTTAAAACAACCGGGACCTACAATTTAACGTGTCATCCGAGCAACGGTAGCGCTCAGTTGGAAAATGCCACCCGCGGTCACCCATCTAAATACTGACCGTGCGGAACGTTGCTTAATTTCGGTGATCGCTGACAAACACCTAGTCAAACTACGCTACGAGCGCTACAGAAGCCGTGGTGGTCTAGTGATAATGAAAAGCCGTGGTGGTCTAGTGGTAATGACACCCGCTTTACAATCGTGAGGTCGTGAGTTCAAATCCCGGTCCGGTAACAATGTATTCCTTGGAATTTATGTACGGAATTTCATACCACGGGCTTTTCGGTGAAGGAAAACATCGTGAGGCAACCTGCATACGTCCGTAGAAGAAATTCGATGGCGTATGTGAATCCACCAACACGCACTGGACCAGCGTGGTGGATATGGTCCAATTACCCTTCGTGGGTAGGCCTGGAAGAAATCGCCATGGGTGATAAGGCCGCCACTTTATAATCATATTTTTTGTCGTATATATGTAAATAGTGTTTATTTTTCAAATTGTGGTTGTAAATAAAAAGTTTTGTCTGTCTGTCTGTCTGTCATACGTCCTGCAGTGGACTATTAAAAAGGCTGATACAGTACACCCAAAAATAAGAGGAACTGACAATCTGTTCGAACTGCAAGAACACGCCGCTTCCAATTGGTTTTGCCGGAAATCCATAACTAGATTATATGAAAAGACAGCTGTAACGTAGTTTTTATTTGAGTAAAATTTAGCAAGGTTTATATTACTTTACTCCTTATTCTGAGTTTAAAACAATACCAGGGCTTATATTATTATAAGAACCTAATCTAACCTATTATCAAGTCATACTATGCACAATTATGTTAATATCACTATCATATCTCTACAGTATGTTAGTGTTATTATAGACTACCTAGTGCATACGACAGTATACTAAACAGTTCAGTTGGTACCTGAGCTCGGCGTATGTTCTACGCATGCGTTAATGCATGTCTGTGACTAGTGCATTTTGATACTTGAGCTTTAAGTTCAATCCTGATTTAAAAGACAAAAAAATTACAATATAAAGAAAATTGTCGCAAAATGTTGCACCGTTTATGTTTATTAAATTATAAAGTCTACAATTATTGTAAATATTTCATGAATACTAATGATAAAAAATTCTAGCATTTTTTATTGTTTATAAATGATTTTTTGCCAATTTCAACAAATATTCCATTGCGTGTTTTTGTTTAAGTAACTATCTATTAAATTATTTAACCAACCTATTTACAGAAAAAAGAAAATAGCAAATATTGCACCATTTTCATAGTTCAAAAAATTGGGCGTTCAAATATTTATTGTCTTCACTGTCCACCCAACAGTTATTTTATGACTAAATTTGATTACCTATTTCACTGGTCGTTTATTCTAGCTACGCATACAAATCTCTGAAAATATTGCCAAACTTAATCTAAGGCAAAACATCAAAATGTAAAAATTCAAATCATTTATTAAACAATTAATTTATTCATCAACATCTCACCAACCAAAGCTGCGATCTTCAAGTTATTTAACTCACCTTCAACCTTTGCCACAAACGTTCAAGTATTATAAGATTTATAAGCCTATTACATAATTTACATTATAAATATCTTTCAAGGAACCCTTTGAAAACAATGGCTGTTAGTGATGACAACTTCGCGTGTAACTAGGCATTGCTATTTGACTGTAATGACAATAAAAGAAGGGAGTTCAAGCCTAAACAATTTTAAATTTAGCAAAATTTCACAATTTGAAAATGAAAAAAAATATTGAAAATTAAAGTTTTTTTGATATTCAAAAGAATAGTTTGATTTAGCTATGGTGCTGATATCAGAAATGTTAAAAATATTTCCGTTATTTAGTTGTTGCTTATCTATTTCTATCGAAATATATCCATTTTTTCAACTGCTTTATGATTTGACTTTGACATAAAAATCAGTCTTTACAAGCTGGTAACATTTATGTAATCAAACCCTCTCTGAAAAAAAAACATTTAAGTAACATACTATTAAAAAAATGACCAAAATACACCATCAGCTTCTATTAGAATTAATTAAATTAGTGAAATTACTGTACAACAAAATCTTGAAAATATTTTATATCTTGATTTTTTTTCTGCAGTCTCAGTAAAAAAAATGATCATCATCATGGTTTCGTGGCAAAGGCCAATAAGTTATTTTTTTCAAAGAAATTATAACAGAAGGTAACTTAAAATTACCATCAAAAAGGACGTCTATATCAGTGTTCAAGGATTAAAACAAGATGCATATCAAACCGCACCTATTCAACAACTCACAGATTACGCCGAAGTGACATCGCGAGATGTCATTAAACTTGCGAAGGTAACATAAGTACCAAGATCGTTTATGCCGCACGCACCTCCACTATATGGGTCTTGGCCATTCAACTTTTTCTCGCGTACTTTAGTACTAAAGGCATAGCACATGTGTACCTATTAGTGCCTATGTTATCCTGGTCCCCTAATGTCATGTTTGCTCAATTTGCAGGTGGGGCCTATTAATATTAGAATGTTCTAGGATTTTCCTTACTTATACAAGAATAGAGGTGAATGTAAATTTTAGTATGATAAGTCTAGGTATGGTTTTGGTGACATCAGAAAGAAAGTTTGTGTTGTCATTTTGTTATGTTTAGAACAAGGATTTGTGCTATATTCGCATTGCGAAAAAGTTCTAAAAGATTGAAAAAGAAGTATGATAGATATTTTGCAGTCAAGTAGCATATTTTTAAGTGTAAATATTAGTCGCTTTGTGGTTTTCTGCAGCATCATAGCTCTTAGACTTTTTTATGTAAGTATGTTAATCGATATTTTCGCCAATAATAAATTGATTTAAAAAATTTTTTTAGTTCGTAAGGGTGTATTCTCCCGAAATTATGTACCAGCCTTTTTTAATAGTCCACTGCGGGACGTAGGCCTGCCCACGAAGGGTGATTGGGCCATATCCACCACGCTGGCCCGGTGCGGGTTGGTGGATTCACATACGCCATCGAATTTCTTCTACGGACGCATGCAGGTTGCCACACGATGTTTTCCTTCACCGAAAAGCCAACGGTGTTAAATTCCGTACATAAATTACAAAGAATTCATTGGTACGGGACCGGGATTTGAACTCACGACCTCACGATTGTAAAGCGGGTGTCATTACCACTAGACCACCACGGCTTCAACGAGCAAACACCTATGTTTCCATAAATACTTACCCTGGGGGGGAATCGAAACCACGCCTCTTTAAACCAGAAGTTAGGTTCACTCACCATTGAGCCACCGAGGCAGTCAAGTTATAATTATATCAAGTAAGTAACTACAATGCTAAACGAATATTGCCAATTGCTTTCTATGTAGTAGTTGTATAGTATTGTGTACTAATAATGATTAGTCAATTAAAAAAAAAAAGGTAACTACATATTTCAAGCTAGTACTATTAATTTCATCTAATCCATAGACCAGCTTCCTATCCTGTTGCTAGCCCAATGCGTCATCAGTTTAGATGAGTCTAATTGGACTAAGACTAAGACATCAGACAGACAGACTAGCAACGATATAATTATGTAATTACACTCGTAACCATCTCCGACTTTGTTTTGCATAATTGTTGACTGAATGTTTTGTGGAGAAAGGCGTAAGTGGGTATGTTAATTAAAACTGACATTCCTATTTTATTTTTATTTGCTGAATTACATTAAAACCGACTTCAAAAATTCTCAATTCGACTGTATTTTTTTTGTATGTATGTTTTGGCTTAAGATCGAGGTGAATGGCGTACAAGAAGTAAGGCCTATGCTGAGCAGTGGGCGATTACAGGCTGATATTTTTACCAATTTTATGAACCGATTTTTATGATTCTTTTTTTGTTTGCTAGATCATACTCGTATTTCAGAGGTGGTTTCATTTAATATTTATTGAAATAGGATTAATCATTTTCGGAAAACCATTCATAATTTGATTATTACTCGACTGCCTCGGTGGCTCAGTGGTTAGTGACCCTAACTTTTCTGGATCAAAGAGGCGTGGGTTCGATCCCCACCCAGGGCAATTATTAATGTGATGAACATAAGTGTTTGCTCTGTGTCTGGGTGTTATTTAGTTACTATCTATATAAGTATGTATTTAAAAATAAGTATTATGTAGTCTCTGGCAGCCATATCACAAGCTTTGCTTAGTTTGGGGTCAGAGACCGTGTGTAAAATGTCCCAAAAATATTTATTTATTTATAGTCTATCAGTTTAAAGATTGCATGTATTACTACATCGATGTTACATCCAATGGTGATGGACCGGGATTTGAACCCACGACCTCACGATTGTAAGGTCGGTGTCATTACAACTAGACCATCACGGCTTTTCACGGAATTTCACACCTCTGACTTGTCGGTGAAGGAAAACCTCGTGAGGAAGCCTGCAAATGTCCGTAGAAGACATTTGATGGCGTAGTGAATCCACCAACCCGCATTGGGCCAGCGTGGTGGATATGGCCCAATCACCTTTCGTAGGTAGGCCTACGTTTTGCAGTGGTTAGTACAGAACAATTCGTAATTAAAATATTAATGCGCGTCAGTGCAGTGCATGCTTAATGCATATTATAGGTATTTCCTTTCGTATCATTGAGAAGTTAAAAATGCATATCCTACTAATATTATAAACGCGAAAGTTTGTGAGGATGGATGGATGTTTGTTACTCTTTCACGCAAAAACTACTGAACGGATTGAGATGAAACTTTGCAATAATATAGCTAATATATCAGAATAATACATAGGCTATAAATTATAATGATATTGCGTCAAAAATCAAAATAGCATGCGGGCGAAGCCGCGGGTAAAAACTAGTATATAATAATTATAATTTAATTATTTACGTCTTTGGAACGTCTTATAAAGCACTATTAACAACACAATTAATCATAACACATCAAAATCCTGCTTAAGCACTCACAATTTCATTTCAACATTTTATTAGGCAATTCAACAAAATGTCGGTAATTCGCATATTTGGCATAAAGTATCAAATTACGTCGGTCGCGTTATAAAAACGTTTACTCGTCTATTCACTTTATAAATCAGCAATTTCTGTGAAACAATTAGTTTGTTCTTTTTTTAAAAAAATATGTGTTATTATTGAAAAGAGATAAAATTATAGCAAATCTATTTATTTTGTAGAAAATGTGTAGAGATCCTACTAATATTATAAACGCGAAAGTTTGTGAGGATGGATGGATGGATGTATGGATGTTTGTTACTCTTTCACGCAAAAACTACTGAACGGATTGAGATGAAACTTTGCAATAATATAGCTTATATATCAGAATAACACATAAGCTATAAATTATAATGATATGTTGCGTATGCGGGCGAAGCCGCGGGTAAAAACTAGTAGAAAATAAAAAGAGCCAGCTTAATATTAGTAGATATTATTTAGTTATAGCTATTTTATTAAAATATTAGCTGTCTCGGCGAACTTCGTTTCACGTGTATTCTGATGTATAAACATTATTATTGCAAAGTTTCATCTCAATCCATTCAGTAGTTTTAGCGTGAAAGAGACACGATCACATAACATCGATCGAACATACTCACAAACTTTTCGCGTTTATAATATTAGTAGGATGTGACCATTGTAAAAAATTCAAATCGCTAGGAATTAGAATAAAAATTAGTTTGATGTTAATTTAGAACAGTATAAGGGTTATTTATATCCGCCTTCCTAATTTAAAATCTCATTATATTTGCAGTGATATTAAAAAAAACTTGATTTAACAAACAAAAAAAACAAGAGGGTTCTTGCAAATCTGTCATACAAATTCAAATACCGAACTCCTTAGTCTGGGAAAGAGCAACACGATAGCCGACCACAAAGAAAAAAATCGCAGGGGGAGCAAAAATGCGAATAATTTCAAAATCCTGTTCTTTTCCAACTGGCTGAATAGTGGACATGCCCTGAACCAATCCACACAAAACAGTTTTAAATCAAACAGGTTACACTACATACTGGTGTTATGCAAGGCGTATTAAAAAGAAACCAGATTTAGCTGTTGCTGTTCCAAGACACATCGTGCAGTTGGATGGAAACGGCACTATTGCATTTTCTTTAAAAACCGAGATAATTCTGTTTACGAATTTTAGTTCCTTGAATTTAACGACTGCGTTTATAAGTTTGCCGCGCGGTACTTTCTTGCTTAAGATATGCTCGAAATGTCCTTTATTACATTTTCGTGGCAGAATGGCAGAAACGTGAAAGTGCGTTCGAAATGTCAATTAAAATTAAAAAGAGTGTTCGTAATCGTCGCCGCGTCGGTTAGGTTTGGCTTTCGTTCGATTTCTGAATTTTGTTTTGTGACTTTTTGATAATTTGTGATTTATGTTATTATATACCTACTAGAGATTTATTTTTGCATACTTAAACATTATGTCATAATGTTTTTGGACAGTTTGGCTTTATTAAAACTATAAACATTATGTGCTCTATTTTGATAGATTTTTACAGATCTAAACGCTATTTTAATGCGGTGTTTTCATTATGTAATGAACTGAAATGAAAGAGAGTAAAATATTTTTGCCATTTTACCAAAGACCCTTAAAATAACTTTACAAACATTACAGCACTGAAGCGATAGATATCGAGAACCAATAAATTTAAAATTAAGTACATATTATAATGACGGAAAAAGCAACAAAATACAACGCGGTAATAAAAAAATATCTTCCGAACCGCATTATAATTGGTCGCTTTCGTAAGTCGAAATGTTCATTACGCAATATAATTATGTATGTATTAAACCACCGGAAAAAATCTTTTGACTTTCTACAGTATATTTTTTATAGTTTTGTTCACGCGAGTATCTCGAAAATCGATTATGTGCGAATATGCGAATTTTGATCACGCATGCCGAATTAGAAATGATCGAGCTTTCACTGGTGTTACGTGATTATTATTTTATATTTTGTTATTATTTTTTATCCAGCCATTAGCTATATGGCGTCCAGTACTGAATAAACTTAGGCCTCCTCTATGGATCTATAATTGATTGAGCTGATTGGAAGCGGTTTGCATCCAGCGCGATCTTGCGTTCTTGATAAGTCATCAACGGTACATACATTGTGAGGTTGTTTTTTCAAATGTATTGTAAAGCCAGATTCACATATCGCTTGAAAGTGACAGCTGACATGCCGAAATGAGTTTATTTTTTATTCAGTGTTGTTGTTCCTTAGACACCGAGGTCCCCGCCTTTTATTTAACTTTTTAATTACAAGACTATATAAGCTGACCTGATATGTAACTTCATGCTTTGCCTTTGTAGCCATGAAAATATGGTGGCTAGGGATATGAGTGATTGTGTCGCTCTTGTGAGGGTAGGATACTATATCTAAATTACATTTTGATCGTAAAAAATTTGAAAATATATATATATATTTTTGACAAACGTAGCGGAAACTCGAAATGGGCTGAATATAAAAATACTTTTTTTAATGATTTCTATTACACAAATGACTTAAGTAGGTACCTACTTCTTTTAAAAAAATATAGTCCTTATTTTTGTTAGGTATGTAACATATTTGATTGTTATAAATAGGTAACGCTTTTTAATCATTGAATGAATAATAATTATGAAATCGATAGTAAGATTAATTATCTAACTATCGATTTCATAACATAAAGAATGAGGATGAAATTATTTAAATAAATGAGAATTAGTGATTCACGGAACTGACTAAAATATTGAATCTTTTATTATGACATAATAAGAGACAACGTTGTAGTAGTCTATGTCATAAATGCTTCTTTATTTAAGAAGTGTCACGTTTTGCAGAAGCTGTATTTAAGCTTTGTACGCAAGTCAAGGTGTTGCCTGAGGCACCACGTCTCCATAAAATCCCTTCACATTTATAATTGTATTTTATTGTCATCAAGAAACGAACATTGTATTAAATATATTACTTATCGGCCCACAAGCTTGACAGCGCTGTCACAATCTAGCCAATGTCACACTCCCTGTGTAAATTAGACTTTATTTTTTATTCCGGTTTGGGAATGCTTATTGCATTTTAGGTTTTCCTCGTACAAAAGCAGATATTATTTATCATTATACCTAAGATAGTGTATATTGAAATACATAATTATTATAATAATATTTAAGACTGTGCAACCGCATGCGACCCATTGAAAACTGACTATGTTAGTGTAAACTTTTATAGCAAAATGACTCTACAATTTTGCATGATTTGGGGCAAACATAATAGTTTCTTATTCAACGGCCAACATTCAAATAAAAAATATATCTATTATCAATTGGTGGAAATAATAAGAATAATCTGTTAAAATTTAAATTATGCGTATCCGTTGTAAATCAATACATTCAAAGGTAAGAAATATCTTTATCCTTTTTTTATGAAAGAAATTAAAAGAGAATAATATTTATATATTTGGACGTGGTACGATTATTTTTTCAAATAAAAAGCTTAAGAACTCAACTCTTATACAAATAGCTTAATATTTAAGACAATAAATCTGAGCCTGAGCTATAATCAAGCTTGGGTAGAATAATATGACTAAATTGAGAAATAAAAATTAAAGAAAAGTATAGACCGAATCAAATATCTTGTTGGCAGTGATGTTAGCTACAAATTGCGGTTAACCCAATCATCGGGCAGGTGTTATGTGAGATTCAGTCAGGATTGGATTATCCGCAACTTGTAACTAACATCACATCTGCAAACATGTTTAATTCGGCCTATACATTTTTAGCTATCCGTTTGCCCCAAACACGCACTCTAACCGGTTATTAATTGGAAATTACCTTTAATGCTCCCACCTGAGGTGTGCGGCTGTTGAGTCTGCTGCACATTGGTCTGAGCCTCCAGCTTGCTGCTGACTGAGTTCCACATATCAAACATATTCAGCATGTTGCCCCCACGGCTGTCCTTATAACCTTTATCTTGCCATAAGTCACTACACAGTTTCCTCCCGAATTACACACCAATTTTAACTAAACACAGTATTCGTGAGTCACACAGTAATTTTTGCTAGTTACACAGTAAGCCTCGCGAGATGCACAGTAAGTCTCGTGAGTTGCACAGTACTCGTAAGTGGCACAGTTGTGCCGGTACAGTTTTTTTGTCTGTTTGAATTTTCACAGATTTCTGAGTTATGCGAGTTTGCTACACAGTCTCCGATTACACAATCTTCTGCACTCGGGGGTGATGTGTCCAGCAAACTGGAAATTTTGAAAACAGTCAATTGATCGTCCGTCGTGTCGTAGAAAAAATTGCTTAAGGCTATCACTGATCCCCGGTTTTGTAATTTTGTAATATTTTTTTCTATAATATTTGTTCTATAATATATTGCGATTTATAAATTTCACTATATAAACTTTCTCAAATTCTCAACTAATGTAAATACGCTATAATTTTATTTATTAAACATTTTAATTTAACTAGTTTTATTCGGATTTAAATATCAGTCTAAAATTTCGTTCGTAAGGTTTGGGTTTATTTGCTCGGGATTTAAACGTGATTATAACTGCTATTTGTCGTGATTATTTGTTGAATTAAATGCTATTTTTAATTTGTGATTACAATGTGTATAATATTTTGCTATAAATTGTGTATGATATTAATCGGAGCAAGTATCAAATTTGTATTGTCGCGGTCTCATACAAAATGAATTTCTGTAGTGATGTGGTGAAGCGTTGCGTTCCGTTTTTTTCTCTTCATAGTTCGTGGAAACTATTTGGTTTTCTACCAGCCAGTATTAACCGCACTTGATCCGTTACACTTGATCATTTTGAATTTAGAACGTCAATTTGAAATTTATTTTTAGATATTCCTATTTGCGCGGTCTCACATGCACTGAAATGCAGTTGCAACGTTTAAAGGGGGGAGTGGTGGGGGCGGAAGTGAAGCGAGGGACTGCGCATGCCTGGAATCGATCTCCAAGCGAGTGAGGTATCCTAAAACACTACTTTTCTTTTGACTAGGCTATGCGGTATCTATGTGGGTGTAGTTCTATTATGTGATTCGCTTTGAAGTCTGTTTGTAGGTGTGCTAGGGTCCTATTGTTGACCGTTTCCTATAGAATGTCCCTTGGTATCTGAAGTGGTATATTTCTTTAAAATAAGATGGTATTATGCGTCAACTGTCTCTATCATCATCGTTTTAGTTGTAGGGTGTTCTGTATGACGGTTGCCATTTTTTTTTCATTCAAAGACTGAAGTAAGTTTTTCAGAAAAGGTTTGGGAAATATTTTACTTGTCGAAATATTTCAAACTTACTTACTTGGAGTAGTTGGCTATCTATAAATATCCATTATTCTTATAGAGATTATTTTTTTTTAAGTTAGTTATAATATTTAAAGAGATGATGAAATCGTCCTCATTAATATTTTTGCGTGCTATGTAAATTTATTTAAGAGTACAATAACATAATACTATTTATATGAAAAAAAAAATTGGTATCGGTTTTACATCCGAAATATTCTTAGTTGCGTTTAGCTTGTGTTTAGATGAATTGTCTTACGCTACGTTTAACAATCTCCATTCGAAAATTTAACAGCCTCAGGGTCTAGTACCATACATAACCAGAATCATTGCAACTTTTCCATTATAAAGATGTCGAAACGTTACAACTCGATCTTTTGTACTATTAATAGACTAAAGTGACCGAATAGAAAGTCATTGCTGAATTTATTAATGCAATTCAAATTCTATGTTAATATTGTGAAGTAATATTAGCGGAAATATAATAAAAGAGATCGAATAATATTTTTATAATAAGGCGCCAGTTTTTGATAGTTAAAATTAATGGACATGTCGCACAACGTCACCTAGTCAAAAATATAATGTTTCGAAAAAAGTGTCTTTCGCAAAATGTACCATTCCTAAAATTTCCCTATTTCTTTTTCAAAATGGAACTATATCTTTAAATACGTCCGATATCTTATTTGGAAAATGTTTCCCTTTCTCTAAAAGTCCTTTTAGTTACTTCATGAATTTTACAAATTTTTTGAGTTTGATTAGAAAAGATCTCAGTTATGAATAGAGACCATGTATCGACAAGCACATCGTAGGATGTCTAGGAGTATAGAAAAAATGCCAATTTGATGCTAGGAGTGATCTGTAACATATAAATATCAGATACACCGAAACATCGTATTGAATGCACGAAACTTCCAACTAATTCTACTGAAAGACAGAGCGAGTTTTATTAAACTTTCTAAAGACCTACTCAATACCTAAGATATTCATGATATTGAAAACAATACTTAATGATGATGATATTTTGTCAGCCTACAGAGTATTTTACGTCTTTGGCTCTCTACCATTTGAAAGAATACTTCATAAATGTCATAAAGCAACCTGTTTTCTTCTGACCTACATTGCAAAAATTCTCTTAAAAGTTAGACAGAAATATTCAATGACAATACAATCATAGACTAGCTTTTTTGTATTTAGCATTCCTCGTAATATCAATCTTTGTTGATTAGTCTCTTTTACAACATAAAACTGATCTTGAATAGTGATTGAGCCATACTGGCATCATGCTTCCATGCATTTGCCAAAAGAAGCATGCAGTGCAATGCTATTTGCTAAAACTGCCATTTGCAAACAGTAGCTGGCTAGTAGCTTCTCGAAAAATGAATCAAAATTCAAATATCGAATGCGTGCGCGCCGGCGACAGTGGCATTACGCAAGATTACGTTACGAGACGATGACGCGCACACTAGCGCGGACACGCACACAGATGAAAGCCACTTTTGGAGGTTGCTGGCTAAGTTATAGGCGGGAGCGGTTAGTAAAGAACGCGATTGGCGCATACGAGACAGCGATTTTTATATTTTATCCCTATAAAACCAATGCTTGAAGAAAGGACGTGGAGATAAATAAAAAAAGTTGGATAGGGTCAACCAGTTAGGTTTACTAAATTAAAAAGAACATTAATAGCATCGCGATCTTTGTCATGCAGATTCAGATATGACTATACAGGGTTATTTCTGATCAACTAGCATCCTCTTAGGGGCTTATTCTGTACATCAAAACTAACAACTTTATTTCTACGACTTTTGTCAAAACTGTATATCAAAAACAGTCTATTTTATTTTGTAGAAATACTTTAAGAACATGTAAAAGAGAGCAATCGAAAGTATTTCATGGGTAATATAATTTACTTCTTAATTGAAAGGGCTATTTTATTGCTAAGATTTAGGTATAAAGATCTCTAGTAAAAAAAAAAAAACTGACGTATACTTATTTTAAACGTTTGCCTAAAAATATTTAGTACACAGCAAATTTTGATATGAGTAATTTCTGGTAATTAAACAGGATATGAAATAAAACCACGTGTCAAAAATAATACACAGTTTTCGTTATGTTCTCTTGACGATCATATTACTAATACCTAAACTAAAACGTTAAATCAGCAAACTCAATTTTTTGCCTACTTTCAGATTTGAATTCTAACCAATTAAATAAAATTGGTATTTGCTTCATCATCAGGGTGATTAAAGTACTAGCTTTTGCCCGCGACTTTGTCTGCGTGGTATTTTGATTTTTGTGCTACCCGATTGGAACATTTTATTTTTTTGGAATACAAATTAGCCTATATTACTTTCCGTCTTTTAAACTATGTCTATTACATAGTATTATATTCTATTACATGTAATAGACATAGTTTGAAAGACGGAAAGTGAATAAATAAAGTCAACCCGATGCTCTGTTGCTGCGCCAAAGAGGAACAAAACAATAAACCAACAAAGACACTTTTGGATTTATATGATTTATAATATTTGTGATTGTGATTTATAATTTTTTTTTTTTTTATTTCGAGTAGGTTCGCGTTTGACTACACACTGCTGGATGTTAAGCAGATGATGGTGTAGCACGCTTACCCAGAAGATACCTATTTACTCGGGATTTGAAGACACCCACGTTGTACTTCAACGGGAAGACAGCCCCAGGCAAAGCGTTCCACATTCCGGCTGTTCGTATGAGGAATGAGGATTCGAAAAAAATAAAGTAAGAAGATTAAAATGCGTCATTCAAATTTCTTTCTGCTGGAATGATTCTGATGGAATTCTAGAGATACATTAAGTCATTAGTCGATATTTTTTAAATAGAACAGCATTTTCTCATCATGATTTTTTGCCCGTCGTTTCATAGTTGGTCCCATAGTAAAAGATATTCATGATGTGTATGAACTACGTATTATTTTTTCTAGCCCATTCCTAAAAAATATTCGAAAATGTACGACCTATACGACCTGTTACAGTTACTACGAAGCCTACTTACTATTACTAAAGACCGAGGTTTAAATAGATGGTTGTCAAAAATTGGCAACTCAACGCGCTCGCTCATATCTTGTGCCATACCTAAGTGAAAGTCCCAACTGCCAAAATCTCATGTGAAAGCGGCGAGAGTTCGCTTGATCGATGCCATAATTATTATTACCTATTATACGAGATATGCTAAAAGCAAGAGCCGGATGTAAAATGATATAAAAAAATATCTAGACTTCGAATTTTGGCAATTTGAATATAGAAACAACTTTTGTTGTTTGACATTTATTGTCAGGATTTAGCGGTGTTTTTATTGACTTAGCGGCAATTTAGACGCTTTAATGAAAGCGGTTGGAAAATAGAATTGTATGTTTTTATACAAACTTCATTGTAATTTTTTATGGCTTTATAAAGTGTCGATAGATAGTTAATTGATGTTTACTTAACATAATAATATCTTTAAAAGAACATACTAATTTCCTTTTTTGTATCTATTTGTAGGATATGTGAATTTTTTGTAACTCTATCGCAAAATGTCACAAAAATTGAATCACTCAATTGCCATTGTATTAATTTTCCTTTTTTCTTTGTAATCCTTACTTAATACTATAAATGTCAAAGTGAATGTGTGTGTATGTGTATGTTAGTTTGTCTATTAAAATTATCGACTTGATTTTTTTCATCATTAAATATAGTGATGAAAAAAAAATCAAATTATGTATTATATATTTGGCACTTACTAATTAATATTTAATAATGCAGCCAGCGTTCTTGGCACCCTACCACACGGACACAGTATTTGTTTCAATTTTTAGCCTTTTTTTAGTATATATGTAGTATGTATTTACATAGGTATAAGATAGTTAAGAATTATATTTCAATGTTTTTAAGTTATAAAAATTCTTTAACTAATGTTAAACAAAAACTTTTTTCTCATCGCAACAATTAATTACGAAATCTCAAATACCCACGGCCAAAGCCAGTTTTAAAAGGATACACAAGCCGAACAACCTTTCTCATAAAAAACTTTCTAAATCTGAATGCCGCCATTTTATTTCACGTGCAAAATGTTCTTTGCACTTTTTCTTTTTGCGTAGGCCTCTTAAGTGACTAATTGGGTACTTTTTTTTTTAATTTTTCATGACTTTGGAAACAGTTCTTCAGTCGGAGTCTTTATTGCCTTAGAAATCTTATTTTTATCGACTTTCAAAAAAGAATACGTCTGTTTGTGTCTTTTTGTGTATGTTCATCGATTTTTTTCGCCAATTGTGAACTAATTTAAAAAGTTATTTTTTATTTCAAAAGGCTTCACTCCCGAAGTGGTCCCATTTAAATTTTACCGAAATCGTCTGTGTCGTGTTTGATAAATCAACAATAATGTCAAATCGATTTGTGATAGCTTCGAATTCTGTACATGGTGGAAGTTGGTGGTGCCATTTTTTGAGAAAAATAATAATAATTTATTATCATAGTCAATTCAAAATCATAATTTATTTGGTTTGTAGTTTTATGTAAAACATTTGCACGTCAAAAATGACCGGTTTATACCGAAACATATTCATTTATAACACTTAGTAGTTGGTACATATTACATTCTTGCAAATAAACTTTAACGGGTTATACCTATCTGCATCAATTTTTGTTTGATTGACAAAAGGAAAATTATGTGTCTAAATTTTTTTACTAATATTTTTTTTATTATGCCTATTATTTTATCATTACCGATACAAACACAAGTTGCACAAAATAATATATTGCGGCGATATGATTTTTAAGCGTTCCCGCCAAAATTTCGTAAAAACTTTCTAAATCTGAGTGCTGGCATTTCACGTACAAAATGCCGCACTGCCTTCGCACGTTTTTCTTTTGTGTAGGCCCCTTAATAGACTAATTGGGTTGCCATGCCATTTAAAAAAAATGTAAAAAAGAGCTTTGCCAGTAGTTCGCTTTTTGCAATCCGGAAAGTTTTTAGAAAAAATCACGACGTTTTTTTAGCAATGAAATTTTATTATTTTCAGTACTCAATACTCAATTTTTTAATGCAAAATATGTAATATTTACGTGCGGTTTTTGAATAACATGTTCTGTATATTTATTTATACATACGGCCCTGTAAGGGTGTGGTGATTTAATTTTATTTGTATTGGACCGATTTAATACTGTTTTCTAAATTATTATTGATAAATCGAATGTATTTAATCGCATTTGTTTAATAAGATACTTTTTAGTAGTTTAATGAAACCATTTTCGTTTTTTCAACCATGACGTCTTTTTAGGAATTAAATTTCATTATTTTCAGTGCTCAATATTAAATCATTTTTTTATCTTTTTCAATATTTTATTGCAAAATATGTAATATTGACGTACGGTTCTTGAATAAATGTTCTGTATATTTATTTATACTTACGACCCTGTAAAGGTGTTGTGATATAATGGTATTTATTTGAATTGAACCTATTTATTACTACCTTTTCTAAATTATCGTTAGTAAATTTGTCAAATGTGTTATAGCATTTGTTTAATAAGATACTAGTAGTTTAATGAAACCATTTCGTTGTTTTAACCTTTCGACTGCAATACGAGCTTATGATAGAAAACTATAGTCAATATTAAATATAACTGAAAAACATTATCCTCCATTTTAAACAGTCACTCATAACGCCACTAGCATGAATGGTAAAAGAGTAGCTTTTATATCTATTTAACATATAACCTTCCTAATTATTCATGAGTAAAGTCATAGTAATTCTTAGTAGAGATGAGAACAAAAAACGGATAAAAACATAATCATCAATTAACAATATTACTAGCCAATTATAAGTGCGGAGATCTATCCGAGTGTCCTTGCATCACGAAAACGGTAGATGCATGATAATACTGCGTTTTATATATTAACTAGCAACCCGCCCCGGCTTCGCACTAGTGTATTATACATACTAACCTTCCTCTTAAATCACTCTATCTGTTAAAAAAACCGCATCAAAATCCGTTGCGTAGTTTCAAAGATATAAACATACATAGGGGCCGACAGCGGGAAACGGCTTTTTATACTGTAGTGATAGTGATATATCGGTTTTTATCACTTAATCTGATTGTATTTATGTCAAATATTTATAAGTGAAATAACAGTTATAGAGTTTTGGATTGCGAAAAAAATAAAAGTAATATTAAAATTCAATTTTGGAAATAATACATATCAATTATACCTAAGTCATTTTTTACTTTTTAAATTATATGAAATAAAAAACACACCACAAAATTGGTCGTAAATACTTAGAGGTTAAATGTGAGTAATGGCAAGCTTAAGTGAAAAAAGAAAGCGTTCGAATTTCGAATTGTAAAATTTTTAGTTAACGAAATGGCTTATGTTGTTAGTACGATTAAGCCGTGTGTTATAAAGATGTTCATTTGTTTTGAAGTGAAATAAAAAAATGTAAATGAAAATGTCAATAAAACTCAAATCCTTTTAACATCGACCCAAATGTAGAGTAAATAAAATTTAAATCAACAAACAAAAGGGATATTATCTCCTAAAACAAATATTAGTAAAAAGTGCCCTTCAGTCGCCGAAAGAGAAAAATAATATTTCCCAACAGTTTCCTAACATCTTTTGTCTCTGTCCGACGCAAGGTCGTTGGCATTGCCTCTTGCTCGCACGGTATGCAACAAGATCTCATGCAACTAAGGACCTTGGTAAATTGCAAAGTTTCGTGATAGATAATTGGTATACGGGTGATTATTATACGGGTATTTACTGTTTTATCTACAAATTTAAAAAAATACAGTAGCATTTTTTTCTATTTCAATTTTTTTGTCATCTCTACTTTGATCACTAAAGCAAAATACAGCAAACTGCAGTTGCCAAAAAAATAAAAAATAAAGTTTAAAAAAGTCATTCATGCGAAATGAAAACGCGATTTAGTTCTAAAAATAACAACGATGATAGTGAGAGTGACTTAAAATAGACAAAATTACGACGGACGAGCAATCCACTAATACTTACAACAATGCATTTAGAACAATCCAAAAATCACTGACACAGTCCAAAAAAATTCCCACAAAAAAAGTTGCAATTAAAAAGTACACTAAAGAGGTTTGCTAAAAAGCGTGCGAAAAAAAATCGCAACCAGGCTCCGGCTTCCAAATTTGAAAGTTTGGCGGGAGTCGGCCGCGCGCGCGCGTTCTGCAACACAGAGTCACAAACTGAATTTTGTAACGTTGCGTTTGGCGCTCGCTAGCAGGACTGTGAAGGTATCGGTCTAAGCAATAAGCATTCATTAAAAGAGTTGGTATGACAGTCGACACTGGCCGCTCCGGCCGCTTAAAAGATGCTAGTTCGAAAAAGGAATTTTCGCGAATTTTCGGTTCGGTTTTTGATGGTCTAATAGACAAACTGATTTGCGTTAGGTTTGACCTAGATTCGAAATTTGATTCGAAATACAAATGTAACTTTGAATTTAAGTAGGTAAATGTATAAAATTAATTGTTAAATTACACAGCTACCAACCGAAAGGAGTGTTCTAATTTTAAAAAGAGATTCAGTGAAAGTAGCTACGATGCTACGAGATTTTCGTAGCAGATGTTCTAATTTTGATTTCTGTTATACTTTAAATGTTTTTTTTCTTAACTATTTATTCAACATTTCAGGGATAATAATTATTAGGTAATGTAATAAATGGGTTTATATTTTGATCTTTTAATATACAGGGCTATTTTGATATCCCCGACTTTACTTTCACATCATAAAGTAACTATGTAAAAAGAGTGAAATTCCTAAAAGTTATTTTTGAGTGACTGATTTACTTTTCTGACTTCTATTTATTATTTTTAATTGAAGATATGTACGTACTTTATTTCTACATTATTTAATTAAATAAAGAAGCACATAAATATTTTTACAAAATTAGAACATCTGCTACGAATATGGCGTAGCTTCGTAGCAGCTTTCACAGGAGTGATTATATTTAAAATTAGAACATTTATTTTGGTTGGCGACTGTTCAATCATCATCATCATATTTTTGTTCTGGGAATACGGAGTGACTATGGGGCCAACTCCAAAATCGCGAAGAAAAAATCAACGTTTTCATACATTTTGTCTAAATCCGATGAAATGTTTGTATGAACTAGCAGAATTTTTGCTATTTCGGGTTTGGTCCCGTAGTGAAAGTTGGTGATCAACTTTTAATTAGGATTGCTAATAAATTCACTGTCACTTTGTATATTAGGACAGATTTGCGTAAAATGATAAATTCTCAGAATAAAAAATAGAAAAGTTAGAATGTTACAATCAAAGTACGAAATCCGAAACCGCAGATGCAAATTGCCACTTTTTCGCACAATCAGAGTAACATTGAAAACAATGTCTATCAACCCCTCTGTCCAGTGTCCAAAATGGCGTTCACGTGTCCTGTCAACCGGGGGACATGGGGTACCCCGACCCGGTTTATTTATAAACTGGTTTCGGTACCTACCCCGGTGACGAGATTGAAAAGATAGCCAGATTTGGATTTTTAACCCCTGTACTTTTCAACCGATTTGCAAAAATTTTAACACTGGATTTTCGGTGAAGGAAAACTTCGTGAGGAAACCTGCGTACGTGCACTGAAACAGCGAAGTGAGTATGTCCCAATCGCCCTTCGGTAGGCCTATGTTCAGAAGTAAGTAGATTTTTGACCTACGAAACGGAGGAGGTACTCAATTCTACGAATATTTTTTTTTACGCATAACTTTTTACATAGTAGTTCGATTTTAATAATTATTTTTTAATTGGAAAGAATATACTTTGAAATTGGTCCCATTTAAATTTTATCGAAATCGGCTGAGCCATTTTCGATAAATCAACAAAAATGTAAAAAATGCTACATCGATCCGTGCGAAATATTCTCAAATTCAGTACCTACTCGGTTGAAGTCGCTCAGGATTTTTTTTGTGAAAAATTGTTTAATTGTTTATAAAGATATGAACGAATAACACCATTTTCATACATCTCACAACATAATAATCAAAACTCAATCGAAAATAGAAGTTAAGAATAAGAGTAAAATAATTAGTTTTGACAAAAGTCGCAAAACAAAAATTGTTAGTTTTGATGTACAGAAAAAGCCCCTAAAAGGATGCTAATTGATTAGGAATAACCCTGTTTATGTAGATTAAAGATGCCATTTGGAACCTAGCTGCCAACTGCAATTGCCAACAGCACGTGCAGCGAATGATATACCTAGGCCGAGTTATACAAGTCGGCGGATGTGAAGTTAGCCACAAGCTGCGCAATATCCAATCAACGCGCGGCTTTATGTGAGCTTCATTCAGGATTGGATATTGCGCAGCTTGTAGCTAATTTCACATCCTCAGACTTGAAGTCATCATCATCATCATCAGCCTGTATCGACCCACTGCTGGGTATAGGCATCCTCTCCCTTGTGCCAGTTTTCCCTGTCTTGGGCTGATCTCATCCTCGCGTGTTCGATGGATCTGATGTCGTCGACCCATCGTCGACCCTACGGAAAGCCTGTCTGCTATTGGAAGCCACTCAGTCAGAGATCTACTCCACCTTTCATCATCACGCCTGGCTACGTGTCCTGCCCAGCGCCACTTGAGTCGCGTAATACGGCTTCGAATCAAATCGAATTTCCATATTACGGACTTGGTCTCTTAAACTAATGCCTAGCATGGCCCGCTCCATCGCCTTTTGTACGACTTTTACTCTTTAGTCAGTCAGTCTTAGTCTCTTTAGTCTGTCTCAGTCTCTTTAGCACCATAAGTCATTGTAGGCAGGACACATTGGTTAAAAAGCCTGGAATCTATGTTTTGAATAAATATTTAGTGCATTTTCGCTATCTTGTTGTAGGCAAATAAGTTTAAGGGCATTAAGCACATTTATCAAAAAAAAGTACACACAATTACTAATATTACATTTATTAGTGAAAATAAGTGTTATTTATTATTATTTTATCTATTTTGTAAAATTAAGTTTTTAAATGTATGATATAGATAATATAAATATAGATATGAAGATGAATTTCCGCAAAGTAACGCCTGATTCAATCAACTATAAAAAGCTTAGATTTCGGACTTGAAATGACAACAAAACAAATGATATCGGCCGCAGCTGCACCACTAGTTTGTATCAGCCCTTGCATATGTAAGCAGTTGCAGTTGTCAGCTAGATTAGGTTCATAGCAAAAGTGGTTGGTTTCAGTCCTTATCACAATCAAAATCTAGCCAAACGCAGCCCTCCGAAGCGTATCAGTTATCGTCCGTTGACCGACGTATCGGACCTGATAGCGTATCACGTGATAAGGAATTGGGTCACGATATCTTTGTGGAGCGCTCCGTCTTTGAGTTTTGGGGTGGAATGCTTTGTGGCACTTTTCCTTTTCATTGGCCGACCGAGCGAATCACTATCACTACATTGCATAAAACAAAGACGCTTCCATGTCTGTCTGTCTCTATGTATGCTTATATCTCTAAAACTACGCAACGGATTTTGATGTTGTTTTTTTTAATAGATAGAGTGATTCAAAAGGAAGGTTTATATGTATATCACTATCACTACATTGCATAAAACAAAGACGCTTCCATGTCTGTCTGTTCCTACTTATGTATACTTATATCTCTAAAACTACGCAACGAATTTTGATGTGGTTTTTTTAATAGATAGAGTGATTCAAGAGGAAGGTTTATATGTATATCACTACACTGTATAAAACAAAGACGCTTCTATGTCTGTCTGTCCCTATGTATACATATATCTCTAAAACTACCCAACGAATTTTGATGTGGTTTTTTAAAAAGGTAGAATAATACGAGAGGAAAGTTTATATGCATAATACACCTATGTGAAGCCGGGGCGAGTCGCTAGTAATTAATATAATTAAACTATACCTAATGCGCTGTAGCATGGTGCTGATGACAGTTGCTTTTTAGGGTTCCGTATCCAAGGGGTAAAATCGAGACCCTATTACAAAGACTCCGTTCTCTGAAAGAGTCTGTTCGTCTGTCTGTCTGTCAACGGTTTTGTTGCCGCCATAACATCTCTATCAAATATATAAATAAATAAATTATTTCGTTAACCAATAATTTATTAATGACCTATAGGTACTACCATATCTATATTGGAGCCTTGTTCTAGGTATATTGAATAAATAAATTTATTTATAAAAAAAATGAAATAACGATGATTGCAAAATATTTCCCTCAAAAAGGGAAAGATTTCTGAGGTAAATATATTTGTTTCCCTTTCTGAAGGAAATATTTATTAACAGAATTTTATATTTTCAATGGAAAGACAAGGAAATAGAACGTCGCGTCGAAAATGCTTGGAAAAGCTACTGGTCTATGAAGGAGTACATGAAAGGCACTTTGCCTATATCACTAAAACGCAAATTAATCGACATGTGCATCTTGCCCGTCCTAACCTTAAGCATTCATTGTCGCCATCGATGGCTCCTTCTTGCGGCGGCGTCGTGTGCCGGGTCGTTCTCTTCCCTAAAATATGGTCGAGGAGAGCGATGGCTGGCACATGCGTCACACTCGTGATCGGGTGCTGCATACGGGTCGCTGGTCTGCTCGTGGCATTCACGCAATGCACCGAAACTACTAACTTAGGCTAAAATTTAAACTAATCCATCTCTATTGTACTAACTCTTTTTGTACAGTAAAATCGAATAATTGAATATATTAGTAAACAAAAGGCACAGACCCTGGAGTCCGTGGTTTGTAATTTCCCAATAAAAAAAAACCTATAGTGCCCAGACTTGGTCACTGACTGATTCACAAAAGTTCCAAACTTGGGGTTTGCCTTAGAGCAATGGAACGCAGCGTGCTAGGTATCAAGAGAACTGATAGAGTCCGCAACAGCACAATGCGCTCTATGACAGGGGTAGTTGATGTCGGCCGAAAAGCTTCCAAACTAAAGTGGGACTGGGCGGGACATGTGTCGCGGATGCACCCCGATCGATGGGCCAGGATCATCACGGAGTGGGTGCCTGACGGACGACGCAGCCAGGGAAGACCCAAGAAGCGCTGGCGTGACGATCTTGACTCATTCGAGAGGGGTTGGCAAGAAATTGCGATGGATCGAGACTCATGGAAGGAAAAAAAAAATATGGAATGTGCCTGGAACCAAGGACTGCGTCGTCAACTCTTTGATAGTAATCATGTTATCTGGCAAGTGGGAGGCTGTAATATTGGTTATCTACACTGGATTCAAAGGACGCCAGAGGCTGTACGACGCATACCGTGCAGCTCTTGCAGAACGCAATTAACTGTAAATAAATAAGTCAATAAATACACAGACCTGCCCCAAATGTATGACAGACGCGTGTTTGCTATTTTTGCATATTATTATGTAGATAAGAATATTTTTCACCCAAACAAATGCCAAAATTTGCCGCCTGATAAGGCCTGATAACGACATATCAGTATTATTATTGGGACAATGAACTGATGAACCCTATACCTACGTCATGTGCATATGATTAATCATTCAACTAACTTCAGTGTTTTTTTAGGGTTCCGTACCTCAGAAGGAAAAAACGGAACCCTTATAGGATCACTTTGTTGTCCGTCTGTCCGCCTGTCCGTCTGTGTGTAGGTCAAGACTCTTTATCTCGGAAACGCGTAGAGATATCGAGTTGAAATTTGAACTTTATACGTATATCAATGAACTCTTGCAGTTGTGTAAAAGAAAAACTTCTCAGTTATCGTTTAAAAAAGTTAGAGCCGTTTATGTCGTACAAAATCGCATATTTCGCACTCATAAAAATCAAAACCTACAGGGTAGTTCCCGTTGATATAGAACTATGAAATTTGGCGAGAAGCATCGTCTCAGAGTAAGTACACATATAGGAATAAATCTGAAAACTGTATATTTTTATTTAAATCACAAAAAATAGGGCCTCGACATTCACAAAATATAGGTTCAAAATTCAAAGTGAGTAAATCGTATCATGTAAGGTATCATATAAAAGAACTTCATTACCACATACTAAAACAGGTTTTTAATTATATAACAGTTTCAGTAATTTTCGTTCATTAATTTTCTGGATTTGTACGGAACCCTCGGTGTATGAGCCTGACTCGCATTTGTCCGGTTTTTTTAATAGGGTAAGTGCCTTTATTAACTACCACTAAATCCAAGATACACTTAATCTAAAACTACATTTATAAACTACTACTACATGATAAGCAATTGGATCATCCACACTCTTGAAGGTTTTTTTATGGGCAATAGTGCTGTTTAGGCCGAAATAGGATATTTATGCTTAAAGGCCTACTGGTATGTTTCATTTATGTCCTGTCCTTTTTTTACTACCCATTTTTACCTCTGTCCAACTTTTTCTCACTCACGCAAATAGTGGATGCAAAAATTAAATAAAAGGTTCCTGTGAGATAGCATAAATGTTTAATTACACGCGGGCGGCGCCGCGGGTAGAAGCTAGTTTACAATATTTTAACATATACTGGTGACAGACAGACGGACAGCGGAGTCTTAGTAATAGGGCCCCTTTTTACCCGTTGGGTACGGAACCCTAAAAAAAGATCAGTTATTCCTTATAAAATTGCAAATCAGAATCGACAAAATATAAGAAACAGTTGATTTTTAGGGTTCACAATGGTGGTCTGAATTACCTCCTTTCGACTTAGTACACCAGTCACCAGTTCTGGATAACCTGAAACTGCAACTGGTAGAATTGCTTCGGTATCTTGCCAATATATATCTATTGAAATATGCATAAGCTATATTATAACAACTATTATTATAAACTTTCTTTACGTCTGCCCACGCCCCGTTTCTCTGATGGTTGCCACAGGTTGGGTAATAGTTTCTAGCCACATGTAGAGGCGGTCAATAATTTCTATGGAAACAAATACGTTATAGGCTAAATCAAACATCATGGCGTGCAACAAGTTGCGGATAGCCCAATCCTCTCTGAAGGTCAAACTCAATAATTTATTGAAACTGATTAAAGGCTCCATCAAACACAGGCGGTACGAGCGGTAGAGCGGTACGAGCGGTAAAGGGCGGTACGGCAGTACCGCGACCGGACCTGTGTGAGCCCTTCTTATTATAACCAGTACAATACAGATGCCCGCCCGTCTGCTATACCGCTCGTACCGCCTGTGTGTAAAGGAGCCCGAAAAATCGAACCAACATGATATATACATCATTAGAAAGCTTGATTTATGGGCTTCTCAAAAATATTTAATTTTGATTTTTTTTTATCCCTCCATTTTTTTTTAATGTGAAAAATAAATTGTGTGAAAAAGAATAATACAGCTCTGTATTCTTTCTAGTTTAGCAATAATAAAGTGCTTCTATCGTTATTTTACTTGCATTCGTAGATAATTCTTTCACATTCATCTTTTAATTTGCTAAAATTAAAAATTATAACCTAACAGTGTGACCAGTTAGTAGGTACAATGTGGCAAAAAACACTTAAATTTTATTATTATTTATTAATCAGTTTATTTCAGTTTTAAAAACCATACAGAAAATTATTAAAATTACAATTAAATTCAAAAATGTCATCAATAATACATTAAAAATAAAATCACATAAATAATGTAAGACAAACACAGACAATTATTAAAATTACAATATTAAATTCATTAAATTAAATTAAAGACTATGTCTAATTGATAAAAATGCTTGTATTTAGCAATAATGGAGGTTACTTAACCAGGGTTGCTTGATATAAACTACCTATTGAGCCAAATATATTTAATTACCCTTATAGATTCAAAATTAATTTTTAAAAAATCGGAGTGCTCGTTTTTGGTTTTAACTGATGTAATAGACTCAGAAAAATATGAACTTACTCGAAATATAACGAGTGTTTGGTTAGAATTTTTGATTATTATTATACCAGCCTCCATACATTTTGTGGACATGTCCTTTAATGCAGTTCTTAATTAACATGTTTGTATAGTTACCTATATTATAATATAGGGTTATTCCTATCAATTAGCATCCTTTAAGGGGTTTATTCTGGACATCAAAACTAACAACTTTTGTTCTGCGATTTTTATCAAAACTCAAAAAAATCAGCTGTTCCATACATTTTGTGGCGGGTGAACGATATTTTTCTATGAAAGAACAATTTTTTTTTAGTTTTGACGAAAGTTGCAGAACTAAAGTTGTTCGTTTTGGTGTACAGAATAAGGGTAAGCTAAACAGCATCGAAATAATTGTGTCAGATGAAGTTTAAATTATTTTCAAGCTAGTTAAAAATAAGGTTTCTATTAACGATTGAACCCTAACAACCTCCCCTCCCCCCTGGCTAAGTTCTAACTTACCTTCAACTTACCCAGACATTCTTGGAGTAGCTCAAACGACTTACCTGGAAAAGATAATTACCATATTACTAATAAAATATTTTAGTCATAACAATTTAAATTAATTTTAATAACATTTTATTGTGCCTAAAAATATTAAAATTTCGTCTGTGAAGTTAGCTACAAGTTGCGTAAATCCCCACTCCTCACCGCGCTGCTGACATGAATATTGCGCAACGACTCGCTGCGTGTTTACAAACGCCATTAAGTTTGATTCCGCCTATAGGCAATAAATCTGAATCAAACAGGAATTTCAAAGTTCAAAGCATTTCAAAAATCGAACATGGTTCACGTTATCAACCAATCCGCGGCTATTTCATGTACAAAAGAAAACAAGGCGCATCACAAAGAAGTTCGCGTATTACAAAACACGTCAAAGCACTCAAAGACAAAACGGGTTCCGTATTATAGAACCTAAAAGCTAACGGACTCATGCATCCCGGATCTCACACAAGCAAACATGCTATATCTAAGATTCACACAGACAAGAAATCAGCTGTGCCGAAACTGTGTCAAGCGAACGAACGGTAACCTGTAGCCGCTACTCGCGGATAGATGGCGTTATAAGGTTATTTATTTATTTTTTAGGAAGTGTGTATTGTTTTATGAAATAATTTAGGTTTATAGCGCTAAAGTGCAGCTGATATCGGTATTTAGGTCGCGTCGATAATAGCACTTCATTATATTGTAGATTCCTACTATGTCTATTTATTTACTACCTAGTTGTTAACACGATTATAAATGCCTTTACTGAGTACCAAGTTCCCATCTTCCTCATTTGTTTTTTTATGGCGTCGCATGACTTATACTTTTGCAAGTGTGATAAGTTTTACACCAAAGTTTTTGAAGTGAAACTTTGGGGGTGTCGTGCACTTTTTGGGATGGGTAAAAAATGTTAAAAACACGTGACCTGATCGAAAATTCGTAAGACTGCGCAGGGTGCTTGCGCGAGTGTGCGTGTGTGATATTGTATTTTACCACATACATGATAGTAGGTACTTTATATGTATGTTCAGGTTTTCACTTCTGTCGGTACTCGTCGTATTTTTTTAATATTCTAGCTGACCCAGCAAATGTTCTTTTGCACTATAATAAAACCTGGAGTAAAAATAGTATACACTATTCTGAGACCTATTAAATTACTTTCACCACAAAATATAGAGGTAGGTTAGGCACCTACCTCCTAATAGTTCTCCAAAAGTAGACCTCGCGACACATCTCTTTAACTGAATTTTTATAAAGTAGGCCTATATCTTGACTCGCTTTTGACTGATTTTGTACCAGGATTCAATTTAATTAAATTAGAAATAGCATCGAAGTAATAAACATTATACAATAATAAAATAAGCTGTTATAAGCTGAAATGACATTAAAAATTACAGTTGCATCAATTAGTAATTAACTAAATAATACCTAGATGTCGCTAGTAAAATCAACTAACCTAATTAAGGTTAAGTATAATTGCATCCGCGTTAACGGTCTTGTAGTCTTGGTCTTGTAGATAGCTGTAGCTATCTCTTTCGCAAAAAGGCAAGTTTGAGTAGGCGAGATAGAGATAGCTGTAGCAAGACTACACATACACATAAGCATGAATATTTAATTAATGTTGTTAATTAATTTATTTATGTAATATTGTAACATTCAGCTAAAGCTCTCGAGTGGATACCACGTCCTGGCAAGCGCAGCGTAGGACATCCACTTATAAAGTGGACAGACTTCATCTAGACTCTAGACTCTAGACTTATAAAGTGGACAGACTTCATCTAGACTCTAGATGAAGTCTGTCCACTTTATAACTGGATGTCCTACGCAGCGCTTGCCAGGACGTGGTGTCCACTCGAGAGCTTTAGCTGCATGTTACAATATTACATAAATAAATTAATTAACAACATTAATTAAAAATTCAATCTAAACCGCAGGATCGCGCTGAAGGGAACCCGTTTCTGACCGGTCTAATTGGAGATCCTGGGAGGCCTATGTCCAGCAGTACCTAAATAGGCATAGTATAGGCCGAATCAAACGTCTTGGCGTCTAAAGTTAGCTACAAGCTGCGCAGATTGCCTCCTCTCGCGCAGCTTACATATCGAATTCGCTACTGCGCAATGACTAGCTTCGTGTTCAGAGCGTCATAAAATTTGATTCGTCCTATACCTACTATACTGATACTCAAAGCAGAAGTACGAGTGAGACAGCCTTGGCCGGTAGAAAAGCCGTTAAGGCAATTGTGTGGCGCCAACTTGTCCATACAATAACTATTAGCTGTTATCTACATTATGCTAAATATCATCCGATTTGAGTGATTTTTTTTCATGTAAGTAATCAGCACTTCAATCGGTAGGCTTATACGTCTTAGTTTTTACAGTTTTTAAATAACTTTAGAGTTATACCTAGTCCTAAGCCTCTAAAAACTCATATTTTTACATAAAACTTTGGTTGAAAAGTATACTAAACTAAAAACTTTTCTGGAAAAAAATAAGACACGTATGATTGTAAATTTTATCAAATATGTACCGCGAATTTTCTCGATGTTCTACAAAAACGCGAAAACACTGGATGATTCAGAACCCTCTTAAGTACTCAAATGGGCCCAATAGAAATAATTATTATTATGCATCTGCGGGAGTTCTATTACAACTGGTTATGATTAAAATGATTGCCTAGTAAGAAAGGTACGTTTAGAAGTACCGTTGTCTCAAAGGTGGTTTAAAAGTAGATGTGTAGATAGTAACGCTACTCGCCCATAGATGGCAGTAAAAGTCATTTTGTCAAATAATGTGCTAAGCAAGTAATTGATGTCAGAAGGTTCTGTGGATTAATTGTTTTTTTTTTGCAATTTCCGAGTTGATCCCATAATAGTTTATCTTGACTTATTAAAGTTACCCTTTCAGAAAAATAGTCTAGAATAAAACAATACCCTTCCTTCCATGCCAGTTGAGTAAAAAACGATATAGTAGGTATACCTACCAAAGATTTTTTGTAAAGGGCTAGGTATATGATTTTGATAGAAATGGATATAATTTTCTTCTTTTCTTAAGTTTATCTACATAGACGATTTTTTAGAGAAAATTCGTATAATGCGTATATCATGGTACCTAAGTACCTACCTATTTTAATTTTTGCACTGATTTTCAGTATTACTAATTATTATAAATATACAATGTGTTTGTCTACCGGTGTCGGAGCTTTAAGCGGTGACATATAAGGCAAATTTTGAATAACTTTTACTGTGGGATCAACTCTGAAAACGTAAAAAAAAACTGCTGTTCCATACGATTTTATGTAGACTTTCGACAAAAAGTATGGAATAGCTGTTTTTTTGCTGTTTCTGAGTTGGTCCCACAGTAAAAGTTGTTCAAAATTTACCATAGATGTCACCGCTTAAGGCTCCAACACCGATAGATAAACACATTGTAAGTATATTATTGAAGCACGGTCACCCTAATAATGAATAAAAATCCAACTAAAAACAATATTTAAGCTCAAGATAGCCCTTTCTATAGCCTACCGTTCTATAGAAAGGGCTATGCTCGGAGTTTCTTTGCGAGATCGAATCAGGAATGAGGAGATTTGCAGACGAATTAAAGTAATTGACATAGGCCAGCGGATTAGCAAGTTGTAATGGCAGTGGGCAGGGCACTTATTTCGTAGAAAGAATGGCCGGATAAGGCCGTCAAGTTATCGATTGGAGAATAAGCATCAGCAAACATCAACATCAGCAAGTAAATCATTGTTATAGTGTGGGGTGAGTGAATGGCTACCAGCACAAACCTATTTGGTTTATTGGTAAGTTTAGTATAAGTTCCAGTTGTTATTTGTAATGAATAACAAATAATATAAATGTAGTTTAAAGAAAACTAATGATTAAAATTTTGAAGTCGAATTTCGCACTTCATGGCACTATTAATTTAATTTAAAATCACGCGACACCCCTCGTGGGGCAGATTCCACTGGTCTAAAAAGTGAGTGGAATCTGCCCCACCAAGATGGGATGAGTGGGGCAGATTCCACTCCAAAAAATGAAGGAGTGGAATCTGCCCCACCAATGGGGCGCTTTGGTGGGGCAGAGTGGAAGCACTCTTACGGGAGTCATCACTTTTTTTTATAATTGCATTGTCATCGGTCTTTGATAGGTGTGTAAAGTTTAAACAAAATCTGATCGCTCAAAGTAGGTCAAAATCGATCTCAAAGGGTTACTGGTTACATTAATCATTACAAGCAAGCAAGCAAACAAACAGGTGACTAATAAAAGCGTGTTAAAAAAAAGAATCGCAGCGTAGGACGTCAACCTACAAGGTGATTAATTAAGATTGCAGGAACGCGCTAGTTGCAGACCGCTTCAATATTCAATCATTTATTGCACCAAAAACACATACATCTCTTAGTCTAATTTATAAACTTAGAGTTACATATTTATGGACCCTGTTTTAGGGTATTGCAATTGACTTAAACACTAAGGTAAATAGATAAATAATAGGAACAGTTATCGATTACGGTTAGGGTCTTATTTACTTTGTCTGATTCGCGGTATCGAAACATTTATCGTCTAAGAAGTCCTGTATTGTGTAGTAGCTTTTGGCTATGAGAATATCTTTTATCTTCCTTTTAAAAACGTTCTCGCTTGCCTTGTTGGAAATCCGCCTATGTTCAGCAGTAGACGTCCTACGGCAGATGGTAACACTTACGAGTATATTAAAGATTATTTTTAATTAACCATCCTTTTAGACCTTATTCTGTACATCCAAACTAACAACTTGTGTTCTGAAAGTTTTGTCAAAACTAAAAAAAAACTATTGTAGACTATCAAAATACCGATGACAATAAAATAATTCAAGTGTATTTTTAGGGTTCTGTAGTTAAGCGCGAAACCCTTATAACTTCGTTTTTTTAAGTTCTTTTTCTATATTTTATACAGGGTTATCCCTAATCAATTTGCGTCCTTTTAGGCGCTTATTATGTACATCGAAACTAACAACTTTTGGTCTGCGACTTTTCTCAAAACTCAGAAAATAACAGCTGTTACATACATTTGGTCGCGGGTGAACGATACTTTTCTATGGAACACCATTTTTCCAGTTTTGACAAAAGTCGCAGAACAAAAGATGTTAGTTTTGATGTACAGAATAAGGCCCTAAAAGGATGCTAATTGATTAGAAATAACCCTGTATACGTATGGGTACGTAAAACGTGACACGCGCGTAAATCAAGGACTGCGGGAGGTTTGCGGACGGTCAATAGGTTCAATGCTACGCCGTGATTGGTGGACGACGGTATATCTGAATATCCAGGTGACATATACTTACATTACGCTGGGGATCTCTAGTTATTTATAGACAATAGACAATATTTTATTGACGAAACAAAACACCGAAAATACAGCAACAAAGATTGTAACTACACTAAAAATTAAACTAGTGTTTTATTTTCGTCACCAGCCTTTTTTATTTAGATTTACGTAGTGAAGTGATTTCTTTTTTTCTTAATATTTATGTTAAAAAAGATCGTTTATACGGGTATCCCTGAACACAACGTCAATGACGGAAATGCTGGAACCAAAAATTAATTATTAATGATGTATTAGTAGTTTTAAGGACCTATACAATATAGAGATTAATTTGACTTCAATTATGTATACATTTTTGACATTGATATTGCGATTGTTAATTTTTGTTTGTTTTTTTTTTTTTTTTTAGTTAATGAATTCAATTCATTCCTTATTTAATTATTTCCATGTAACAATTAATGACGTGTAACTAATTGTTATAAATAAATGAGTATGAGTATAAGAACTATATTTAGAGTTACACGGTCGTCCTTGGAACTCACGCAGCCGCATTGCCTAGGCACTCTAGACACCTACTTAGTATTGTACCTAGAATACGGCGTTTTAGGTCTAAAAATACCCCACATACTCCTATGAGAATTGAGATGTTTACTTTTACTATGAGACCGACCCCGAAATTCAGAAGATATAATTCTCCCATAAAATAAATAAATATTGGGGGACATCTTACACACGGTCTCTGACCGCGAACGAAGCAAAGCTTGTGATAAAGCTAGCTGCCAGAGACTGATATACTACATATACATATTTTAAATACATACTTATATAGAGAGTACCTAAATAACACCCCGACACAGAGCAAACATCTATGTTAATCACATAAATACTTGCCCTGGGTGGGGATCGAACCCACGCCTCTTTGCTCATAGTAAAAGGGAACACCTTATGATGAGCTTAAGGTATTTGTTGAGCATGAGGTACTCTGAAAGTTCTTGCTCTTGCAAAACAACACTTTGAACTGGCCTTATTTCCTAATAGGGTATTACAGTCATTTTTTAAAAGGGTCTGAGTTAGATTCTGTTGGTCTAATAAACCACTAAAAATTACAAAAAAAAATATAAAAAATATTTAATCGTTAAGTGCTTTCAAAACGCATTTTTATTTTACCGTTTCAAAATTTCGCGCTTAACTTACGAAAACGATGGATGTCATTATTTTACTCTGTGGTCATGAATGACGTCACTAAGCTATGTAAACAATGCGTGTTAATATTTTTCACGATGGTGTCTTTGTTTGTAAATTTGAGATTAAAGTTGAAAATGAGTTATTATAAATGGTTAATAATGAGTTATCGTTGGTGTGATGTTCCTGGAATACTAGATTACAAACACCGGACAAACTATTCAATGTTTACATAGCCGGATGACGTCATAACATAGCGGTGACTATTTTATGCACATATTAAAAAAACTGAATATTTTGTATTGATTTTTAAAATTTATTTTGTTATTTTATGATTTAAAACGATCATTTTTCGATTGCTTTTTGCCTAAGCTATCTCAAAAATACATTTACAGATATTTTCACGTTCATAGTAAAATATTCTATTGTGCCCTATTACTTAGTGCTCTAATATTAAAATGGTAGTAGCACATACTACCACTCACACTCTAAGTCCATATAGTCTTCAATTGAACCTCTTTGTGTTCGTATTGATGAAAATCTCCATAAAACTTTAAATAAAGGAAGGTCCGTGCACTTTGCACAACAAAAGTTTTAGTACATTAGAGTGGTTACACGGTCGTCCTTGGAACTCACGCAGTCGCAGTGCCTAGGCACTCCAGACACCTACTTAGTACCTAAATCTAGGTATACTGGTGCCAAGGCCGGGACGGAAGCCTTTTCGTATCGAAACAAAGGGTAGTTAGAGAGTTAGAGAAAATGCGGGTTTTGGATTGATCTTGTTAGATATTTTTCTTTTAAATATACATATCATGTAAGAATGTTTTATAATGTTTCTAGTATTAGTTAAGATAACTAATCATACTAATATTATAAATTCGAAAATTCTCATTGATTTCAGTGATTCGCATCTACATATCATTCACAGGGTAACCGATTGACTTGATTTTTGACATGGACACAGTTTTAAAGACGGAAACCTTTTATTTTTCCAGGATTAAAGTAGCTTAAATGCTACTTTAATCCTGGAAAAATAAAAGGTTCCCATGGGATAGCACAAAAAACACCAGGCAAAAGCTAGTATATTATATATTGTATGTTTGTAATAAAATCACATACCTACTCTAAGTAGACATTACATGTTAAATTGAAGTTAAACTCGAACTTACTTGCTAGTAGTTGCTATAGGTACATACTTTGTTGTACCTACTGTAAATGCAAACGTTGTATTCTCATATTAAAAAAAAATAGTGAGCCTACGACCTATTCTCAGACCTACCAAATATCCTTCGTCCAGCCATCCACCACCAGTATGACGTTTACTGCTGGACATAAGCCTCCCCTATGGATTTCTAAGAAGGTCAGTTTGAAGAAGCCTGCATCCAGCGCGTTCCAGCGATCTAATTAAATCGTCAGTCTACCTAGTAGGCGTCTTACGCTGCGCTTGCTGATAGGTACGTGGTCTCCTGTGTGTTCTACTAAAAGCATTTCATAAACAATCGGCTAAGCCGTTTTTGAGGAGTACGTTAACGAACACTGAGACAGGATTATTACACATGAGATTTTATTCTGGTGTGTAATAATGTTGTATATTTGTATACATTTATTTTTATCGTAATTCAGTATGCCTGTGAAAGTAGAGATATTAGAAGAGGCTGTATGGTTCGCAGAAAAACTCAGCCCCATTACTGGGTCTCTGGGCCGGAGCGGTGACCTGACCTAGAAAGGGGTCTAGGGCTCGAAAACAGATGTTTTGAAGGCCAAATATTTAGGACATTGTCCAGGGCAGGGCAGAGTTCATATCTATGAGTATCCTTTCCAATAATTAAAATCCGAAAGTTTGTTTGTTGATTTGTTAAGCCATGTATTAACTGAGCAACAATTGTTTATAAACTATGTTTCAGAAACAAAATCTACCCGTCTTACCACAAAAGTTTTACGCACGGTTTAGACTATGTTTAACAATACAAATTATACGTTTAAACAGTGTTTAAAGCGTGTTTAAATGTTTTGTGTCGTTGTTTTGTGGTAAGGGTGTTGTGGTGGCGGTACGTGTTTCTGAAACAAATCATAATTTTTCAGAGACAATTATTTTGTTTCTGTAGACATTACCCGCCTTACCACAAAAGATTTAAATACTGTGTAACCGTACAATTTATATCGTATAAAAATTAAAAATTAAATTATCGTTAAACACAAAAGTTTTAAGCACGCTTTAGCGTAAAACTTTTGTGGTAAGACGGTATGTGTTTATCGGTATGTTTCGGTGCTGTTCTTGGATACATCTACGTGATGTTTCAGAAATTGTGTATCCGAAACATTGTTGCTCGGTGAATACATGGCTTTAGTTACTCATTCACAGCAACGGAGCGATACGACAGATATACTAGATTTTTAGCATGCTTATGCTGATTTACCAGCAGGCGGCAGATTTTAGGGGCGGCAAATTTGGGACCATTTATTTTACTATTATGTTATTGACAAAAATAAAAGATTAACTTGTATACCTTAATATAATAAATTCTACAGAAAAAAACAACAGGCACTCCTGGAGTACCGGCAGAAGTGGAAACTTGCTCATTCTGTACAAATTTTCGATCAGGTTACGCCATACTGATTCTTGACGCGAGTTTAACCTTTTTTTACTTATCTCAAAAAGTGCACGACGCAGCAAAAGAAGTTTACACTTCAAAAAAAAACAATATAATTATGATTCGTTTTACTGCTTAGAATCAAAGTATGGAATATTGATGTATTTGCATATTGGAGTGACAGAATATGAATTATCTATCGTTATTAATTATCTATTATTCAGCGTGGCAATGCTGCCAGCATGCTGGGCACGCTGCCAACTGGCAGTGGGTTTGAGCACTTGGATTATCTTTAGACCTTCAAGGGTCTGTGGATGATCCAATTGCTTTCTATGTAGTAGTAGTGTAGTATTGTCATTATTAAAAAAAAATATCTATCTATTATATAATATGGTTATCTCGGCAAAAATTCAAAAGCCTGCTGGCGGCAAATTCGCCACTACTAGAAAGGATATACAGGGTTATTAGCATCCTTTATGGGCTTATTCTGTACATCAAAACTAACAAATTTTGTTCTGCGACTAATGACAAAACTAAAAAAAACAGCTGTCGAGGGTGAACGATATTTTTCTACGGAACAGCATTTTTTTAAAGTTTTGACAAAGGTCGCAACACAAAAGTTGTTAGTTTTGATTTACTAATTTTATTCATCACAGTTTGATGTACATAATAGGCTCGTCAAAGGATGATTAATTGATTGATTACTAGTAAACCTGTACATTAAAAAATACCTAAAAACTCTGACACCAGTGCTAGCCACCCGGCCTATACGAACTTACTTAATTTTTTTGTACATTAAAGATGTAAAGTAGCATATAACTCTCTACGAGAGTCTACAACAAGATTATTTTTTGCAAAAATTAGCATGACCGACTTCACCCGTGTACAGAATTCGCGAATATTTGGCACGGATCGATGTAGCATTTTTCATATTATTGTTGATTTATCAAAAATGGCTCAGCCGATTTCGATAAAATTTAAATGGGACCAATTCCAAAGTATACTCTTTCCAATAAAAAAATAATTATTGAAATCGGACTACTACGAAAAAAGTTATGCGTGGTTATACATAAAAAAAAATATATACGCGTCGAATTGTATACCTCCTCCGGTGGTTCGTCGGTCAAAAAAGGGAAAATTTTAAACCATTCACGCGGGCGGAGACGCGGGTAAAAGCTAGTATTTCAATAAAATCAACATCTCGGTATATTTTATTGAAACTGAAACCCACCGTAATCCCTGAAGCGTTTTCCGGAACGCATACGCCATAAAAAAACGTAATTTCTTTGTTTGGGGTTTGTGGATTCTCTTTAGGTATTTGTTTGCTTTTCGTGTGGACTCAAAGCTTTGAAGTACTCGTCTCTTAATGGATTTGGTTGGAACTTTTAGAGCCCTTGTTCACGGCCTTTTTTTTCACCTTTTCATTACAAACCATACACCAGCGCGAATCCGGTGAAAAAAAAACGGTACGTTGTCCGGTAACACAAATTACCGTGAACAAGCGCTCTTATATTTAATACTTATATACGTGTAATTGAATTTGCCTTATAGTTTACTTGAGAACACTATATTTAAGCTAAAAACTGAATATAAGTATGAAATAGATCTGTAGAAGAATCGGATCCGCAAGTCCGTAAAATAATAAAAATCTTGCCCAATCCAAATACCTATTAATACCTAGTAGCCATGAACAGCCAAATTATAGCCAATTTGGGCTAGAGCTATCAAGGAAGTAGCGACTACGTCACACCACCGGACGTCTTATAATTGGATTTACTATCGTATCAGTATAAAAGCAATCTTGATGGAAGTTTACTGCTTTTAAAACATTATTAGTAACTAAACATTATTTACTAGATTGATCCACTACCTTCCACAGGATTCTTGAATATTTTGCCTTTTAAGGTTCCGCACCTCAAACGGAAAAAAACGGAACCCTTATAGGATCACTTTGTTGTCCGTATGTCTGTCTGTCCATCTGTGTGTATTTCAAGACTATATCTCGGGAACGCGTAAAGATATCGAGTTGAAATTTAAACTGTATACCTACGTATATCTATGGTTTCTTGCAGTTGTGTAAAAGAAAAACTTCTCAGTTATCGTTTGAAAAAGTTAGAGCCGTTCACAAAACATGGGTTCAAAATTCAAAGTAAGTAAATCGTATCATGTAAGGTATCATATTATTATAAAAGAACTTCATTACCACATGCTAAAACAGGTTTTTAATTATATTTACAATGCGTAATTTTCGATGTATGACGAGAAAAGTGAAAAAAAAAACTTTTTTTTCGATGGTTATAGTACCTATAGAGATTTTTACAACTCAGTACCCAATTTTGTTAATTTTTCTGGATTCGTCCTGAACCCTCGATGTGCGAGCTTGACTCGCACTTGTCCGGTTTTTTATGCTGAATAGGGCTACATTCTGCCACCAACTCGCCTGATGGGAAGCGAAGTTGTAGCCGAAGATGGAGTATGTAGACCTAGTTGATACTTATAACCTATACCTATATAAGTAGCCTTAGCACTATCCGACCCTTGAACTAAATCCATGCCAAAAATCAAGTCTTTTCGCTACTTTTTTGCTGTGTGAAAGAGTAATAAACAAAGCAGAAAACAAACTCTCGGTTTTATGCTATTAGTATGGCGCGCTAGCACTCGACAACTTGAGAAAGGCCGCCGAATATGCCTGGTGATAAGGAATACCTTTTAGTGATAAGGCCGCCTCTTGTTACACGCTATCTAAAGGGTTATTAGCATCCTTTTTTTAGTGTTTAATGTTTTTGTTATCTGTGTTATTGTGCTCTTTGTGTTAACAATAAAGAATATCTATCTATCTATCTTAATGTGGTCTTCATTATCAAATTACGTGAGTTCAATCCCGCTATAAAACGTATAAAAATATTTGCGAGGATTATCACTATGAAAATGATAGTTTTGAATATCTATAAGGGAGGCTTATGCTCAGCAGTGAACGTTCTATGGCTAAAGTAAATTTATCAAAATTTAAGATGGCTTAATTTTTATATTTCAGAAAAAGATATGTATGTTTATGACATGAACAATAGGCCATTTTTAATGGCAGCGTAAAATAGTGTTTTTTCTAACAAATGCATAGTGAAAAAGAAACAAGGCTACTAAATGACGATTTTGATTACGATGGCGCCTCTAAAATTGGGCCTACTGTCAAAAATAACATCAAGTATTACGAATTTCAAACCATGTTAATTTTCAACTTTCAGATATAAATATAGGAACAAATATAGAATAACTAGCTTTTACCCGCGGCTTCCCCCGCGTTATAATTTAACTTTCACTTATGTTTATATCGGTACCTACCAATTTTAGTAAAATATGATGTCAAAAAATATGGTAACAAAAATAGTAAAGTAAGTGCGCCACAAATTTCTTTAAAAAAAAAGTACATTGAGTATTTTCAAATATATAAACTAAAACACCTACAAATATATAATAAAACATCAAGCTAGCCGTCCAGTTTAGACTGGACGGCTAGCTTTAGCTTGGTGTTATATTTAATACTAAAACACAGCTGTGGTGTACGAGTAAATGAAATTTCATTTTATATCATCTATTTTCGTCGTTCTCCACTTTTTAGGTATTCACTATAGGGAAAAATAAGAGGAAAAAATTTGCACGTCCATGGCATCCCTACAAAAGGGACGCCATAAAAATTCTGCAATCGAGCCCGGTTGCCGGAAGTTGGAAAAGAATGGGATACCCTACCCTGGTATAGGCGTAACCACATCTAGCAAGTATAGACTCTGGATTTTTTGACTGATACTTTTCAACCTACTTCTAATAAGGAGTTCTCAATGATATTTTGATTTTTTTTTGGAAAATATTTAGCTATTTTTTTTTTGGTCGATTTCGATTATTCTTTTTTACCGACATCCAAAAACGATGGAGGGAAGGTACCATGTTCGTCTGTAGGTATTTTTTTTTCGTGTATGTTCATCGATACTTTTAAATTATGTGACTCCATTTATTTTTCATAACCAAATAGTTTTGATATTACTAATTTAATGAATTATTAACAATGTACCTACATTTTGAAATTTTGCATACCATACTGGTTAAGACATGGCGATCTTTATATTTATTGACTACAACACATGAACATTGCAACACCCGTGTTTTGCGAAATAAATGAATTGAATTGAATTGATATTTTCGTCAATTGAGAATCGATTTAAAAAAAACTTGCTCTATTCGTAAGGGTATACTAAACTTGCTCTATTCGTAAGGGTATACTCCCTAGATGGTCCTATTTAAATTTTATTTAAATGGGACCATCTAGGCATCATTGGCTGAGCCGTTTTTGAAACATCAACAACAATGCGAAAATTGTATACATCAATTCGAGCGAACTACATATTCTAATTTTGTACACGATAGAAGTTGGTTTTCACTGTTTTTGCGAAAAATAATTAAATAAGTTAAAATGAAATTCTAGTATACTTTTGACGCTTTTACTTTAAAAGTGATTTTATAACCGTCTTACCACACAAGTTTTACGCACGCTTTAGACAATGTTTAACAGAACAAATGGCACGGTTAAACAGTGTTTAAGTATTGTCGGTTAATTGTTTAAAAACCGTATCTAGTTTAAAAATATGTTTATAGTAATTTTCGTATGAGGGTGAAAGGTGAAAGGGTGACCCCATGAATAAGTACAGGTAATACTTTAACCTTTACCTGATGCAGTGGTGCTGGCTGTAGTAATCGACACAGTGCTAGTGGTGGATGTCTGTGTATTCTCCGCTGTAGAAGCGTTCGTCAGCTCCACGATCCTATCCACAGCTATACGGTTCCCAGGCAGTATCCCGGAACTCTCCGCCTGCTCCTGACTCTCCTGACTCCTCTCCACTTCAGCCTCCACTTGAGGACTAGCTGGCTGTGCCAAATCATTGGCAACAATCACATTGACCGTCGTCAAAGACTCCAAGTCATTGTTTTCATTGCTAACGTGCTGATTATCAATATAAACCGCCGCTGATCTAGCCCCTAACTGCTCCATCACGCTTTCAGCTAAAGAACGAGTCGAAAGCTCATTGATATCTATATCCTGCTTGATGTCTATTATTATCTGATGACGCTTCGTAACACTCCCTGACGGGCTCTGGACTTGATGCACGCTTATAGAAGCCTCGGATCCAGGCTGGCTCATGTGCTGTTGTATTACATGCGTCAGCTGACCTTCCAAACTGTCCCGGTTGCCCGCCATCTTGTCCCACTTTCAAATTACGTTCCACTCATCACTAAGAAGAAAGATCAGACTTTTTGTTCAGTCGAGAAGAAGAAGTATTGCCGTGGTTACTAACTAATGAACACTACCTATCACTGATGGGGCTGAACACACTCGGATGGTACGTCCTTGAACACAGTTTCGGTTACTGCAATGCAGAGCGCAGGTGCATGAGGGAATTGGGTCAGGGGTGAACGTCCTACCGAAAATTTTGACTTCCGTATCTATTTGTGCGAGTTTTTTAATGGCAGTATTAGAGGCACAATTGTCACATATCAGTTCACATTGTTTGTTTTGGTACACTGTCCTATTTTGCAGGCGGGCGGCGCCCGTAGCGACTGCGAGGCCTACGAAAGCGTAGTGGCTGCTACGCCGCCCAGCGTAGGCCCGTGGGTGCTACACTTCCGTGTATTTGTCTCGGGATATATCGAGCGATGTTTTTGGCAATTTTTTATTTTGGTTTTGGTTGAATTTTTTTAGCTATACTTCAGCTGTACGCAACAGGTTTTGAAATAAAACAGCATTTTTTTAATTGCACATTGCAATTACAAAAATTACCTTTTTTATCAATAAATTTTACAGCATGATATGTAAAATTTGAAAGGCGCATTTACACTATACCAACGTCTATAAAAATATAGAAAAAATAGATTATGTTAGGAACACCTAGAGATTTTAAATATTACATTGTTTATTTATCAATAACAATCATAAAGCCAATGAGTTTTCCTTACAAGATTAAGTTAAAGATCATCTCGTTATTCATACTTTAAGGAACTAATGTAACAAGTACTCTATCTCACAATATCAGAGAAAAATGTAAAAAAATGCAAAATTCTAATTTTATATCAACAAAAGACAAAAACAATCCCTCGACATATCCTCGAAAAACTACCCCGTGTGCTACCATCCCCGCGCGGCTACACGTGCGTGCGCATGCGTGGTTCACCCCATCCCCCCTCTCCCTCTACCCGTATACATCCCTCCCTCTCTACGCGCTTCGATCGTCGCCGAATGACGAAAAAGTACATAATCGAATTTATGTTCCCGGGTGTACGGTTCGCAACACAAGCGGTACGAAGTAGGAAATGGCCTTGGGCTGTTTTGTAGGGAATATTCCTTTGTCTTATGCCCCAAGTACTTTAACAATCATTTTAATGATTGCATTTTGCATGTACTTAGTTTTGACTTTAAGTCAGTGCCGCCCTGACTCGTGGGTCAACGAGACGTGGGTTCGATTCCCACCCAGGGCATATATTGAACATAGGTGTTTTCTATGTCTGATTGTTATTATCTACACAAGTATGTATTTTAAAAGATATATGTAAAAATATAGCAGTCTCTGGCAGCCGTAGCTTTGCTTAGTTTGGGGTCAGAGACCGTGGGTAAGATGGCCCCTAATATTTACTTTATTTAATAGTCTATATCGCTTCTCTATCTCGAAATATTAAATGAAGCCTGTCGCCTGTGTCTGTCAGTGTGCCTGCTTAATTATTTTTATTTTTAACTGGGCGATGAATAGGTAATGATGGTGTTTTCACTCTTTTACAGTTTAGTATTTTTTTCCTGACAGCTCAGACATAATACTATAACATCCTTCTTTCTGTCCATAAGTAAAACCGGCGTGTGGGTTAGTATTTATTAAAACTAATATTGACACACACTTGAAACACATATGTTGATTTTTTAAATAAAATCATGTTATATTTTTTAGAACATTTGTTGTTCGAATAATAAAAAATCATGTGAATTATTTTAATAATTGCGACTACGATCATTCATTGCTAATTTGACTTACACTCGATTTCAATAGAAGGTTTAGAATGCACGAAACCTTTTAGGGTTTATAAGTCTAACTAAAATAATTTAGACGCCATTTCAAAAAGCCTGCCAAAGGTCATATAAAAAATCATTTGTAAAATTCAATGATTATTTTTTTCGGGGAGCACAAATAAAGTGCAGAGCAAGTGTATTTGTTGATTTATTGGTTTATTACTCTTTCACGCAGCAACGGAGCAACGGATTGACTTGATTTTTGGCATGGACATAGTTGGAAAGACGGAAAGTGACATTGACAGTGGGTTACTTACCCAAAAAAGGTTCCTATGGGGTAGCACAAAAATCAAAATATCATGCGGACGAACACACGTGCAAAAGCTAGTTTATGATAGTTTACTTTCTCATGGAAAATCAAAGTTTTTCTGCTAACGCTACAGAATGCCGTATTATGTAACGCCAACAACCAAAACATGGAAGCCCGCCGTAAACACAGTAGTATGTCAAACCGTCTGCAATCAAATGACTACCTGAAACGTTTCTAATATCTACCAAATTGTAATAATTATTCTACCGAAATGATCTTTGACAGGCACACGAATTGTTTGATAATTTATTATTAGTAATAAATAGAAATGAGGAGATCCGTAGACGATAGCCCAATTCGATAACTCTACTGTATTGTACCAGCCTTTGTAATAGGATGTAGGCCTTCCCACGAAGGGTGATTAGGTCATTTCCACCATGCTGGCCCAGTGCGGGTTGGTGGATAGTCCGATAACAGGTTTGATTAACGTCCGATATAGCCCAGCAGATTGGCAAGTTCCAATGGCAGTGGGCAGGGCACATAGCACGGAAGGCTGATGGCAGTGATGACCGATGGGGTTGAAAAGTTCTCGAGTGGAGACCATATACCGGGGCAACGTAGGACCCACTCACGAGGTGGACAGATGACGTCATCATGACTGCAGGATCGCTCTGATACAAGCCGTTTCCGACCGGTCTTATTGGAGATCCTTAGAGCAGGACTATGTCCAGAAGCGGACGTCCTATAGCAGATAGATGGATAGATATTGATTAGCAAGTTCAAATCAAGTGGGCAGGGCACATATAATAGGGACTGGAATAGAAACTAAGTATGTGCCGGTAAGCAAAGCGCAGTATGCCTAATGCCTATTGCCTATACAGGGTTATTTGCTTCTCCTGTACTAAGCCGAAAGGGGGTAATTCAGACGATCATTACGAACAACTTTTACTATGGGGCCAACCCAAAATTCGAGGAAAAACAATCAGCTGCTGCATACATTTTGTCGAGAAACAATAAACTCTTTTTATGGAACAACGGATTGGTTATTGGATCGGTGAACTGATTTTTTATTTTATTTCGGGGTTGCTCTCGTAAAAAAAGGTTGTTTTTTTGTTGTTTTTAATATAAACGACGACTTAGACGAATATGGTAAAGATTTGAAAAAAAGTAGGTAAAAAACTTACATGAAAATTTATCCGATCCTTCCTTCATGGATTAAAATCCAAAGATTGTATTTATGACCACTGATATTGCAACACTTACATTATAATTATTTTGGTATATGACTTTTATTACCTACACTAACAAAAAATGTAAACAATGTTTTTTTAAACTATAGTTATTTTCAAACTATCTTTTTACCTAGAACTTCAAAGAGTGAACAAAATTTACTATCTAAGTGAACCAAAACTGAAACGCCATTATGTATATGCCAAAGCAAACTTTGTGAAACAGCTGTGATGTTAGTTACAAGTTACGCAAAATCCAATCACGACTGAAGCTCACTTAACAGCTGCGCAAGGATAGGGTTCCGTGCAGCTTGAAGCTAACTTCACATCCGTCAAAAATTTTAATACGGCCATAGCTTCTTCTTCTTTTGTTTGGCGTTGCATTATTGTGCATTTGCCAGCGTCAAGTATTAAGTTTTAATTATTTTTGATATTTTATCAAGATAGTCACTGTCGTAGTCACGTCATACTCCAATAAAGTCGCGGTCAAGTCCAAACGTAGTCCAAGTCATACATCGTCATACTCAGTAAAGCAGTGGAGACTTTACTAGAGGCGTCTATGGAGTTTTGGTAGCAACACGCAACGACATGATTCGTCACATTATATCACTTGCCTACACTCATGCACGTAAATCAGCTCATAATCATTGAAATACCACAATTTTTCACTAATTATCACTGATAAAAACACAAGTTTAACAAAATAATACAATGAGGCGACATGACTTTACCGCGTTCCCGCCAAAACTCTTCGGCCATAGCTGAATATTAAATCTCCTATTTTGACGTCACGAAATGTCAACTGTCAATGTCACTTGCGAATGTATATTACTCCCCTAACGCTTCACATTTAATTCGGCTAAGCAACAATTCTAATTAACGAATACTTCACTAATTTTAGTTTTTGCTTGTCACTCAAATTATAGACGTCCTATTTTTGCGTCACAAGATATCGTACTAAAATAGCTTTTGCCCTGTGACCTAGGTCCTTGAGGATAGTCTATATACCTAGGTCCTGTCTGTGTGAGTGGATTTGTCTGTGTAGGTACTGTCTACGTCGCAATATACGTAGTGAATTGTGTATTAACCAGGGTCGATGTTAGGCGTGGACGACCAAAAATTACAATAAAATACAAATTAAAAATTACAATAAAATACAAATTAAAATTACAATAAAATACAAATTACAATTTGTTTTTTATTTAAAAAAATACCAACAGAAGCCTTTTATTCAAAAAATTATCAAAATATTTCCGCTACAAAAATTAGCTTTTGAAAAAATTGCGCTAAAGATTGTTTCTTTTGAATCTCATATCGCATCAAAATCTACTTATGGATATTGAATAAGCAGCGAAAAATATTCCGCTCGCTACGCTCACTATCTATTAAAAATCTATTAGTTTTATGGAAACATCAAAATCACTGGATTTCTTCTTAGAAAAATTGTGTTTGTACTTTTCATCCCGGAAAAAATTAGGGATCCTATGGGTAAAAGCTTAGCCTAAAGCTAGTATAATTGAACACGATTTTGAACCACTTTAGGGATGATTTATATTAGGACGGGAGAGGCGCAGGATGACGAGCTGGAGGGGGCCCATGCGACGCCCGTGCGGGTACGAGTTACAACGCACGTTCCATAAATTTTGTGTAAAAGACCGTACGGGCCCCGTCCGGCCCGTCCCGCGCCCGCCCCGTCCTGATGCAAATCATCCCTTAAACAGTTTTCATTAATCTATGAACGGTCAATAAACTTTTCATAACACTCGCTGGAAAATAATTATGTCGGTTCAATATGTCGCCCGTCACACAAGACATAATCTGACTTCGTTCTCTAGATACATAATCTACTATTGTAGACTATCAAAATACCGATGACAATAAAATAATTAAAGTGTATTTTTAGGGTTCCGTAGTTAAGCGCGAAACCCTTGTAACATCGTTATTTTAAAGTTATTTTTCTATATTTTAAACAGGTTATTCCTAATCAATTAGCATCCTTTTAGGGGCTTATTATGTACATCGAAACTAGCCAATTTTGGTCTGCGTCTTTTCTCAAAACTAAAAAAAAAACAACTGGTCCATACATTTTGTCGCGGGTGAACGATAATTTTCTATGGAACAACCTTTATTTTTAATTTTGACAAAAGTCGTAACTCAAAAGTGTTTAGTTTTGATGTACAGAATAAGTCCCTAAAAGGATGCTAATTCATTAGGAATAACCCTGTATAACAATTAGTCTTGCTCCGGCCCTGGTGTTTGTGGTTGTGTAGTCAGTAGAGAGTATGATCTTTTCTGTGACAATGCGGAGTTTTCAAGGCCGCTATGCCTATAGATTTCAGACTGGGTTTTGGTCTAGATTTAGTGCTCAAGCTGTAATTGTTACGGTCATTGACAGAGACCTAGTTTGCTAGAAATTAGAAGAAAATGTGGGTCGAACGCTGCTAGATTTTGTAAATCGTAAAGGAAGAATAAAAAAGTCGGTTTGTTTAGGCTAGGTTGCCTGGAAGCCCCCCCGAGTGGGTTCTCGCCTTGTCGGGGGGGCTTAGTAGCCAGGTCTCGCCAGCCTGGTGAAGCTAAGAGGAACCCGTGGTGGGGCCGCCTCTCCGGGTCTTGGGCCTCGACAAGCCCGTGCGGAGGCTGGCCAAAGTAGGTTGCGTGCCTTATGGGGGGCACCGCAACTGAGGGGGGCTGCAGTGTCGTATGGGAGGCACTGCGGCTGAGGATTGGAGGCCGCGGCGGGAGAGGACTGCTGGTGTGTCGTTGCCACTTTCCCTGCCTTCCGCGGCCTCGACGGGGTCGCCACCGTTTTGATGGCGGACGCGGTGGGGCTGCAGGGGAAGAGGAGTGTCGGTATGTCGTCGGCCGCTCTCCCTATCCTCTGCAGCCGTAGTGGCAGGCGCGGGGCCACTTTAATTGACCCGTTGCAATGGGACCAGGGCTGTCGGACACGGGTACTGTCCGACGCCCAGTGCTGGTTGGTCCCAGGTGGGGGATGACGATGTGCCTGGTGTTCGGCACGTCGTCATTCTGGAGGGAGCGCAAGCTCCGAGGTGGGGCCTGGTTTGGGCCAGCGCTGTCGGGTGCCGCGGAGGAGTGCGAAAGCGTGCCCGTAGCCCCGACACCAAGCGCAGTGGCGGAACACCCAGGGGTTTTGGTGGGTATGCCGCCCAGCAATGGGCGGAGACTCCCACATAACCACCCGCCTGTCCCGAGGTGCGGTGGTATCTTTAAAAGATTTCCCCTGGTAAAAAAAAAAAAAAAAAAAGTTGCCTGGAAGAAATCGCCATGGGTGATAAGGCCGCCATTTTGTAATCATATTTTTTTGTCGTATATGTGTAAATAGTGTTTATTTTTCATATTGTCGTTGTAAATAAAGAGTTTTGTCTGTCTGTCTGTCTAGGTGGCCAGCTCTGGTGTCAGAGCTTTTGAGCCACCTGAAGGCTTCTGACATGGCTAAAAAGTTAAACACCCGGAACCTACAATTTAGAGTATCATCCGAGCCACGGTAGCGTTCAGTTGAAAAAGACTATGCCTACAGATTTCAGACTAGGTTTTGGTGTAGATGTATTGCTGAGGTCATATTTGTTGTGGTCATTGATCGCTGTTATACAGGGTTATTTCTAATCAATTAGCATCCTTTTCGGGACTTATTCTGTACATCAAAACTAGCAACATTTGTTCTGCGATTTAGTCAAAACTAAAAAAAAAACAGCTGTTCCATACATTTTGTCGAGAGTGAACGTTATTTTTCTATGAAAGAACGAATTTTTTGCTAATTGATTAGAAATAACCCTGTTTACTTTGTTTATACTAACTTGGGTACCACTTTATTTCTATACATTTAAGACCAATTTTGTATACCTACCTACCAATAACTATAATATATCTACTGATTACTATTGAAACTATGGGTTCCAATAAGGTTCTATCAATATAGAATCCATCTCAACAAACCCTAAAAAAAAAAACAAAAAAAACTAACAATTACGAATCACAGCCATCTATACGCAAATAGCCGAACTACTCGCACATAAGAACCTTTTTGGATAACCGCGATACTTAGCGGGAGATAGCTGAACTAGAAGTCGTTGACCCCCAAATTGCGCAACGCTACTCAACTCAAGTAACTGTTGTACAGTTGGAAACAGAATGTACGTTGAATGTTTTGGAACTGTACTTTTTATTTGCGAATTGTTATTTGAGAAGATACGTGGTTTGAATTACTAATTGCTTTAAATATTTAAAAAAGTTACAATAAAAATTTATTTTATTTTAAGATTTTAATTACAGGGTTATTAAAAAAAGAGTGTACTAATCGGAAAGGATTCGATTATGATCATTATTGTACAAAAAAAAATACTATGAGGCCAACCGGAAAAAAAAAGCTGTGAATGTATGAACCATTGATTCCAAGTTGGGATTTTGTATGGGACAGTTGATTTTTTCTCAAAGTCTAGGTCGGTCCCATAGTTAAAGTTGTTTGTAACGATGGTCTAAGCCACAACCTTCCGACTTAAGTAACCTGTATGAATAACTTATATACACCTGTACCTGTATACAGGGTGATTTTTAAAGTGCACCTTCTACTTTTAAATTATCATTTTTATTACATTCATTTTGATTAATCTTCGTAAATTGAATACAATTATAAAACGATGGATCGAATGTTTTTTCAAAATCAATATGTTTGGGAAAACTAGGTATTACCGGTCAGATGGTAATCCCGGTCAGCACATATTCACCTAAACTACATTGTTTACTTGCACAAACACTTGAATAGCGCGTACATATCAATATCGTATTTGAACATTAGCGAGTATTTCTTTTCAATATTATGATTTTTTCCTGCACTTTATGCTATCGGGTAATGCCTGTCACCACTGACCGGTTCAATTAGAATTTTCAGAAAACTAAAGAAGTAAATAAAGTGACACGGAAAGCATTACACGATAAAGAAAATACATCCTAAGCTGGATGTATTTTTTGCATTGATTATAAATAAATAAAGATTACATGTTTACGTGGTAAATATACCACAGAATTAGGTGATGACATAGGAATTATGTCATGATTATGGGAGAGGAGGTAAATAATTATCGTTTAGGTGTGTAATATGTTGGGCTCACGTTAGAATGCTCAAGACGTGACCCTCCCAAGGACTACAACTGTGACTTGTACTGCAATGAGACTTGACTGGTATTAATCATGAACCTGACCGGTTTTACCTTATGCAAAGTGTAATACCGGTCAAACGTATAAATTTTTTTTTCTAACCAAAACTATGACTACTAGAGACTTCAATCAATGTGCAAATGATAAATAAATAGTTATATTCTAGTTGGTGATTACTTAATTTAATGAATGTGGAATTATAATAGCAGTGTTTTCATTATGCCTGAAGTGACCAGTATTACCCAGTTTTCCGCTACATATAAAAACTCTGCGTTATGTCCATAATACATAATAAAAAACAAAAAATAAAACTCAATTCAAATAATATTATACTTCTTCTAATTATAAATTAAGTTTAACCAACATTAAGCCCGATTACAGAGGCGCCGTCCTAATTATAATTAGCTAAATAGCATAGTTCTGTTTCTTTTTAACTTTAGGCATTCGATAGAGAGAACGCTTTTTACTTTGCTATTAAAACGCTGGCGCCTCTATAATCGGGCTTATTGTATCATGATAGGCAAGTCATCTCATACAAGATTATCAAACAAAATGGAATGTCACGTACAAAATTCGGCAAACAAAAAAAACAATCGCGGTGCGAATTTTAAAATCAGAACTGTATAAGTTGCGTTCGAAAAATATAGGTCGCCATTTGTATGAATGGAGCGTCAGATCAACGGTTCTGAGTTTTTGTTTGTGGCTGCGTAGGATGTTGAAATTGTTGAATAATCGGTTGTGTCGTGCGCAAGGTCGCGAAGATAGTTTTTAATTTAGAGAATTTTAATTTTACCTATTTATAAAGCTGTTTGGTCACATCGTTCACGCAATACTCGATTTTAATGAATGCACTTTAATTTTTTATTGAGAAAGTGAGTATATAAACAATATTTGCGTAGCAAATGTTATCGTTTTTTAGGCTCCCTCCACTTGGATCCACAGCTCGGATCCACTTGTGGATCCGCGGATACCTTTATCTCCTCTTAAATCCACCGGAGGATCCATGGATACTTCTTTTTCCTCTTAAATCTACCGTGGATTCATGTATCTAGGTTATTAAAATTATTAGTAAAGGAAGATACTTTAGACAACATCTTTGTATCTGATCTCGTGTGTGAACAATCTTTAATAAAAGATCTTGGATGTGATATTTATAATGTGAAGAATAGAGATAAATAGAGAATTATTTAGTAAAGGAACAATTATATTATTATTTTAAAAAGATTTAACGTTTGTAACACTTTATTATTATATACTCATTATTAGTTGCATCGACGATTGCACGGTCGATGCAACTCGGCCGAAACGTCGGGATGAGGAGGTATTTATTTATCTCGTAATTTTAGTGCACGATTAGTCCCGTAGTATACAGTAATAATGTATTCAAATCGCGAAAGTTTAAAAACAACAGTAGTGACACTGATAATTTTTTACCAGTGCTACCTTTGTAATATGATTTAGCTCTACTTCTCTCTTTCTTGTGAGTGATTCTGAATGAAAACAAGCATTTAACGCTCTCTAACGTGGTCTTTCTTTTCCAAATTCGTCTGAAAAATATTTGTTTTTCGAATAATATAACTTAAACTCGGGTTATAATTTGTTTTAACGTAATTTTACATTTATCAAACATTTTTCCAAACGAAATTCACGGAAATAAAAAAAATACCGCGTTACGTTTTGTCGATAGAGAATCAGGCACGAGGGAGATAAGCAAAAGTTCTTCTTCTTCTTCTTAGTTTTGACGTCGCATTATTGTGCATTTGCCAGTGTCAAGTATTAAGTTTTAATAATTTTTGATAATATTTTATCAAAATAATCACTGTCGTAGTCTCGTCATAGTCCAATAAAGTCGCAGTCAAGTCTAATCATAGTCCAAGTCATACCTCAGTAAAGCAGTGGTGACTTTACCAGAGGCGTCTTTGGAGTTTTGGTAAAAACACGGAACAACATGATACGTCACATTATATCACTTGCCTACACTCATGCACGTAAATCAGCTCAAAATAAACGAAATACCACCATTTTTCACTAATTATCACTGATAAAAACACGTTTAACAAAATAAAACAATGAGGTGACATGATTTTTCCGCGTTCCCGCCAAAACTCCCAAGCAAAAGTTTTAAATCGCTGCTGATTGACAATTTTTGAGTTGTCATTTGACATCCCAAAATAAATCAAAAATAACATTGCCGTATAACATTGCCTATTGCGGAATAAGACGATAAACTATAAAGGATCCCTTTATAAATATTACATAATTATGTTCTAATAAATGATAGATAGGTAATTTTATATTTTGATAATTATTTTCAAACTGGTAGTTAAGGTATTCAATGTTTTTTTCATATTTCCCAAAAGAACTTAAACTTAACTGATGCAACACAAAAGAGGATGTCTGTTCGGTATTAGTCATTGGATTTATTACAAAAACATTAGTCAGATGCCGCTTCCGGGCTCAAAATTCATAAAAGGATTGCGAGCGAAAATGCATCCTGTGTTAATGTTAGGTAACCAAGTTTTACTTTCCCGAAAGTATATTTTAAGTTTTTGACCGACGAAAGGAGGTACTCATTCGACGCGTATATATCTTTTTTTATGTGTAACGCATAACTTTTTACGTAGTTGTCCGATTTCAATTTTTTTTTTCTATTTGAAAGAATATACTTCGAAGTTGGTTGTTTAAATCTTTTGTGCGCGGCTTATGATTTAAATGACCTAGATATGAAAGTTCAATTTAAAATTGTCATATCATGGAGAATATTTGGGCCAAACGTATGCTTAAGTAGTAATCTACTTTGATTTAGTTAATATGTACCTATAGTAAATATGTTATTCTATAAAACTGTGTAGGGGCATTTGAATATTTAAAAAAAACCGGACAAGTGTATACAGTTTTCAGATTTATTCCTATATGTGTACTCTGAGACAATGCTTCTCGCCAAATTTCATAGTTCTATGTCATGCATTGTCTCAGAGCACACATATAGGAATAAATCTAAAAACTGTACATTTTTATTTAAATCACAAAAAATAGGGCCCCAAAATTCACTAAATATGAGTTCATAATTCAAAGTGAGTAAATCGTATCATGTAAGATATCATACAAAAGAACTTCATTAGCACATGCTAAAACAGGTTTTTAATTATTTTAACAACGTGTTTGTACGGAACCCTCGATGTGCGAGCCCGACTCGCACTTGTCCGGTTATTTTATTTGGTCTGAGTTCAAAGTGTCAGAAGAAACAATAACTAAAAATAGTAAAGGTCACAAATATTTCATCTTCAAAAAATGCTAACTTAAAACTCAAAAAATTCATCAAAAACTACGAAAATGAAACATGTACCAAAACATAGAGCTAAAAAATTATAATGATTCTAGCTATTTTAGTTCAGTTTACTTGCCAAAATTAGATTTAAAGACCAAATACGTTTCATAAAATGGAGGCTCTGAATTGTTTAATCTCTTTCGTATTTAATTATTCGGCAAAATTAACATTGCTTCGAGAAATCAAACAACTAATATATATATATTTGTTTAAGCTCTGTGTCAAACATTTAAAATCTAAAAATAACGCGCTAATACGTTCTATGCAAATAACTTTATAACTTTCTCAAAATTACCTGACAAATACACATAACGGGCGAGTAACTACGTGATTTTTTTTATAAAAAAAAAATTACTTCGGTCATTTCGGTGTGGTCGCGAACCGGTCGAGGTGAACGAACTGTTTCGGCACCGTTTCTATAATGAACAAAATGATTGACTGATAATCAATGAATGATTTGGTTATCTGAGAAGCGTTGATTATATTCATATTCATTTTATTGAAACTAAAACCAAATAGCAAAAATCTTGACTAAAAATGAATGTTAAAATTGATTAAAATTGATCCATTATTAATTAATCGTATAACGATGATAATGGTATTGATGATAAAAGAACTATATTTGTGAATCTTTGATTAAAATATAGATGGTAGGTAAATGGTGATGTTTATTATGTACTAGCTGACGTGGCGAACTTCGTTCCGCCTAAAAGCCTAAGTTACTCCTTATTACATCAGCTACCTGCCAATAAAAGTCCCGTCAAAATCGGTCCTGCCATTTCAGAGATTAGCCGGAACAAGCAGACAGACAAAAATTGTAAAAAATGTTATTTTGGTGCATGTACCATGTACAATTTGTTTGTCTACCGGTGTCGGAGCCTTAAGCGGTAACATCTATAGCAAATGTTGAACAACTTTTGCTGTGATGGAACAGTTGTATTTTTTTGCGTTTTCAGAGTTGATACCACAGTGAAAGTTATTCAAAGGAGATGTCCACAAGTGGTATATTATTCAGAGAAAAATCTAACCAAGATGATATATACATCATTTGAAAGCTTGTTTTATGGGCTTCTCAATAATATCTAATTTTGATATTTTCATCCCTGCATTTTTTTTAAATGTGAAAAATAAATTGTATGAAAAATAATGATACAGCTTTTTATTTTTTCTAGTTTAACAATAATAAAGTGCTTCTATCGTTATTTTACTTGCATTTGTAGCTGATTCTTCCACATTCATCAAATAATTTGCAAAAATTAAAATTTTTAACGTACCAGTGTGACTAGTTAGTAGGTTCAATGTGACAAAAAGATACTTAAAAAGTGTGTCTAGATGGTAAAAATAGTTTATTTTAACAATTTGGAGATTACTTAATCAGGGTTGATAGAGATAAAATACCTATTGTGCTAAATATATTTATTTATCCTAATAAATTCAAAATTAATTTTTAAAAAATGCAGGGCTCTTTTTTGTTTTTAACTGATGTAATAGACTCAGAAAAATATCAACTTTTTCGAAATGTAACAAGTGTTGTGGTTAGATTTTTTGATTATTATTATACCAGCCTCCATACATTTTGTGGAGATGTCTTTTGACATATGTCACCTCTTAAGGCTCCGACACCGGTAGACAAACACATTGTATATATTTATATGCATGTAGTAAAAAACGGTTATTTCAATATTACAAACAGACACTCCAATTTTATTTATTTGTATAGATAAGCACAGGCTGCACAGGTAATCTGCGCTTATACTTATATTTTAATAGAAACAAAAGAAGATACCCAAGTTTCAAGAAGATTATTTCAATGTAGAAAGGAAATTGCAAATAATTACAACAATCTGAATCATACAATCACAGATCATATTGAGCTGCACGTAGGCAATCAGGATGGATAAAATCATTAATAATATCTAAATAGGTCTTTGTTATTGTTGGTAATAATTCAATTTAAAGGTAGCACTCATAACTTCTATAAGTTTTAAGATTTTTTTCATTAAATAGGCAAGCTAACCAGAACTGAATGCTGATACAATAAAACAGCTCCTAATTTTGAAAATACCAAATGCTCAGATAATCTGCCTTTGCCCTGTTGAGGGTTTATGGCACCACACGGTCGGCGCATTTGCCATCTTCATGCTGAATAAAGTTTCAATACAATCAGTACAAAGGAAATTTAAAGTTTGAATTAAGAATTCTAAGTCTCAGTCTAAATACGGTTCTACTGAAAAAAGAACATTTTTACAACTCTGGCTAGTTTAATTGGTGCAGCAATAAAAATAAAAACATGGACTTAGTTCGTCGACCTGAACCCAAAAACTGGAAGCGACTGATTTGAAGATATGGTCAAAGTCTAGACGAAGTGATTTCATGACTAAGAAACACACAAGTGAAAAATATCTTAAAATGCACCTAGATTTTTTCAGGTTTGCATGCATGCACCACTGTTTATGTTCGATGTCAAATATTAGTTTTCAAATTATGTTAGCTACTGACTACCCCATATAAATGAGTTTATATAAGTAGTATATATGACTGCCTCGGTGGCTCAGTGGTTAGAGATCCTAACTTCTGGATCAAAGAGGCGTGGGTTCGATCCCCACCCAGGGCAAATATTTACGTGATGAACATAAGTGTTTGCTCTGTGTCTGGGTGTTATTTAGTTACTATCTATATATGTATTTAAAAATATGTATATGTAGTATATCAGTCTCTGGCAGCCATATCACAAGCTTTGCTTAGTTTAGGGTCAGAGGCCGTGTGTAAGATATCACAAAATATTTATTATTATTAAGTGCGTGTGAATTTATAAATTTTGCATTTTGTGTCAATAGTCTAAAGTTATACGTAGGTTTATAAAAGAAGTGAAATAATGATGTAATTATAAAATTAAAATGTTTTTTAAGTTTCGACAAATAAATTCTACGTTATAAGAACTGAACTCTATTCAGTCTAATATATTATTAATATCTATTTGTGTGTTTTTGTTAATACGATATAATATTGATTGAACACATATTTGCTTAGTAATCGATAAACGACGATTTTTAGGTTTTTAGGACCTTTATAACTTCGTTTTATCCGTTCTTGCGTCCGTCCTTCCGTCCGTCCTAATATCACATTTGTCAACCAAATTGCATGAAATTTGATATTATGAAAATTTTAGTTTTTTTTTTAAATCTAATATTTCAGTTTTATATAAGTAAAATTATCAAAACAATGTATTTAAGGGTTCCATACATGGAAATTAGTTCTATTTGATGAAATTTTCTTTAACCTTACCCCTCCATGTGGGGCATCGTTAATATGAATGTTAATTTTTATTAAAAAAAATGTCTTGTGTATAAAATACTTTAAATAGCTTATGTAGATAGGGTAATAGTTAGGTTGTAGTGTAGTATAGAAATAATATTACGGTGTTATGTCAGTTTAATCAAAAAAAAATTAATAAATCCGATGTACAGGGTTATCCCTAATCAATTAGCATCATTTTAGGGGCTTATTCTGTACATCAAAACTAACAACTTTTGTTCTTCGACTTTTGTCAAAATTCAAAAAAATTCCATAGAAAAATATCGTTCACCCGCGACAAAATATATGGAATGTATTTTTTGCGTTTTAACAAAAGTAACAAAACCAAAGTTGTTAGTTTTGATGTACAGAATAAGCCCGTAGAAGGATGCTAATTGATTAGGAATAACCCTGTATAGTTATATTTATTTGATTCGAATAACTATGTTCTCCGATTCCTATCTCACCATACAAGTCATGGCGATCTGACAAGCCCACAAGCCTGTTTACTTTTTAATCGCGTCGCAACCGGCGAGTATGCAAGAACGCGTTCGTATAACGGACGCAAGCGCAGTTACTCAGTATGTGGGTGAGGCTAACTGCGAGCACCGTTACCGTCACGTCACTGGCTAGTGGTGGGGCGGTTTGTCGATAGATTGTGGAGGTTATGTCATGGGTTTTGTGGGTAGCCTATTTTATTTACAGGGTTATTGGTAATTAATTAGCATCCTTTTAGGGGTTTATTCTGTACATAAAAATTGGCAAATTTTGTTCTGCTACTCTTGTTAAAAAACAGCTGTTCCATACATTTTGTCGAGGGTGAACGATATTTTCCATTGGAACAGTTTTTTTTTGAGATTCGTTAAAAGTCGTTGAACAGAAGTTAGTTTTGATGTACAGAATAAGCCTCTAAAGGGATGCTTGTAAAACTATATATACTCGTATTTTTAACAGAATGCTTATTTTAAAATGATGCCGAAGTTAAGTCGAAAATGTCAAAAGGGGTTCAAAATTTTTCTGATAGACGAATAGTGATCTCATTGGTTGGCTTTGATTGGACTACGAGACTATGTTTGAAGTTTTCTGAATTTTTTTTTTACTTTTGGGGATGTGCAGATAAATTACTGAATTCTCCTCCAAAGCTATCACAACTACAATTTGGATATCTTCAAGTCAAGAGTGAATAGGTATCTTCTAGATCTACATACTCCATCTTCGGCTACAACTTCACTTTCAATCTGGCGAGTTGGTGGCCAAATGTAGCCCTATTCTACATAAAAAAAATATATTGTGTGGTTTTATGAAACCACGATAAATGTGAAACTTTTTCCGACCGTCACGCGACATGCAATAGATGGACGAAAAAGTTTGAGGCGATGTAATAAAAGTTTCACTTTAAAAAAAAACTATGAATGCTTCAAAACATAAGACTGTCGATAAAAACATCGACCCGTGAAGCCTCCGCGCATCACTAGCCAGTACCGTTCGCTACGTCACGAAGAAAGGGATCCCACTAACGGTACCCAGCCTTGTCGCGTGGCGAACTATCGCTTTTCTGAGATACGGTGCTTCGTCTGCAGATAGCGGGAACCAACATCACCCGACTACCAAAACGAGGAGGTTTTCATTTGATTGATCATTCCTGTGCATGATACTTACATACGAGTACATATCTGCTATGACCTCTTAACAAGCAAGGGGGTTTTTAGGAATCGTTGACCTATTTTATTTTAGAGATACCTAATTTTTTTTTTTTTTTCACCAAATCAACCTTTTACAGAATTTGCGAATATTTTGCACGGATCGATGTAGCATTTTTCACATAATTGTTGTACCAAAAATGGCTCAGCCGATTTCGATATAATTTAAATGGCACCAATTTCAAAGTATTTTCTTTCCAATAAAAAAAGAATTATCGAAATCGGACTACTAAGTAAAAAGTTATGCGTGGTTATACATTAAAAAAAATACGCGTCGAATCCTCCGTTTCGTCGGTCAAAAAATACAAAATAAATCCAACAATTTCGAATTTTTGTGACAATTCTTAACTAGATTTAATCAACAAAATAATATCGTCTGGCCCGGTATTTCCAATACATTTTTACTCTGTATCTGAAGTCGATTGTTTACATTATTATGAAGTAAAAAAATAACGATTCACCCCGTATTTTGTAACATAGTTCAGTTACCAAAATATTATTTAGTAAATAGTGCGAAAATCCCGTTTTCTTGATATTAAACTTGATCTTCATATTCATAATTTAATAACTATGTCATTACCCACAACCGAATCGAGCTGTAATAACCTAGTTAGAGAAAGTCTAGTCAGGAATAGCAAAACCTAGGTCACATAACACCCGGCTAGCATAACGAATGAGCTCTGTCTGTCACGTTCAAAAACAAAGGAGTTGTCATAGCAACGGGCTGAGGCTATCATGGACAAAGCGATGAAAAAATAGAATAAATTAGTATTATAAATAGACTGATAGAATAAATTGAAATAAAAACAAAATTAAACAATTTATGTACTTAGTCAATTTCAAATACTAAAAGTAGATAAATCTAATATAGTTTTTTAAATGATATTTGTGTGCAAATGAAATAATAATGATGTACTATATGCTTTGTTGCCTGGAAGAAATCGCTTTTAGCGATAAGGCCGCCATTTAGAATAACTAATTTTTAATGTTTTTTTTTCATGCTTTTACTAGTAATTGTGGTTAAGCTAATAAAGGATTATCTATCTATTTATCTAATATTATTAACATATAGGATGTATTATTAACATAGGGTGTATGTGTATTGTTAACATAGGGTGGAGCTGTACCGTACAAAAACATTAAGTATTGCTAGTTGACAAGACATAATATGTGGAGCAAATAATGTTTTTTTTCGCAGTTATAATGTTGGTCCTATAGTAATAGTTGGTTATAATGAAGAATTTAATGATATTCAGTAATAGCAAAACCTAGGCGATAATACCAGGCTAACATAACATATAAGCGGTCTTTGTTACGTTCGAAAACAAAGGGGTTGTCATGGCAACGGCCTGTAGCAATCATGGCGGCGCGCGGCGGGCGCGAAGAAAAATACTTACTACCGCTTTAAAAGTGATGATACTAATGTGCATCATAATGTGTGTGTGTAAAAATATTATTATATTTTTAGATAGCTTTATGCTTTGGTCAAGTGGGAAAATGTTTACCTGATAATCGTGAGGTCGTAGGTTCAAATCCGGGCTACATACCACAAGTATCGGAATAATGGAAGTATCGGAATTATACTTTCATTGTGGTGTCATTTCTAATGTCAAATACTGTCACCTTGCCTTGTATTTATAACTGAAGCAGCGTTTATAAAAAAAAAAATAGTAGACAATGACATAATTTTGCTATATTTATTGTCCTATTATTGTAGTCCAAGCTGATTTCAACATTAGTAACCCATAAGAGGCCTATATCCAGCAGTGGACATATAGATACAGCTGATAATGATGATGATCATGATCATTATTATGACGTAAAGTTTGCGGACGTCTTACGCCGCGCTTGCCGGTACGAGGCCTCTTCTCGAGAATTTTGAGACTATTGGTTATTGTCCTCAGTGATAAGTGTTTCAGTTTCTTGATCAGTCTTAAGTCAGTTACTTTGACTCTTCGACGAATCTTCTCAATTCTAATTCGATCACGTAGAACTCCGAGAAAAGCCCGCAGAAAAGTTTAAAAAGTAACAAAGTCAATTATTCATAAAAACACCAACATCCAGTCATAAATACAATTAATCATAAATACAGTCACAATACATGTATTCATAAAAATCTTGGCGCCAAAATATTTTATCATAACTCGACGAGAAAGGTTTAAAAATGGAATTGCAAATAGCATTTAGCAAGTTTTTTTGCTTTGAACACGCGTTAAATTTCCGTCAACACGGTGTGTCAATAGTGCATTGACCTTTGGAACAGTCAAGTTTTGGCCTGTAAGCTAAACTTGGTTGGTAATTGATAAAAGTTATTCTTTAAAATATTTTAGCTATTATGTGATGATGGATTTATAACCCATTGATGAATTTGGTTTTTAGCTTTTTATTGATTCGTGAATGGTTGATTTAACTTCCTTGAAGAAACTTAATTAATTAATTTCTAAGTATGCTTGATAAGTTTTAAGTATCGTAATTAATTATTATTATTTATTTAAAGCTAAAAAAAATTACAGTCGGTGTTAAACTAAGTATGATTAGTGCAAAGTATGGGACTTACCTCGTATAGTGCTAGGCATCTTGACAGTAAATCCTTTTCAAAACAATCACAAAATAGACAATCCAATCAGAGTTCCACCACAGAGAGCCACCACACGAATTATCCAAACTCCATTTTCACACTTCCATTTTCAAAATCCACTGCACTGTCCGATTCGCGCCACTAGAACCGCAGCTGTCAACGTCAGTTCTCCCGCGCTTTCTTTTTCTTTTGGCAAAGCGCGCGCTCGCTATACGTCCTAGGGACGTGGTGTGGCAGCCGTTTGTGCTTTTTTCGTTGAGCGCGCTCGAGACGGCGTCTAACTGTAATTTTTTTCGTGATGCGAACAGTGCTGTAACGGTTGAGGCCGGTTCTGCTGTCTCGGATCTTCTGCAGAATCGATTGCCGCTCCATGAATGCTTGAGACGCGTGGATAACTCGATTTATTGGTATTTGAAGAGGTGAAGCTTTTACGGAGTTCTTAAACTCCTTTTTAGTGGTGTAACTTTTATTCTTCTTTGAAGTTTGGAAGCTAGATTGATTTCGGATCCTTAGTTTATTGACCTCTAAATTTTATGCTCTTGATTTGCTATAGTTGTTGATGGGTAGGACACATGGCACTCCTTTCCATAGCTTCGGGCAAAGCTTGGTCAATTATATTACATAATCTATGAAAAGAAAAATATGACAGAGTATATGAAAGCTTCGGCCATAAAATTGGTTTACCTTGACAGACAGGGTTGAAAGAGTCCAAGTCTAGACCCACTGTGAACTATCTCCTTCGACCCATTTCCTTTTTTCACTTGTGTACAGGGTTACTGGTAACTCTTAAGAGTGACTTTAATTTAATACATCAAGGTCTACTTGTACCTCAGGACCAACAAAATCAAGAAAAAATCCGCTGTTCCGTCTGTATATCTTGTCGCAAGTCAATGACCTTAATTTATGGACCAGTAGTTTTTTTTTATGATTTTGGGGTAGCCGCATAGTTATAAGTTATTTGTGATGATGAGTGTTTGCAATGAAATACTCGTAGCTTTATGAAATGACGTATTATTCCTGTAGATAAAAACCTCCATAAATAAAAATTGATTACCCATACATATTTGACAATTTCATTTTATTTTGGAAGTCGGTTATTCCAAAAAAGAGGAGGTTCTATGTTCGTTTGTATCGATTGTATGTTCATCGATAATTTCGCCTATTATCAACAGAATCGAAAAAAAAAATTTTTTCGGAAGGGTTCTATTTTAGCTTTTAGGTGGTCCCATTTAAATTTGACAGTAATTGACTGAGTAGTTTTTGAAAAATCAACAATAATGTAACAATTAAGGTATTGCCATTTTTTTTAAAGAAATAATTATATTTTTCCCTTTATCTATCACTACATCAGTTATAATCATAATCAGCAAGTAACTGTTGGAAGCAATTAGTGACATCTCTCCGGACGCTAAGAATGGAGACATTCACAAAGGATCTTTTAACTGTCTAGCTGTAAAATAATCTCCATAGAATTTGCAAGACAAAACCATTGTTTGAATATTCAGCTACAGCCTAGACATTTCTTGTATTTATTTGCAACTAACACATGCTTGCTTGTCGTGAAGACTGTAGACACACAGTTTTAGCCTTGTGTAGATAAATCTAGCAAATTAAGTAAGTAAGTTTATATAGGCTGGTGTCTAGTCCGTGTCAAAGTTTTAAATCTGCCTAAAAACCTATGACATGGTTAAACGGTTAAGACAAGCGAGACTTACAATGTAGTGTGGCATCCAAGCCACTGTAGTGCTCAATTAATTTCGTATTAATATTTAATTGAATATTCAAATAAATCAAGCTACACTTACACTACTCATATTATGGTTCTTCTTCTTCTTCTTTTATGTTTTGGCGTCGCATTTTTGTGCATTTGCGAGTGTCAAGTATTAAGTTTTAATATTTTTTGATAATATTATGTCAAAATAGTCGGTTATAGTCACGTCATAGTCCAATAAAGTCGTGGTCAAGTCTAAACATAGTCCAAGTCATACTTCAGTAAAGTAGTGGAGACTTTACTAGAGGCGTCTATGGAGTTTTGGTAACAACATGATACGTCACATTATATCACTTGCTTACACTCATGTACGTAAATCAGCTCATAATCAACGAAATGCCACAATTTTTTCACTAATTATCACTGATAAAAACACAAGTAATACAATGCAGCGACATGATTCTTCCGCGTTCCCGTCAAAACTCCATATGGCTTTTAAATTGAAAAGTATAATCATATTATCACCACACTTTTCATTTGCTTTTGCTCGAAAAATGACTTAAGAGTAACTTAACGCTTATATCAGGATTCAGGATACTCAAGGTTGGGGTTATTACTCTTGAAAAAAAAATCTTCAATATCAACAACAGCAACAAAATAATTATTTAAATCCCTTTAAGGAAAACTCTAAATATAAATTCAAATCAAATATAAAACAACTGAAGATGTACTGTTGGTAATCAATTGGCATCCTTTTAGGGGCTTACTCTGTACATCAAAACTAACAACTTTTGTTCTGCTACTTTTGTCAAAACTAAAAAAAATATAGCTGTTCCATACATTTTGTCGAGGGTAAACGATATTTTTCTATGGAACAAAAATTTTTTTTGAGTGTTGATAAAAGTCGTTGAGCAAAAGTTGTCAGTTTTGATGTACAGAATAAGCCCGTAAAAGAGTGCTAATTGATTACCAATAAAATAACCCTGTATACTCGTATAGTATTTGTAATCGTGTAAAATAAGAACATAAAAGGTACTTCACGCACTTGTGGGATACAAGCTTTGAGCAAATAGATTTGGTCAAAGGATTTATGACAATTATTAGCATTTTTTTTGTGCGTGTGTTTTGATCCTGCAATCAGTCTATGAGACTATAAGCAGATGAGTTGCGCTCTTTTTGGCGTTTATAGTGCAGCTCCCAGCGGAGCCAGCCTATTTATTTTATGGATTATTGTTATTCCTTATCAAAAATATCCCGCCGCTTTTTGAATCAACGTATGGTTTCAAGGATGGTGAGTTGACCCGCCAGGGGGTTCGGATGGTTTTCCAGCCTTGTTTTGTATCTCGCTCCATTAGACTCTATTTCATCTTTCACCATGGGCACGTCAAGATTTTCGTGGACCTCTGTGTTTCTGATGAACCATGGTGCGTCTGATATTTGCTTTAGGATGTAGTTTTGTACTCTTTGGATGACCATTATGTTGGAGGCCCTAGCTACGCCCCATAATTGTATTCCATAGGTCCAAATAGGTTTCAGGATCGATTGTACAATCTGTACTGTACTGTATTATACCAGCCGTTTTAATAGTCCACTGCAGGACGTATACCTACCCACGAAGGGTGTTTGGGCCATATCCACCACGCTGGCCCAGTGCGGGTTGGTGGATTCACATACGCCATCGAATTTCTTCTACGGACGTATGCAGGTTGCCTCACGATGTTTTCCTTCACCGAAAAGCCAGTGGTGTGAAATTCCGTACATAAATTCCAAAGAACTCATTGGTACGGGACCGGGGATATGAACCCACGACCTCACGATTGTAAGGCGGGTGACACTACTTATAGACCACCACGGCTCTCACGGATTTGTACAATAGCAATTTGTTATCCACTGATAGCTTGGAGTGCCGTCCGAGCAGCCAGTAAAGGCCCTTGTATTTTAGGTTGATCTCATCCCGTTTTGTTTGGATATGTTTCTGCCAGGTAAGTCTGCGGTCCAAGTACATCCCCAGATATCTCACTGTATTGTGGTGTAATAGTTGGGCGTCGTTTAGTCTGACTGGAGGGCAAAATTACATATCTAAGAAAAAAATTAAACAATGAAACACACAACGCACCGAAAAAGATTCTGGTGATCTCTTTAATAGGTGGCCGCAGGTGGTATTTATAACTGAGCCATGGCTCGAAAGTGACGTTACGTGGGTCCCGGTTGCTTTAACTGTTATGCTGAGTAAGAGGGCTTCAGGCATGCTTTCGAACTCTGGCACCATTTCTAGCCACCCTAGTCCATGCGAACTGTGGGGTTAGTCCAGATTTACACGTAAGTTCAAACTACAGCTGTTTCGTATAGACTCTTTACATTTTCGTACAGCGCCCCTGGCGGAAACGAGGTAGAACTAACCAAAATGTTTAGAGCCACACGTGAACGCAAAGTTTAAGTAAACTACACACAACCTGGACTAAGGGCTCTGTAATAAATAAATAATAAATAAATATTTTGGGACATCTTACAAACGGCCTCTGACCCCAAACTAGGCAAAGCTTGTGATATGGCTGCCAGAGACTGATATACTACATATACTTATTTTTAAATACATACTTATATAGATAGTACCTAAATAACACCCAGACACAGAGCAAACACTTATGTTCATCACATAAATACTTGCCCTGGGTGGGGATCGAACCCACGCCTCTTTGATCCAGAAGTTAGGGTCACTAACCACTGAGCCACCGAGGCAGTCAAATAATAGTTTGTTGATATTGTACAGCAGTGATATTATAATATCAAGAAGTACAATATATCAGCTTTACCTCTTTACCACAGAATAATTTAAGCCCACATAATCATTTTTTGCAAAAAAATAGCATGACAAACTTCATCCGTGTATAGAATTCGCGAATTTTTCGCACGGATTAATATAGCGTTTTTCACATGATTTATCAACCAATATCGATAAAATTTATTACCAATTTTGAAGTATATTCTTTCCAATCTTTATTAATAATTTCGTCAAGGGGTACGGTAGACTCGATTGAAACCTTTCCTAAATGATAAAACATAAAAAAGTAATGATTTCGAGTCGACAACATATATCCGGAAAATACGGATTATCGAGTATTTTTATAAATTATAACGGTTCTGACAAATAAATCTCAGTCTCCATATTGTCAGGCACATGACATATCTTGAGCAGTCATTCTTCTTCTTCTTTTATGTTTTGGCGTCGCATTGTTGTGCATTTGCCAGTGTCAAGTATTAAGTTATAATAATTTTTGATAATATTTTATCAATAACCCTTAGAATATAGAAGAGTATAACCCATCAATATGGAATGTAAGAAAAAATGCCAAGTCGATGGTATAACCATAGGTACCAACGTGCTAAGGAGAGGGCTATGCTCGGTGTCTCTCTGCGGGATCGAATCATAAATGAGGAGATCCCTAGATGAACCAAACTTACCGGCATAGCCCAGCGGAACAGCAAATTAAAGTGGCAGTAGGCAGGGCACATTGTTCGAAGAACGGATGGCCGATGGGGCCGTAAAGTTCTCGAATGGACCACGGACCAGCAAGCGCAGCGTAGGATGTCCACCGACTAAGTGGATTAACGATATAATAAAAATCGCAGGAACACGATAAACATTCTCATAATTGTGGAAAATGGATGCAGCGAAGGGCTCTTCGTTAAGATGGTGATCGAGTAACAGCAAAATTATTATCAGTGTGTGTATTATGAGTCACATTTCACCCGAGCGAAGCCGGGTTGTCATCTAGTAAAAAAATAATTATTGAAATCGAACAACTATGAAAAAGTTTTGCGTGGTTATACATAATAAAAAAATATATGTACGCGTACCTCCTCCGGTTCGTCAGTCAAAAACAAAGAATAGAATCTTCTGCTGATTGTAATTATTGTGTGTGTGATTGTTTATGAAAAAACTCATGTTACGCGCCCTGACTTCTTTTTTCAAGATTTTTATGCAAGACAATTATATTTCTATGTTCAATATACCGCAAATATAACGCAACTTAAGCTCAGTTTTTATTGATATATTTCTGATAAAATTGTATACTTTTATAACTTAAAATAACATTGGAATTTAATTCTAAACTACTTATTATATACATATGCACAAAACATATGAAATCATGGGTAGGTTATACAAAATAAAATAAATAAATAAAAAGTATATGAAAGTTTTATTAATGTTAACGTAATAGTTGGCTAAAATATAATTCTTTACAAAGCCGCCGAAGTGTTAGTAATATTGTTGTGTTATAATTAGGTCAAAAACATTTGATCTACATGTGACTGTAATAAAAGCTTATGTCTTCTTTATGAAGTAAAAAATAAGTAAAAAAATACTGAGTTACGTACGTACCTAAAGTCATATATCGAAAAACAATAAGGAGTCTAAGGAGCAGTAATCTAAATAAAATAATATTTTTTTGCAAAAAATGTTACTACCAACTTCAACTGTGTGCAGAATTCGAACAAACCTTCCATCATAGTCTCATCCATGTACATTGTTTTAAATATATCAAAAACGGCTCAACCGATTTCGATAAAATTTATATGAAACTATCAAATACTTTTACCATTTCAAAACAACATAAAAATCGTATAACTCGGTTCACACAAAATAACTACAAATATTCATCGATATATACACAAAAAAAAATCTCCTCTTTTTTGGAGTCGGTAAAAAAATCTCATAAGTACTAAAACCTCAGGTGGGACGTATAACATTGTCACATTCCTAACAAAAACCTAAAAAGAATTTTAGAGGCATCAATATAAATAAACATTTATATTTTATTACTACAGCTACTACTGCTATTCCGGCAATAAAATCTGTAGGTTCTTGACCTCGGCTTGTAATTTGGCGTTACGCTGTAAATTTTTATTTGATGAAGCTCATTTATGGGTAAAACGAAAGAGAACGAAGTAATATTTTGATGAAATAATCATGAAACGCTTTTGTTTTGGGATATATAGATGATAGATTATACTCGATTGTTCACATTAATATTAGCATAAAATTAAGAAAATAAAATTTACGTAAAACTAGTGATTACTAAAGTGAGTTTTCAGTAGTTAAAACTACAATATTTGTGTGCATTTTAAGTACTCACTTAAATTGTAATATTATCTTACTCAAATAAAGTTCACTGTGAACTGATTTTGTGCTTTTATTAGTTTAACATGTAAGTTTGCTTGCTTGCTTGCTTATAACCAATTCCTTTGATCTCAATTATGACCGACTTTGAGCGATCAGATTTTCTTTTAACTTAGCACATCAATCAAAGACCGATGACAATGCATTTATAAAAAAAATATGAAATTGTTGAATCCTAAGCGTGATTTTTAGTTTTTTTTTTCACGTTTATTAGTTTCACCTGTATGTTTGCGTGCTTGTAACAGTTGTGACCAACCTTTTTGAGCTCGATTTTGACCTACTTTGAGTGATCAGATTTTTTTTAAGCTTTCCACACCTATGACCGATGACAATGCATTTATAAAAAAAAAAATAAGAAATTGATGAATCCTAGGCGTGTTTATTAGTTTTTTTAAACTATATTTATATTACATATTTATATTCACGTCAGAAGAACTAGTGTGATATGTTTTTAACCGACTTCCAAAAAGGAGGAGGTTCGTCTGCATGTATTCTTTTTTTTGTGTAGGTTCATCGATATTATCGCCAAATAAAAAAATATTTTTATTTAAAAAGTATATACTCCCGAGGTGATCCCATTTAAATTCTATCGAAATCAGCTGAGTCGTTTTTGAAAAATCAACAATAATGTCAAAATTGTGTAAGTACATCAATTCGAGCTAACTATTCTAATTTTAATTTTTGTACACGATGGAAGTCGGTTATGTCATTTTTTGCAAAAAAAACAATTATGCTAAGCTCAAATAGATTTTCCGCTTATGTATGATTGCATTGTACTCACCAAGCAAATCAACATCTATGATCAAGAGACACAAATCAAATTATTGTTTTCCGACTTCAGGGTTGGCCCCGTAGTAAAAGTTGGTCCCAATAATGAGTACGATGATGTACTAAAATAAGTCCGTCATTTAAAAAACATCCTTGTTCAAATTATTAAATATATATATTTTATTCATTTCAATCATGTATACTATATACTATTATTATTTTGGAAAAATCGGTACTATTATTTTCATGAGCTTAATTGAATCAAGTGAAACGCTCAACCAGCGTCTGTGCTTTATAAAGCACAAGTTATGACGATGATAACGGACATGTCGATAAGAAAGTATTAAATAAAATGACAGATCTACATGTCACCCTGTACAATTCTTTTGCTGACTGTACTTAATTTTATTTTTGTCAAAAATAAAAATAGGTACATATAATAATTTATCTATTTTATACAATAGGTAGGTACTACAATACTTAACACGAAATTGATAAAGAAATCTAAAAGTTAAGTACTAGATTTCCGGATGCTGAAAGCTGCAAATTCTTCGAAATTGCCACAAAACGATCCCGGAAAAGCAAACCAAACAAAACTAAATTCGAAGCCAACGATAAAGCAAATTGACCGCATTATGCCAATTACAGCTCCTCAATCCGTCAAACTTGTAAAACAAAGTGTGAATTGTTGGATTCTTACAGAAATCTTTGTAAAAATCACAAAAGTTTTGCGGCGTTCCCGCGTAAACAGACCAGAGGAGGTCGTTGAACCCAACGGTACCGCGCATCTTGTCCGACCAGTGATTCGTGACGTCATAGTAGTTTTGCTACTTGATCATAGATGGCACATATTACCAAATGTGCTAAAGTTATAGTGCTTTTGTGAATAAATTATGTCATACAAAACAGAAACCTTTTTAAAAATCACAGAAGTTTCACGGTTTTCCCAGTAATTAGACCAGTGGAGGTAGTTGAACTCAACGGTACTCCGCATCTTGTACGACCAGTGATTCGTGACGTCAAAGTAGTACCACTACTCAATCACAGATGACACACATTGACAACTGTGATAATGCTAATTTTATTTACTTGAATGAATACAGAAATATTTGTAAATTCACGAAAATTTCCGGCGTTTTCTCGTAAACAGACCAGTGGCAGTCGTTCTCACGCATCTCGGGTACAGATTCGTGTGTGACGTCGTAGTAGTTTTGCTACTCGATCACAGATGGCTGGGTTGTAATGATAAGCGGTGGAGGTTTATGCAAATCTTATTAATATAATATTAAAGTCAAATCGTAGACAAATTATGAAATAACAAAACCACTTTCACTGTAAGTACTTAACTGTACCTACTTTTTATCCTTTTATTATTATTTACAACTGGGTAATGCTTTCTGCCTTCGGCCTTATTTCGGCCTTTTGATCATACAGTGTGTCTGCTTTAATCTAATCCCCATTTTTATTACGCACGCTATATGGGCTTCAGTTGTACGACTTGTACTTTGAAAAAGTTACCTATATGAAACTCGAAACTACTGGGAATATATTTTAGATGCAATAAAGCCGTACTCAATACCTACCCATAGAAAAAATGCATGTATCTTTTGCCATCTAGCGCAGAGTAGCAGAAAACTACAAAACTTTTTTGGAGTAAATAAATCCAAAATATGTAGTTACTTTGTTTGAGTTATAAATATAGCAAGCCGAAGATTTCGCTTTGTTTTTCGCTGTAGTTCTTTATTCATATAGGGATTCTGAGACAAAAGCGATTAATTTTCACAGTATTGTTGTAGCCTTGTTGGTGAGAAAACTTTTGTAGCGCCATCTATTAGTGAGTAGTAATTTATTACTGATACTGACATCTACACGTACTGTGTAATAAGCCGCTGAACATGTCACATCCACACTATTTCAGACTAGTTTAAGCTAGTTTATGATAGCTCAATAGATGCCGCTAGCTGACACAAAAACACTGAATTTTGCAATGTCGAACCCATCGCAGGGTATTATTCTTCAATGATCATAAATATCGCTGAATTTGCTAACTTGTAAACAGAAAAGTGGTTTTGTGATTGTAAACAATATAGCATTGACCAAGACATTAGTTTTATGAGACAATTAGTGTTGTGAGAGACTAAAAACTGCTAATCCTACAGTTACAGCAAACCGGCAAATCATTTGGTAAGTTTGCTGCTTGAATGCATTGTATTTTAATTTGCGCTTATCTTGTTATTACTGCTTGAAACTGAGAAAATAGTAGCTAACTGATATTGCCACGTATCTTAATAACAGATTGATAAACTGCACCCATCAGTTAACAAGGTGTTCCGAAGTAAAAATCATGTCAACTCATCGAAGACTCGAAGGTCAAAATTGTACCTACAATAACCATCTGCTAATTATCTAGGTAAATTGACCTTCTTTTGGTCGTTTCTGGCAGTTTTACCTACTTTTCTAGTCACAAATGCACTGGTACTGTGAACTATTGTAATTTGTGTCTAAATACCTACCTATAGGTACTTATTCTACAAGGTTTCGTAAAAGGTTCAGTAAGTACCTATACATACCTATTATTATACAAGTTGATTAGGCCTAATTACAGACAACTTTTTGTCATTCGTTTTAAAACAGCTAAGTATTTGAATAATATATAAAAATCACTCACAGGTAACTAAGTAATATTAACTATTAACTACTTTCAGGGCACATAATTTATACGTATTTATAATACCCAATTAATTGGATTGAAAAAAAAAATACTAAAGGAAAACTGTATAAAAATAAAATAAAATCAACATATATACAGATTAACTTACAAAGAATAGCTCTATCAAATTTCATCAAAATTGTTAGAGCTGTTTCCAAGATCCTGATTGTGTACAAACAAATACTTAATAATAAAAAAACTATTTCTTTAAGAACTTTAACTCCTTTTAGTCTACAAGGTGGAGGGATGACCTCTTTAAGGCTGCAGGATTGTGCTGGATGCAAGTCTTGTCTGGTCTTGTAATTTGAAGTGGGGACAATAAGTCCTTCACTGACATCTCGCATCGGGTATTTTGTGTATTTCCCCCTCCAGATTTTACCCAAGCTAGCCCAGCTCCAGCTTCAGCTAATGGAGCGTGGCTCTGGGTCGCTGGCATAACTACTCCAGTAGCTTAGATAGTGAATCAGATGATGGCACTTATTGGAGATCTTTAGAGGAAGCCTATGCCCAGCTGTGGACATCCTATGGCTGAGGATGGATGGATGGATAGTCCTATAAAGGTACACAACAATCGGCCAAGTGTGAGTTGGACTCTCCCTCAAAGTGTTCCGTTCCATGTAGGAACCCCATTAGTCTTGCTGTTAGCTAACAAAAATCTGGTATAAATCACGATGGTTGTTTGAGAGCCCTCCTATATACATTATTAAATTTTTTGTATTTGTTGATATAGTGGCAACAGAAATGCATCATCTGTGAAAATTTCAGCTGTCTAGCTATCACGGTTCATGAGATACAGCCGGTGACAGACAGGCAGACAGACACAGGAGTCTTAGTAATAGAGTCCCGTTTTTACCCTTTGGGTACGGTACCCTAAAAAGTGCCAAGTGGCATTTAAAAAAAATTAAAAACGAGTAGAATAGTTATACGCAATGAGTTTTTTAGAACCATTGTATATTTATTTTATTTATTTATTTATTTGTTAATAGGCGAGCAGTGTATACTGATATGCCTATAACAAGCAGAGTCGAATTAAATTAGTATTTATCTGACAAAGAAATGTTTTCCTTCTTTATCCAAAGGTCTAGTCTATTCTTAAATGTGTTTATAGTTCTTGCTGAGATGACATCCTCAGGCAACCTATTCCAGTTGTAGACAACTCTATTGCATAGTATGTGGTGTCCAGTGTTGGTTTGTGATGGTGTAGGCTGCAAGAGAAACTTATGGCGTCTGCTATCGCGCATATTTTCCTTCAAGGTATACATGTCGTGAATATCCGGAAGATTGTAGAAGCCATTGCGAATCTTGAAGGTCTCAATAAGGGTTTTGTAAACTTTTTTCACATTGGTAGGTAAAATTTGCTTTTCAGCAAATGGTATAGGGCTAAAGGCCGAGTCAAACTTCTTGACGGCTCTGATGTTAGCTACAAGCTGCAGATAACCCAACCCTATCTGCTCATTTAACAGCTGCCCGAGGATTAGGTAATCCTCAGTTTGTAGCTAACTTCACTCCCCACCATTAAGTTGAATTCAGCTTACAGATTCACTGAACTCGATTCAGATATACTACATCACTATCACTACATAGTATAAAACAATGTCGCGTCCTGCTGTCTGTCCCCATGCATGCTTTGTATGTTTAAAACTACCCAATGAATTTTGATGTTTTTTTTTTAAATAGATAGAGTGATTCAAGAGGAAGGTTTATTGTGTAATACACCGTAATACTTGACTGAGTCGAAGCTGCTAATGCTCAACATCGACGTAGGGTGGCGTGTCTGTCTGCTCTACTTCGGTGAGTGCGCCCAGGAGTTGCACGATCTGGTCCCACCTGCCCCTTTCTTCTATCGTACGCCTAGACAGACGCGACCAAAGCGCAACCCTTTTATGGTGGACATCCCACGCGTTAGAACAAAGCGTTTTGAGTCCACATTCCTCATACGAACTACCAGAATGTGGAACGCTTTGCCTAAGTCTGTCTTTCCGTTAAAGTACAATGTAGGTGTCTTCAAATCTCGAGTAAATAGGTATCTTCTAGGTAAGCGTGCTACGTCCTAGACCGCATATCTGCTTTACATCAGGCAGTGTGTAGTCAAACGCAAACCTATTTGAAATAAAAAAAAAAAAACACCGGTGCGAAACCGAGACGGGCTCCGAGTTACTTATAAATAGAGCCCCCTACTGAGATTTGCTGCGTTAAGATGCCTTGGATCAGACATGAAGATGGACAACTAACATCACACCCAGAATAGATATTTAAATTCATTATACATTTAAATGTCTGTGCAATATCTAGCATGCTATTGTTATAAAGTTGTACCTACACTTTTATAATAATAGCATCCGGGTCTCCTATTTTTCTGTACCTGAGAAGGCCAGATTTTCTAATGATAATTATTTACTTATATAATCCTGTAAACAATCTTACATAAAATTAAGAATATTAACCTTTCCAAGTTTATATATTAATGAAGTCCCATTATTTGTAAAAAGGAACCCCAATCTTTTTCAAACTTTCAACCCCGGTAGTAGAAGAGAAAAAAAGTGTGTTCTGTATGGCTTCCATTATTTAAAATAAACTTCCGTTATCTATTCGAAACTGGGATAATATACATAGCTTTAAAAATCAACTAAATGATTTCCTATCTAAGGCATATTATACCCTAGACGAGTTCTTAAAAGACAAATATAATGAATCACAATTATAATATTTAGATTTGACAGGTACCTATATTTTTATTTTCATTGACATTTATCTCTGTATTTTTTGACATTTGTTTAATTGTAATGAATGTTTGTTAATTGTAATTGTTAATTTTCTAATGACCTATTATGTATTATACAAACGCTTGTACGCTTATCACAGCGGGACCTAGAGGACATTTATATATGTATTAAATTATAACAACTTTGTTAACTTAGGCCCACGGGCTAAATAAAGTGATAGTTTGAATGATTGATACTTAACAGGATTTTTTTTAGTGATCACTTAATAAACATTAACTGTTACAATGTAATACATGTATATTTAACTTCACTATCACTATCACTACATATTATAAAGCAAAGTCGCTATTTCCGTGTGTCTGTCTGTGTATTTTCTTATATCTTCCAAACTACCCAACGGATTTTGATGCGGTTTTTTTCAACAGATAGAGTGATTCGAGGAAGGATCATATGTATAATACACCTGTGCGAAGCCGGGGCGGGTCGCTAGTTACAGAATATGTTGTTTAAGAACCAGGCGTGTAAATGTTATTTATTTATATTTTATTTTGGGGGACATCTTACACACATCTTTGACATCTGACTCCAAACTAAGCAAAGCTTGTGATATGGCTGCCAGAGACTGATATACTACATATACTTATTTTTAAATACATACTTCTATAAATAGTAACTAAATAACACCCAGACACAGAGCAAACACTTATGTTCACTACATAAATACTTGCCATGGATGGGGATCGAACCCACGCCTCTTTGACTCAGAAGTTAGGGTCACTAACTGTCACTAACCACTGAGCCACCGAGACAGTCAAATTATTATAATTATGTTGCAATAAATGATTGAATTGGATTTGCTTAGCCAGGAATTAACTTCTGAAGCAAACTTAATATCAACTATACTCTATAAAATTTAACTTGATCTCTGCGACAGCTGTCAGAAAAATTACGCCTATGAAGTCCTGAATTTCTTAATAGTACAGACAGTACCTGTCAATGCCATACTTTATGGGCATGCCGCTTAGTGATGGGCGACGAATGATCGTGACCACAGAGTTTTAGATAGAGTTTTAATTAAAATATCGATAGTTTATACTGACGATATTTTAAATAAAACTTAATTTATCATTAATTTTATAGTATATTTTAATATCATAACATTTTTACATGTGTGATTAAATTAAACCCAATTATATTATGTTACATTAGCATCGATAATAGTGAAAAACGTCGATAAATACTATCGTTATATTATTATGAGTATTTAATTAATATCAAAACATTATTTACATGTGTACATACTTGATCTTAAATAATAATAAGTAATAATCCAATTTCTCACCTTCAACTACTCATTCGATTTCATTACAACATTGTTTGAAAATCGATTTTTTCCACCACTATCTCAACTCTAAATATGTCAATATGTAACTGTCGTAGAGATCAAGTTAAATTTTATAGAGTATAGTTGTCATTTTAGTTATCAAATTATTTATTAGTTTTGTAAGCGACAAGCGTAGTTTTTTCATGTCACATTGTCCTGTCCAAAAAAAAAAAAAATATTCAAAAATAATTATTTTTTGCAAAAAAATAGCATGACCGACTTCACCCGTGTACAGGATTCGCGAATGTTTCGCACGGATCGATTAACATTTTTCACATTATTGTTGATTTAAAAAATGAAATGGCTCAGCCGATTTCATTAAAATTTAAATGGGACCAATTTCGAAGTATACTCTTACCAGAAAAAAATAACTATTGAAATCAGACTACTACGAAAAAAGTTATGCATAAAAATATATATATATATATACATATATGTGTATATATATATACGCGTCGAATTGTATACCTCCTCCGGTGGTTCGTCGGTCAAAAAAGGTATGCGCTATGTTATAGGTATTTAGATATATAATTATATATTAAAACACATTAACGCAAAACGCCCCATTTTGACTCTGAAAAGGGGTAAATTCTTATCCATGGCAACACTGAGACAATGACCGAGGTAGTTATGCATAATCGTAGTAAGATTTGATGAACCGTTTTTTTTGCAAAAATCCTAGGAATTTTTAAAAAAACGGATAATTAGACCTTGGATATGATATTTCTCTATCTTACTGAAAAAAGTACATTATGGTACAAGTGTGTAATGTTGGTGATTACCGCTGAGGCGCCATTGAGTGAGCCGAGGACGGTAATCATCAATACACACGTGTAGCATACGACGTTTTTCAACACACTTGTGAATAAAATAATACTAAAAAAATATTTTCAACAGTGAAAACGAATTGTGAAAAATGTTTCCAAATGGCGGGAAAAATTAATCAGTTTTCCTATGCGCACGCAATGGCAATCGGCCATAGACTAAAATAATGAGGTTTCTTTTTTTGGCTTTTCGTGGATAGCGTTTTAGCCACGTACAAAATGGGGAATTTCAAGTTTTCTTTATTGATTACAGAGTAAACAAAACTATTTGAGTGAAAGTTTTATTTATTAAACACATACAAGTTAAAATTATCTATTTAAATACGAAGTTGCATAAAATGAGCAAGCAATAGGTACATTAATTTATTTGTACCTACTACTGAACACGATCTTTTTTTGTATCGAAATATTTTTAAGAACAAAGCAACTCAACCAATAAAATAAAATAAAAAACTCTCTATAACTCACTTGTGAATAATAGCAATGAACAGTTTGATTACAGGTGTCATTATTAGCTTAATTGCGGTGAAATTAGAGCTACTTTATAAGCAAGTGTGTTTAAAAATATTTTTTCCTAAACGGCCGAAGCGAAATGAATCCCCCCACATCTTTAATGCTCTACCTCAAAAATAGGGTAAATCCTTATCCCTGGCAACACTGAGACACTGGCCGAAGTAGTTATGCGTATACAGGCAGAGGTGAAATACGGCGTTCTCCATAAATATTGATTTTATGCGAGGGGCGGCGGCCGGCTAGGGCTGTCGCTTCTTGTACACCTTTGGCTAGCTACTGGTGGCTCCCTCTTATGGAACTATCCGAGTCACAGACTAATATGCCGATCTCTGTATCGCTTGCTTTGCGCTCTCGCTTGCACCCTCAGCTCAGGCGAAACGTGACTCTTATTCGTGCGTGCAGCCGGCATCCATCGATTTATAAGACTTTATCATGTCAAAATCCAAACATTTATTTTGCCATTTCGTAAGGTTGGTGCGCGAAGTGCATTTATGTACTAGACTGTAGACTACAGGTTGCATGCGATAGTTTAGGTATTGAATTTAGATTTTAATATGAAGGTTAGCGTAAGCAGCAAAAAATTAACAAACTGTCGGCTTTTTTGTTTCTTGAGGAGTTCAACCTTGGACTCTTCAAAGTCAGAGTAACTTGATATTTTAAGTTTTAATTTGTGCTTTTTGTTGACCACGTAGTCCCTTGCTATTAGGAGAGTTGTTTTAACCGCAGACGCACAAAAGAGGGTTTTTTTAACGCGAGTAAGTCTTTGCCATTCGATTTCTATAGGCGCTTCAGTTTTCGCTAATTTTGTACAATTGCTTTAAAATTACTCAACCGAAGATATTTATTTTTCGCAATAAATCGCACCACCGCCTTACGTGTACAGAATCCGAATAGTTTGACATCCATGTACATTATTGTTGTTTTATCTAAAACGGCTCAACCGATACCGATAAAATTTTAATGGAACCACCTCGAGATTACTCCCGAAATAAAAAATATTATTTTTAATCGCTTCACAATTGTGGAAAATATCGACGACCATCGCAAAAAAAAAAACATACAAGCGAACATAGTACCTTCTCATTTTTGGAAGTCGGTAAAAAATCTATTTTTATCATTTCGCGATGTGTTACTACAGATTAACCAAAACAATTGATAGAAGAAACCCGTGTATCGGCACGAAAATAACGGAGAAATAAGATAACTTCGGAAGTCGAAACAAGAAATACAAACAAAAGAACAAGTCGCTCATCACTCCATACAAGCGTCGGTGGGTAATCACACCAGTGTTTGCTGTTGAATATCTAAAACTAAGATTTATATCAATTTGTCTTTACAAAATCTATGCTTCTTGCTAATAAAACTGTGATAACAATTCTCTACTCGAATGATTTAAGCCTTGGAACATTTGAATTATGACTCAAATTTTTAGTTTGGATGCAAAAAACACAGAAGAACTAAACTGAGTCATCTTTTATGAAAATAGAGGCCTATTTTGTATTATTATATTCGTTAGTTCAAATAACTATTATTTGAACAAATCCATTCAACAGTTTTTTTCATAATTTACAACGTAGAATACCATAATTATGCGCATTTAGTACGCAGCCGTGTTAGGTAATAGTTAAATAGGTATTTTTAAACAAATGAAATTGTATTGCGATGGGTGCACACGCACTATATCTACTGTTTATTACCGAATCTATCTCTTCTTCAGATAATACAGCTGAGATTATATTTATTTAAGCTAGACAGATGCGACCAAAGCGCCACCCTTTTATGGTGGACATTCCGCGCGTTAAAACCAAGCGTTTCGAACTCTCATTCCTCATACGAACAGCCGGAATGTGGAACGCTTTGCCTGGGTCTGTCTTCCCGTTAAAGTACAACGTGGGTGTCTTCAAATCCCGAGTAAATAGGTATCTTCTAAGTAAGCGTGCTACACCCTAGACCGCACATCTGCTTAACATCAGGCAGTGTGTAGTCAAACGCGAACCTATTCGAAATAAAAAAAACCGGACAGTGCGAGTCAGGCTGGCACATTGAGGGTTCCGTACAAACACGTTGTTAAAATAATTAAAAAACCTGTTTTAGCATGTGCTAATGAAGTTATTTTAAATGATACCTTACATGATGCGATTTACTTACTTTGAATTTTGAACCCATATTTTTTTGTGATTTAAATAAAAATGTACAGCTTTCAGATTTATTTCTATATCTGTCCTCTGAGACAATGCTTCTCGCCAAATTTCATAGTTCTATGTCAACGGGAAGTACCCTGTAGGTTTTGATTTTTGTGAGTGCAAAATATGCGGTTTTTTACGACATAAACGCTTTTTTAACGATAACTGAGAAGTTTTTCTTTTACACAACTGCAAGAAACCATAGATATACGTATACAGTTTAAATTTCAACTCGATATCTTTACGCGTTCCCGAGATAAAGAGTCTTGACATACACACAGACGGACAGACGGACAACAAAGTGATCCTATAAGGGTTCCGTTTTTTCCATTTGAGGTGCGGAACCCTAAAGAAAAAGCTACGCCAAATTTTCCGAGTTCGTGCCGTCAACTTGTTGCACCTTAAATACAAATTTTGTATCAGTTTTATCACGTAGGTATAATCTCATTAGAATCAAGTTATTATCCGTGTGTTTGTCTTTGAATATCTTTTTGATTCAAAACTGTTGTGATTAAATAGTTTTTAGCTATAATTTTACAATAAAATCGTTGATCGAAGCGAATCGAAGATGATGATTACCTATTTCAATTAAATTGGAAGCTGGGGCATCGCATAAGTTTAATGAAATTAACTTGTTCAAATGCGGAATTATTTATCTTAAAATGATTAAGTTAATTCCTCTGTGACAACCCTAAACCGCAAAGTTAAAGCTCCCGGGATGTCACACGTCTGAGGGCAGTGAGATGTTGGAACAGGACGGAGCGACGCGCCGCGTGCGTCAGAGCGAGACGGCGGTAGATCTGCCTCCTCACCCCTTGCCTACTTAGATGATTCTTTTTATTCAATACGATATTGTATATCTTTGTGATTTGGTACCTTTTTAATTTTAACACGCTGTATATTGCGGGTTTGCTTGCGATTTTTTTGCAAGATTCCTCTATTTGTGGGATTTTTATTTAATATGTTTTAGTCATAAGTAAGTCCGTATAGGTCGGGTGGCTAGCCCTGGTGTCAGAGGTTTTAAACCACCATAAGACCTCTGACATGGCTAAACGGTTTAAACAACCGAGCCCCCACAATTTAAAGCATCATCCGAGCCATGGAAGCGCTCAGTTATAAATTCCAGTTTATACGTGACAAAACAGGCAATGGTACTTTTCTCTACGGGCCATTTAAATGGACATCTGCTGAACATAGGTCTATCATTATGTTATGGGGCAATAGTTTGGTGGCCCAGAACCAAGCTAGTGACTGTAAACAAAAAACTAGAGAAACTCCAAAGAACAGCTTGCATAGCTACAACGGGCTGCATGGGATCTGCACCCACTGCGGCAGTAGAAACAACCGCGCATATGCTGCTTGAATGCAGCAGTGTGGCGGAACAAAGCAAGAAATTTCTCAGGGCACCGAGGACACTCCGGGAGATTATATTAATATATTAGAACGGGACTTATCGCGCAATAAAACATAGATATATATTAATAAATACCTCTTTTTCTCTTTCTCCCGACGTTTCGACCAAGTTGCATTGGTCGTGGTCACGGGCTGACTAAATTAAAAAAAAAAAAAAAAATGACTCTCCGGGAGGCCTGCGCCGGCGTTGGCGAGCTGCTGGCCTTCCTGGAGGACACCGGCCCCCCTACCGCCTAAAGCAATAGCAATCGTAATAGCAATCGTTTATGACTTCATTTTAGTCATTTGGCACCGCCTATGTGACGTTAGCCATCAAAGTTGTTCATTCAACGATTGCTTTCGCAATCCGCTCAAAGCAATTGATGGCTAACGTCATATAGGCGGTGCCAAATGACTAAAATGAAGTCATAAACGATTGCTATTGCTTAGGCGGTAGGGGGGCGGGTGGCTGAACTAGCCGCGGCCGGGTAACCACATTAAACGGGCCCATGGAGGGCTCAATTGTGGAAAGGCCCGCAACAACAAGTAACAAGTGAACATAGGTCTACCCATAAAAGGCAATTGGATCGTATCCATCACGATGACACAGTGCGGGTTGGGTAATTCACGTAACCCATATCAAATTTAATAAATATGATTTCCTGCAAATGGCTATGCTCGGAGTCTCTGCGAGATCGAATCAAACATGAGGAGATCTGAAGACGAACCCAAGTTACCGACTTAGCCCAGCTGATTAGAAAATTAATGTGGCAGTGGGCAGGGCACATTGTTCGAATAACGGATGGTCGATGGGGTCGTAAAAGTCTCGAATGGAGACCACGGAACCACCAACAAACGCAGCGTAGGACGTCCACCAACTAGGTGGACTAACGATATAATAAAGATCGCAGGAAAGCGCTGGCAATCTATAGGGCCTTATTATAAATCTATATGGGAGGCCTATGTCCAGCAGTGGACGATTTATGGCTGGTGGAGGGATTGAGCCACCCTGAATCTAGTTTTTTCTTTGTGGTGTTATTATATTGTATCAACACACTAGCAACACCGGGATCAAAGCCACTTATCTACAAAGAAAGATGAGGAATCGATTGACTGGTACCTTAGAGTATAGTAACTAATATACTCTAAGACTGGTACGCTTAGTAGCTGTATAGGTATTTTCTGACGCCTTCTGCTTTGATATTTATAGTCGCGCTGCTGTGGTCTCTATTCGAAAGCCTCCATATATTGCGTTATTATAAGATGTTATTTTGCAAAATGTAGGAACATTCATAGGCTCTTAATCATGGACTTTTTAATATTTTGTGCTTAGATGAAGCTCGTTATGGTCCGCGGTCTGTATTTTTTGACCAACGAACCACCGGAGGAGGTATACAATTCGACGCGTATATATATTTTATGTATAACCACGCATACCTTTTTTCGTAGTAGTCCGATTTCAATAATTATTTTTTTATTGGAAAGAATATACTTCAAAATTGGTCCCATTTAAATTTTATCGAAATCGGCTCAGCCATTTTTGATAAATCAACAATAATGTCAAAAATGCTACATCGATCCGTGCGAAATATTCACGAATTCTGTACACGGGTGAAGTCGGTCATGCTAATTTTTGCAAAAAATAATCTTGTACATTGACATGACTAAGCGGTGTAAACAACTATCCGAGCTATGACAGCGCTTAGTTGTAGGTAAATGCCCCCCGCGGTCACCCATCCAAAGATTGATCGTGCCGAACGTTGCTTAACTTCGGTGATCGCTAAGAGACACATAGTTAAATCCATTGGCAGTATTAATACTGTCAATGGTTAAATCACACTATGAATATTTACGATATTAAGACGAGGCACCGGGCCGAGAAACACGAAAACGGCAAAAACGAGTACTTTTGAATGCGCGATGTGAGAGGATGAATGATATCGATTCAAATTTAAAAAATGTCATAGATAAGGGAAAATCTTAATAAATTGAATGAACCGGACAAAATTTTGAAAAGTAACCGGCTTTATTAAAAAAAAAATAAAACAAATTGCTCACCAAAAAAATTTTAGTAATTCGAATGCTCAGAATTATCAGCGACAACACCCCATTATTTTTTACGAATAAAATAGCCAGATCCCTTTTCTTTATTATAAACCGAGAATTTTTTTTTTTTAAATTGTATATTATGAGTAATTAATTAAAAACTCAATCAAATCTCTTCGCGCCTACTCTAGTTTAGCTTTTACTCTACAGTGTTTGCTCAGAATATTTGATCCGGCACTATCTGGGCCGCCGCCGCCGTACCGGTGCGACGTTGCGACTCCGACGAGCGCATGATTCGCTCAGCGTCGGGCTGGCAACGCCGCAAAGTACGGACGGCGCGAGATGCGTGCTGTTTGTTTTTGGTTATTGTCTTCTAGGTACTCTGTGCGACGACAACCGAGTAATTTACTTCAGAATTATTTTCAAAATTATAAGTTAGACTTTAGTGTACTATATTATATTGTAGCTTTAGAACATTATTATAGTAGGTAGTAACTTAGGTACTTAGTATTTTTATTTGGTAGTGTGTAAATAGTAGTGAACAAGTGTGCATAGAAAATGGGGAGGAAAAATAAGCGGAAAGAATTGTTTTTACAAAAACGAAAAAGAAAACCTAAAAAAAATGACGGAATGTTTGGGTAAGTCGAATTACATATATAATAAACTTGCAATAAATAGTTGCACTCTAATGCCCTAATAATAAAGTCTATATTTGGCAAATACACATTCGTCTACAGATTATGGATTATCACATTCTTACTACCTAGGTACTTCAATTTTTCTGCATTTACCTATATTTACAATTTTTTTAGGTCAAAAAAACGGAAACTGCAACCTGACGATTGTCAATCCACATCCTCAACAGGGCCAGTAGATAGAGAGTGAGTCCATGCCAAGTACCTATCTATCATGTCAGCAATCAATTTAAAGTATCTAGTAATAATACTCCGTCTATTCTTTATTTTCAAGTGTGTACCTACTAAGATTTGTCTGTACAAACTAACCATACTGTAGGAAACAAATATCAGAACAAAAAGCTATGGAGTCGTCTCTTGATATTTTAGAAACCTATCTAAAATAATGATATTTATTAGGTGATGTTCTATCACCTAAATAATTGTGTTAGCTTTAACTTTTTAATAATTATATAATTACATCATTTTATTTTGTAGCCACCCAGAAATATCACCAACATACGCAGAGTTACACAACGTGTTGCCGACATCTGGGGATTCAGAGGAAACGGTAAATTTAAACACTTTTTTTAAATTATCACGGTTATAGTATTGTCTTTTACCGACTTCAAAAAAGAGGAAGTTGTCGATAGGGTTATTATTTTTTCTTCTTTTAAATAAACGAAATTAAAATTATTCTCCCTGCTTCATCATCATTAATCATTTGATACATTTTAAAAAGGGACCTACTCGTACGATACTTGAAAGAGTTGAAAGGGACCACAGATTTAATTTAAAAAGGACATTTGAGAACTGAGCCAAATATTTATGTCACGAGAAGTAATGTTGTTATGATATTTATAGTGGTAGTGTATTAGAACAATCATCAAAGCACACTATTTGTTTGAATTCTTTGAACAATATGAATCAGAGTACAATACTATACCTTATTGAAAAGGTAGTTTCAATTACTGAAGCCTATGTAACTCACTGTATGCATAAATAAATAACATTTTGATATTTAAATTGTAGAGTTACTGAAACAGTATATTTAAGATGAATAATTGGTTTGATTGGGTTTTTCTGGGTTTTCCCCAATCCTGCGCAACAAATGTTGAACCAATTTGAATGTATCCCCAGACAAGGTAGGAAGGTGTGTTGTGTTATTTTAATTGTATAAAATTTCGTTATCAAAATAGGAATTGATTTTTAAATAGATTAATTTTTGAGGGGGCGTGTTGGAATATGATACAAAAACTAATCTATCTCACTCTAACATGTAATGTATGTGAGTGTTTCTCTTTCCTTCACGACGTTTACATTATAGTAAAATACCCCTTTGTTCTACAACTTTAATGCTTATTATGAATTCCTCACCACTGTTCTTATAGAGCTGTGCTAGACCGCACTCGCACCTATCCTACCAAATATCGGTAAATAAATGATTTATATTTTAAACCGATTAACTAAATATTTTATTTCTGGCATCCAAACCCTTTTCTAAGTGTGTGAAGCACGATAAAAATAAGTTCATTGATTATGATACCTGTACATAATCAACATTAATTTGTATACAGGGTTATTTCTAATCAATTAGCATCCTTTTAGAGGTTTATTCTGTATATGTACATCAAAACTAACAACTTTTGTTCTGCAACATTTCTCAAAACTAACAACTTTTGTTCTGCAACATTTCTCAAAATTAAAAAAAAAAAGCTGTTCCATACATTTTGTTGCGGGTCACGGGTAGACTCACTATTCTACGGAGTGTCTACCCTTGACCACGGTTGATGCAACTCGGACGAAACGTCGGGATGATGAGTTATTTATTTATCTCGTAATTTCAGAGCGCGATAAGTCCCGTAGTATATAATAATAATGTGTTCAAATCGCGAAAGTTTAAAAACAGCAGTTGAAATAACCCTGTATTGTATGAAAAAAAAAAACATTAAAAAGATCAAAATAATTTTTGCCTTTTTTTTAAATTGTTGATTAAGGACAAGGCGACTCCATGATTATCTATGCTCTAGGCAAATTGAGTTGACGCGTGCCGCCGCCGCGCCGTTAGCAGCGCCACGTACGCTAGCCCAGCGTTGCCGCCCGCCGCTCTGGCGTGATCCTGTCAAGTGAGACCGCGTAAAATTTTGTCCGAGTGAAGGGGCGCGGTACTCGATTTTGAAACTATAGTTTATCAATGCGTCACCTTAATTTCTATCAATTTGTACTGAACAAAATCGCCCATCCGAAAGTAAACGTGCCTAAGTGCTGGTTCCAATTTTTTGTGCCACATGGGATAAATGTGCAGCTGCCGTTAGAGGCGAAAGGAATTGGAGTTTTTATGCAAAACGGTAGTTTTGTTGGGGGAGTGACATTCGACAAGCTCATAGTGTTTCCCAGCGGGCTTAGCATACGGACCATAAAATAATTATATCGACGTGTCAGAACGTTACAGAGTTATGATGAAGCATGTACCTATCTGGCACCTTTGCACACGTCGATAAACTCTTGTCGTGGTCTTGTATGCTTAGCTAGCTGGCCTATGTTACCATAGAATATGTTTTTATGAAATAGGTTAATAAGATGTTACGATTTTGCAAAAAAAAAATTCAGAAATTAGTTTAAAGGTTGAAAAGTTACCATAAGCTACTTTTTACTCCGAAAAAACAAAAGGTTCCCAAGGGATAGCACAAAAATTAAAATTTTGCGTTGGCGAAGCCGCAGGCAATAGCTAGTCTGCTATAAATCTGAACTCGTCTGAAACGCCTGGAATGATTATTTAAATTTTTGTATTTTTGGTAGGTCTGAAGATTTCTACATTTAGGACTGAAAAAAAAGAAAAAAAATCTAAGATATTCTTAAATCAACGTTTGTCTGGTTAACCATATTATGTTACAGAAGTGTGATCGATATTTTCTTAGGTAACCTAATTATTCTGATTTCACCGACGGCCATCAAAATAGAATCTCAGAAATACATGGACGTAATATACTTCCAACTTCCATCCACAAATATCACTTTAAAAATCAATCAAATTAAAACAGATCAAAATAAAACTTCAATAAAAGCACTTCAAAATAGCGGAAGAATCACTCAAAAGAGTCGACACTTCGACAGTGGTCAACCGTTCGTCAGTGCGGTGTGTTGTTACCACAGATCTCGCGAGAAGGGACATATCGTTAGGTTTATTATATCTTCGTTGATATCGTCTCGAGTTCTTTATTGAGGAAACGCCATCAAAATTTCGCTCGCTGCGCTTATACGCTAAGCCAAATCCATCATATATTTTTTTACTGTTTTCTTACGATGAAATCGAAAAATTTCGCGCTCGCTGTGCTCGCGCTAGTGGCACTATTACGTTGTGAGTGAAATGTTGCTAACACTACCGTAGTTGTATTGAATTAAAATATATAGCTCTATTGAAAGATAAAATCGAAAAGCGCTGGCTGCGCTCGCGCTTTTTGGCATGGCGTTATTGTACTATGAGCAAAAGATTGCTCAGACCACAGTAGTTTTACAACATACAGTAACTTAAGATTTAAATTTCAGTTAGTCGGCGTCGTGGAAATCTCGCCCAGAGCTCGGGTACAGCTAAAACCGGCACTGTTCTCGAGATCTCTGTTTTTCACGGCTATTCTGGTATCTTTTGTTGCCAAGTTGCTGAAATGTTTTTATCGCTTATTGATTTTAAGTTTTAACCGACTGCTCTATAAAAAGATGGTAGGAGGATATTTGCCGATTTTTTTTATTCGATGTTACCTGATTTCTTCGTTGTAATTGTAGGTATGTAGACTTATTTACAAATAAAGTAGAGCAATATCGCGAGATGTTCCTGTAGGTAATATAATTATTTTTCACACAAAAAAGACTACAATCATTGTAAACTACTTCTACTACGAAATGCGAATAGTTTGCCTTAATCGATGTATGGCATTTTTATGCAGTTTTTTGTTTTTTCTAAAACCACAGAAAACCACTAAGAGATTTCTATAAAAAATAAGTATCAGCTTTGAAGTATGATTCCTTTTTTGAAGCCGGTTGAAAAATTAAATAGCGTCGTATTTGTTTTCACCCTTCGTGGGTAGACTTACGTCCTGCAGTGGACTATTAAAAACTGGTACAGTACAGTACAGTATTTGTTTTGAAGTAGATACATAATTCCAAAAAATAAGAAAATTAGTGCCCGTAGAAATGAATGCCTGGAAGAAATAGCTTCCGCCGCCGCCGCTTCGGTCTAAAGGCCTGTTATAGTGTGAAACAATAAATTATTATTTATTTTATTTAATGAAATAGCAAATAGCTATTTTCTATGCTCCGAAGTCGATTGTATGAAATCGGTCACGTTCTTAACAAAAATAACTTTTTCATCACATCTATTCGAAAAGGACTACTTGGTTCGCCTTTAAGTGCGCCCAAAGCAGGTGTTTTCTATAAGGAACTTATAAGAGTTACAAGTGCGACGGAATTATCTTTGCCGCGCACTTTTTGAATTTGGAACAAATAAGTGCGACGGAATAGTAGATTGTATCATAAGGGGAAAATGAATCTAAATATACTTCAGTTTTTATTTGTTTTATTATTAGATACCATTTAATTTCAATTTAGTTGTTACTCTACGTTTTATTAAATAATAATATTACAATAAAATATGAGGCGCCTTTTATTTTCTCATAGAGGTGATGAAAAGTAGAGTGTACCACTCGGGCGCAAAATATATTTTGGCTCGGGCGACGTACTTTGAATCCCTCTCTACGTTCAGGATTTTACTAAAGAATCCCTCGCTACGTTCGGGATTCTACTAAAGAATCACTTCGTTCTGGATTCAAAAAAGCACCCTCGCCGTAAAAATATTATTTTGCTCCTATATGATACAATCTATAATTTTAAACGTAAAACGCTCTCCCTTTTTCAGAAGCCGTAAAAAACAGAGTTACGAATAATAATTGAAGTACAATGAACTAGTACTGCCGTCGTAAGTGATGACGTACTTAGTTCATTGTAGTTCGTAGAATTTTTATTTCGTTGTAGTATTTATGTATTTTCTGCAGTCGCGTAATGAGTTAAATTCAAATATCTTGCGAATTTTTTTCTATAAGTTTATTGTAACGTCAAACGTCTTCGTATTTTTTGCCTTTATTTTTCCATTGAAGTTACGTGGATTTTAATCCGGTGGTAAAATTTCATAATTCTTAAACAAACGGTTAAAAACGAAAGTACCTACATATAACCGAACATGTATTTAGATACTATTTTCTGCACCCTCACAAATAATGTATCAAGCACCCTTTTTATACAGTCAGTTAAAGACTTAATTGGTTACTTTGGTTATAGGTATAACCGACGATGTATTGGAATAGGTACATCGTTGGTTATAGGTATAACCAATACCAATGAATAGGTAGATCGTTGGTTATAGGTATAACCAACGATGTATCCATATAGTACCTAGCCACACCAATTTATCCAATAATTTGGGCGTACTACTTATATCACCCTTCGTGGGTAGGCCTACGTCCTGCAGTGGACTTTAAAAAAAAAGCTGATACAGTACTACTACTCATAGTATATTTTAATCATAAGTTAATTTATATACGTTTTCTTTGATTAATTGACATAATATATGCAATAATTATTATTAGAACCTATGTTCTTAAGAACATCACCCACTTTATTATTATGTAGTACGGGACTAATCGCGCACTAAAATTACGAGATAAATAAATACCTCAAGGAAGCCGTGGTGGTCTAGAGGTAATGACACCCGCCTTACAATCGTGGGTTCAAATCCCGGTCCCGTACCAATGAGTTCTTTGGGATTTATGTACGAATTTCATACCACTGGCTTTTCGGTGAAGGAAAACATCGTGAGGCAACCTGCATATGTCCGGAGAAGAATTTCAATGGCGTATGTGAATCCATCAACCCGCACTGGGCCAGCGTGGTGGATATGGCACAATCACCCTTCGTGGGTAGGCCTACGTCCTGCAGTGGACTATTATAAGGCACTATGATACAGTATAGTACAAATACCGCATCCCGTAATTTTAGTGCGCGATTAGTCCCGTAGTACATAATAATAATGTGTTCAAATCACGAAAGTTTAAAAACAACATCATCCATTTTTTTAAACAGACGGTTTTGAACTTAAGTACATATCTATAACCCTCTAAACATCCACAAAACATAACCTCCTTTGTTGGCAGTCGGTCAAAAACTTAACCAGTCCAAGTAGCTATCTATAACCGAAGATGTATCCATACAGCACCCACACCAATTTATCAAATGTACAAAGCGAGCCGTGTCAACTTCCTTGAAAGCTTGTAACAGCGCCCACTGTACTTAGACCCCTCCTGCGGTACCAACCGCCTGTTACATGTCCACTTGGTGAAGGTATAAGGGGGGAGAGGCAGGTCTGGGCAGTTGGTCGGATCAGTAAGCGGGTGCAACGACCCCATGGTATGGTGAGCGGTCACCATCGAGTCAATACGTCGATAGTATCCACTGTACCTGTCCGGCTTAGCAATAATCATAACTATCCTCGCCTTTTTACGCTATCTAGTTGCCCGTTCCGGTTTTCGTCAACATTTCGCCATTTTTGGCGAAAAATAATACTGTTTTTCGCCAAAAATGGCATAGCCGACTTCAACCGTGCACAGAATCACGGAATTCGAATATATATTCGTAGTTCCAACGAATCGCTGTAACATCGTACTCTCGTGTACTTCTCAAGTAATTGTTGATTTTTCAGAAACGACTTAGCCGATTTTGATAAAATTTAAAGGAACTATACCTCTGAAGTATGGTCTACCAAACAAAAAAAGAATCACCGAAATCCTACTATCCTACTAATATTATAAACGCTAAAGTTTGTGAGTATGTATGGATGTGTTACTCTTTCACGCCCAAACGGCTGAACCGATTTATATGAAATTCGGTATGGAGGTAGCTTAGACCTTGGATTAACACGTAGGCTACTTTTTATCTCGAGCTAACGCGGGTAACACCGCGGGGCGCAGCTAGTCGATTCATAATTGGTGGAGTAATCGTCTAACATACATAAAAAACATACAGAGGAATTGAGAAACTCCCTATTTGAAGTCCGTTAAAAAGATGCTAAAAGAGCCTCATGTACTTAATTATATTGGGACACCAGCCGGGCTAGTATGCGCCCCACGAATTATTTCGTTCGTAGTGTCAGAACAAGACAGCGTTATGGCATAGTAAATATCTGTCACTTTTTCACACGTCGAAATGAGTTCTTTTCGTGGCAATTCGTGGTCGCATGCTTGACTAGCTGGGCTAGCCACCCGGCCTACACGAGCCAACTCAACGTTATCCTTGACCTATCTCTACCCCAAAACGAAAAAGCGCCACAAGTCAAATTTCCAAAAAAAATGCCCAGATGAGGTCACGGTCACTTACTACGACTATGGCTCGCTTGCCTAATTGCATAAAGTAACCCGAAATAATATACGTAATAATATCCCCTTTTTTCTAGGTGAGTCGGTTAAGTAAACCGTTATCCTTGACCTATCTCGATCCATAACCGAAACAACGCCATAAGTCAAATTATCAAAAAATACATCAATGACTACACGGACACTTGCTATCAAGCTAGTGTATGGCAACACTGAACAACTTGCATAAAACGTATAAGTAATATTATATAAGTAATAATAACCCCCTTTATTTAAGAAAGAGTCGGTTAAGTAACGTTTATCCTTGACCTATCTCGACCCCTAAACGAAAAAGCGCCATAAGTCAAATTTCCAAAAAAATGCCCCGATGACGTCTCGATCTCTAACTATTCGAGATATGAACTAAATTGAAATTAATGTTGCTATTAATCAAAACCAGTTTGAGAAATCTCATGCTAATGAATATGTACTAAAAACTAATGTATGTAATCTTACTAATGTTTTAAATGAAAATGTTTCGATTTATCTCGAGTCGAGAGAACGGATTCGAATAAATTGTCAGAAATGTTTTAGTGGATTGACCTCTAATAATTTGTACGATTTTTTATTACCGGATATTTTAAAGGCGTAAGTTATAATTAGGTATATCCTTGTAACCGATCTCGAGACCCTAATAAAATGTGGCTGTTTAATAATTCAAGTTATTTTACGGAATTTTGCTTTTTAATTCAAAATTATAGTCAGATCAGAGGGGTTAGTATGAGTTTATTTATACGTAAACGAAAACTACAATAATTGCCCTGTGGTTCTACAATAATCTAAGGGTTCGTCACAATGTTGTAAAGGGCCCCCTTTTTATCGCGAATAAAGCCGCGCTTGACCACCAACTCGCCTGATGGTAAGCGACGTTGTGGTCGAAGATGAAGCACGCAGACCTAGAAGATACCTATTCACTCTGACCTTGAAAAGCTTTAGATTATATCTCTTAGGAAATAGGAAAGCAGGAAGACTATTCCATTCCCTGGCGGTACGAATCTGAAATGTTGAGTCAAACCGCCCCTGGTGGAATCAAGGAAGAACTAATAAAAATGCCACACGAAAACGATAAATAATAGGTGAAAAGACCATGTGGTCTTTTACTTGACTGTAAAATAGTCGGTGAAAATCGTTGGTCAAATGCTGGTACCTAGTGAAATGTTCGTATAATATTTCATTTTGATTTTTTATGTAAATCTTTACAGTAAAACTCGATAATAAATATGAAGTGAATAATATTTCATATTATGTTGTTATTTGTGTTCTTACACTTTAAATCCGTAAATTTTTATTGCCAGGAAAATCAGTATAGGTGTAAAAAGTTGTCATTCGTATACATGGAGATAGATACAACTTATGTATAAGTGTTCGTCAACACACGATTTATAGTAAAGTCGTATATTTTTACTAAATTAAATTCGACATCGGGAAATGCACAAGCTATCGAGGAAACGACAACGCTTACGAAGATGCTAAATTTTTATTTTTATTTTGTCAGCAACTTTACAATATTTTTGTCTTGCTTTGAATCCAACAAGTGGTTGTACAATTCTAACTATGAAATGATGGAATTCAAATGAAGGAATTTGAATTTCTATTATAATAAGTCAGGGCGATAGTAAAACTTCCATGATGACATCGGATACAAGGATTCTAAGAATGCGGTTGGCTTATATTTTTATAGCCCTGCTTTTTGTTTTATTGTCTATTGCTTTGCTTTGATAGGAAAGTTTAATTTTGGAATATATTTTTCATAGAGCAAGTTTTTCAATAATTTAGTTGAATATTTTTGTCGAATCGTCGTTTGATAGCGTATCTTTGGTAATAATCATAGCATTTTTTTCTTATTGATATTTTATTCAAGTTTTTATGCGTAGGCGTTAATTTTATCAGATGCATAGTATTTAAAATCCGCTTTATATTTATCCTGTTACATAATTTAGTTCTTTTACAATATCTGTGAAATCGGGGTTACATAGAATTATACAGTCATTTTGCTATCAGATTCTAACTGATGCCTGTTTAATTATTCAATCGGCTGCCTCGTTTTGAAGGTGAATTTAAATATCGTATTGTTTATTATAGTTTTACAGATTCGTCTAACGTCGTGCTCTCAATTGTTTTTATTATTTCATCTTTTGTTTTGCATTCATTGTTCATAATCGTCAATAATTAAGCTAACATCAACATTCTGTACTATTCACGGAGAATATAATCCAGCCGTGTCATTATTGCTGAGTCTAGTAATTTGCAATGCAAATACTGTTCTTTAGAGTTATATTGCTATTTCAACCGGGTTTCCGTCCGAAGCGTTTTAATACACTATTAAGTACAAAGAGCTGTATAACATGGTCCGAGGGCAGCCAGGTAGACGCGAAAGAGACAAAACCATCGGGTTTACGCGGCTACATTTTAACACGGCATTTATACTCGCTCGTGGATCGTGGACTTTCTTTCAACCCCGCACAGGGCACGCTCAATCAATACAATAACCGGAATCGCCGCCATTCGACGCCAATTTCAACTGTTACGCTTAAAATAACGCTACCGTTGTATCAAACGTGAAAAATTAGCCTAAAAACGTGTGCGATACGTTCATAATGCGTCGAGTAATGACAGGACGACGCATCGGTTAGGTTTTGAGTGCCGGGGACGCGACGACTCGTAATCTGCGATCAAAATGGAAGCCGTCGGCCATCTTAGGTCCGCCGCGAGCGAGAGAGCGCGGTCCACATCGGGAATTTGGGAAATTGGTGTTTTTTTCTGTTGTAAAGAGAGCAGTATATAAGAGGTCGGTAGGCAGAGGACAGGGAGCGGGGGTAGGGGGGGATCCCGCACGGGCAAAGCGGTGTGAAGGGAAAGAACTGCGGCTGGTACGGACGCGGCGATGTGTCGTGAGACCTATCCGAGGATAATTCGCCCATAAATCAACCTTGTTAAGCTAGTTTGCATATAAGATTATTAAAATAAAATAAAAAATCTATGTTCAAATAGCAAAACTGTTTTCAATGTCTGTATTTCGACATATTTAATTAAATCATGTCTATAAAACATTAAAACAATGTAGAGCACGAGAGGAAAAAAAATGTAGAGCTAAATATACAACCAAACTAAACGTGTTGCGTAAATATTTTAAGAGTGCTGAATAATTGATTATTTTATCTATGATATTAAATTATTATTATTTTGTATTTAATTAATTATTTCACGTTTTAAAAACGATGTGTTTCAAAGTATTAAAAAAAATATTTTCTTAGTGATCTAAAATCTCGACAAGTCATTTATCATCACGCTAAATAGCTAAAATGCGTTTACATTTTTTAGAATTTATGCCTATTAAGACGAGGCACCGGGCCGAGAAACACGAAAACGGCAAAAACGAGTACTTTTGAATGCGCGATGTGAGAGGATGAATGATATCGATTCAAATTTAAAAAATGTCATAGATAAGGGAAAATCTTAATAAATTGAATGAACCGGACAAAATTTTGAAAAGTAACCGGCTTTATTAAAAAAAAAATAAAACAAATTGCTCACCAAAAAAATTTTAGTAATTCGAATGCTCAGAATTATCAGCGACAACACCCCATTATTTTTTACGAATAAAATAGCCAGATCCCTTTTCTTTATTATAAACCGAGAATTTTTTTTTTTTAAATTGTATATTATGAGTAATTAATTAAAAACTCAATCAAATCTCTTCGCGCCTACTCTAGTTTAGCTTTTACTCTACAGTGTTTGCTCAGAATATTTGATCCGGCACTATCTGGGCCGCCGCCGCCGTACCGGTGCGACGTTGCGACTCCGACGAGCGCATGATTCGCTCAGCGTCGGGCTGGCAACGCCGCAAAGTACGGACGGCGCGAGATGCGTGCTGTTTGTTTTTGGTTATTGTCTTCTAGGTACTCTGTGCGACGACAACCGAGTAATTTACTTCAGAATTATTTTCAAAATTATAAGTTAGACTTTAGTGTACTATATTATATTGTAGCTTTAGAACATTATTATAGTAGGTAGTAACTTAGGTACTTAGTATTTTTATTTGGTAGTGTGTAAATAGTAGTGAACAAGTGTGCATAGAAAATGGGGAGGAAAAATAAGCGGAAAGAATTGTTTTTACAAAAACGAAAAAGAAAACCTAAAAAAAATGACGGAATGTTTGGGTAAGTCGAATTACATATATAATAAACTTGCAATAAATAGTTGCACTCTAATGCCCTAATAATAAAGTCTATATTTGGCAAATACACATTCGTCTACAGATTATGGATTATCACATTCTTACTACCTAGGTACTTCAATTTTTCTGCATTTACCTATATTTACAATTTTTTTAGGTCAAAAAAACGGAAACTGCAACCTGACGATTGTCAATCCACATCCTCAACAGGGCCAGTAGATAGAGAGTGAGTCCATGCCAAGTACCTATCTATCATGTCAGCAATCAATTTAAAGTATCTAGTAATAATACTCCGTCTATTCTTTATTTTCAAGTGTGTACCTACTAAGATTTGTCTGTACAAACTAACCATACTGTAGGAAACAAATATCAGAACAAAAAGCTATGGAGTCGTCTCTTGATATTTTAGAAACCTATCTAAAATAATGATATTTATTAGGTGATGTTCTATCACCTAAATAATTGTGTTAGCTTTAACTTTTTAATAATTATATAATTACATCATTTTATTTTGTAGCCACCCAGAAATATCACCAACATACGCAGAGTTACACAACGTGTTGCCGACATCTGGGGATTCAGAGGAAACGGTAAATTTAAACACTTTTTTTAAATTATCACGGTTATAGTATTGTCTTTTACCGACTTCAAAAAAGAGGAAGTTGTCGATAGGGTTATTATTTTTTCTTCTTTTAAATAAACGAAATTAAAATTATTCTCCCTGCTTCATCATCATTAATCATTTGATACATTTTAAAAAGGGACCTACTCGTACGATACTTGAAAGAGTTGAAAGGGACCACAGATTTAATTTAAAAAGGACATTTGAGAACTGAGCCAAATATTTATGTCACGAGAAGTAATGTTGTTATGATATTTATAGTGGTAGTGTATTAGAACAATCATCAAAGCACACTATTTGTTTGAATTCTTTGAACAATATGAATCAGAGTACAATACTATACCTTATTGAAAAGGTAGTTTCAATTACTGAAGCCTATGTAACTCACTGTATGCATAAATAAATAACATTTTGATATTTAAATTGTAGAGTTACTGAAACAGTATATTTAAGATGAATAATTGGTTTGATTGGGTTTTTCTGGGTTTTCCCCAATCCTGCGCAACAAATGTTGAACCAATTTGAATGTATCCCCAGACAAGGTAGGAAGGTGTGTTGTGTTATTTTAATTGTATAAAATTTCGTTATCAAAATAGGAATTGATTTTTAAATAGATTAATTTTTGAGGGGGCGTGTTGGAATATGATACAAAAACTAATCTATCTCACTCTAACATGTAATGTATGTGAGTGTTTCTCTTTCCTTCACGACGTTTACATTATAGTAAAATACCCCTTTGTTCTACAACTTTAATGCTTATTATGAATTCCTCACCACTGTTCTTATAGAGCTGTGCTAGACCGCACTCGCACCTATCCTACCAAATATCGGTAAATAAATGATTTATATTTTAAACCGATTAACTAAATATTTTATTTCTGGCATCCAAACCCTTTTCTAAGTGTGTGAAGCACGATAAAAATAAGTTCATTGATTATGATACCTGTACATAATCAACATTAATTTGTATACAGGGTTATTTCTAATCAATTAGCATCCTTTTAGAGGTTTATTCTGTATATGTACATCAAAACTAACAACTTTTGTTCTGCAACATTTCTCAAAACTAACAACTTTTGTTCTGCAACATTTCTCAAAATTAAAAAAAAAAAGCTGTTCCATACATTTTGTTGCGGGTCACGGGTAGACTCACTATTCTACGGAGTGTCTACCCTTGACCACGGTTGATGCAACTCGGACGAAACGTCGGGATGATGAGTTATTTATTTATCTCGTAATTTCAGAGCGCGATAAGTCCCGTAGTATATAATAATAATGTGTTCAAATCGCGAAAGTTTAAAAACAGCAGTTGAAATAACCCTGTATTGTATGAAAAAAAAAAACATTAAAAAGATCAAAATAATTTTTGCCTTTTTTTTAAATTGTTGATTAAGGACAAGGCGACTCCATGATTATCTATGCTCTAGGCAAATTGAGTTGACGCGTGCCGCCGCCGCGCCGTTAGCAGCGCCACGTACGCTAGCCCAGCGTTGCCGCCCGCCGCTCTGGCGTGATCCTGTCAAGTGAGACCGCGTAAAATTTTGTCCGAGTGAAGGGGCGCGGTACTCGATTTTGAAACTATAGTTTATCAATGCGTCACCTTAACACATTTACTGTAAGCAATGCTTACGCATTACGCGTTCATTGTTCTCATCAGAAATATGCCGAGATCAGTCGGCGAACTGCCATCGCCTCGTGTACCCACCACCTATCTTTCATTGCACGTACGCGAGGCGCGCGGGGGGCGTCCGCCGCGCGGCATACACGGAGCCATCTTGCTAGCGGTCGTCGAATCGCTCGCGTCTCCGCGACACAAATCGCTCTTAATTCGCACTAATTAACCATAAAAACCATCAAAAACACTAAAAACAAGTGCTAGAAAGTGTACACTAAGTGCTGACATCGAGTGTTTGCAACATTGTTGACATAAAATTGAGTGTTGTTGTTTTATGTGTGTGTGCATTCCGCCTGTCTAGGTGAGTAGTCACTAGTCTTTGTGCGCGACAATTATCATTCTGATCGATTCGGCCCGCGCGGGGGTGTGCAGCCGGCCCGTTTTATATCTTTTGTTGTTTTGTAACGCTACGAAATCAATAATTTTAGTGGCGAAGTGGCTTGGACGCTCGCTGGTCCCTCACGCTCTCAATAATCCTTGTGTTGGATTATACATAATTCTGTGGATTGATGTAAACCGTGCGAAAGTGCCTACGTTGCTAACTAACTGCGATAAGTGTATCAGCCTCTCAGGTATTCAATTTTTATTACTATTAAACAAGGCTTGCTTCTATAAATAGAAGTGGCCAGGTGTAACCATGTTACTTAATGCAGTTGAAATCACGCTTGGTCGCTGTGCTGTACAATTACAGTGCTATAAATGCATGCATCGTTCAAGTTTTAAGTAAATCCGATTAGTACTCAGTTATTAGAGAAAGTGTGGAATTGAGAAGCGGTTTACGAACATAATTTGTTGTTATTACTAGAACTAGTTAAGTTTACATATTTGGGAGAATGATTTTGATCGAGTAGAATATTGTAGGACGTCTTATTTTACTCGTATTAGTCCAATGAAAAATTGTTAAAATTGATTTAGTCGGTTTTATTACTTGATCGTCGTCAAGACTATGTGAAATGTCATAATCGTAAAAGAATTACGAGAGTCTCTAAAACTATGTAATCTAGTTTATTATTAGATCTGATATAAAGTATCAGTTTATTAAAATAGTGATTGTTTTATTATTTAAACGATCACATTACGAGACAAACATTTCGGATTGAAATCGTGAAATAAAACTGCTAACTCATAGATGACATAATGTGAAATTGCTAAAAATAGATTTATTCTCCTTTTAGTATCGAGTGGTCGATATAATTTTATGTCATGACCGTGATAGGTATAAAATGGTGCTTACAAAGCCATACTCTTCACCATTACGGGTTTTTTTAACCAACGAAACAACGGAGGAGGTTCTTAGGTCAACACATATTTTATATGTACAATGTATAACTTTTAACACGCATAGCTTTTTACAGAGTAGTCCAATTTAGATAATTCTTTTTTTGTTTGGTATATCATACATTAGAGGTGGTCCCGTTTAATTTCTATCGAAATCGACTGGGCCATTTTTGATAAATCAACAATAACGTGAAAATTAATACATCGATCCTTGCGAACTACATATTCGAATCCTGTACACGGTCGAAGTTGGTTATGCTCTTTTGATATTTGACGACAAATAATTATTTATTAATCTAAATAACAGCAACAAAAGACTATTTATTATTGTTATGGTAAACTACAAGATTATTTTTTGCAAAAATTAGCATGACCGACTTCACCCGTGTACAGAATACGCGAATATTTCGCACGGATCGATGTAGCATTTTTCACATTATTGTTGATTTATCAAAAATGGCTTAGCCGATTTCGATAAAATTTAAATGGGACCAATTTCAAAGTATATTTATTTCTAGTAAAAAAATAACTATTGAAATCGGACTACTACGAAAAAAGGTATGCGTGGTTATACATAAAAAAAATATATATATACGCGTCGAATTATATACCTCCTCCGGTGGTTAGTCGGTCAAAAAGTAGTTTACATAATTCTTTTTCCGACTTCAACCGTGTACACTTATACCGAATTCGCGAATTTACACATTTGTTGAAATTACTTTTTTATTGATTTATCAAAAATGGCTCAGCCGATTTCGATAAAATTTAATTGAGACTAATTTCGAAGTAAACTCTTTGCAACAATAAAAGAATTATCGAAATCGGACTACTGTGTAAAGAGTAATGCGTGGTTATACATAAAAAAAATTCGCTTCGAATTGAGTACCTCGTCCGTGTCGTCGGTCAAAAATTAAATGAAATATTTTAAGTGTGTGGTGAATAGCTGGTGAGTACTCGTGACGAATTTGTAGGTTTTCTTCGTCAGAACTAAATTGCCTAAAATAGCTTTTATTGTCTTTGTCGCTTTGTGTTCGAGTATACGAATTGGCAGAAAAATGTCGTATGACATTGCATGTCTGCGAAATGCTTTAAGCCTTTAACTGGGTTATTTATTTTATTTCATGAACCAAGTTTAAAATAACAGTTCGGTATCACAACTGTAACAAATATAACAGTGGTCTACAAAATGGACGAAATATTTCGATTGAATTGAACAAAATGTGACGAATTAGAAAACGTGAATTTTGTTAAAAATAGGCTTATACTGATTTAGCTTTGAAGCTGAAGCTGTGGTGGTCTAGAGGTAGTGACACCCGCCTTACAATCGTGAGGTCGTGAGTTCAAATCCCCGGTCCCGTACCAATGAGTTCTTTGGAATTTATGTACGGAATTTCACACCACTAGCTTTTCAGTGAAGGAAAACACCGTGAGGCAACCTGCAAACGTCCGTAGAAGAAATTCGATGGCATATGTGAATCCACCAACCCGCACTGGGCCAGCGTGGTGGAACTGTTCCAACCACCCCTCGTGGGTAGGCCTACGTCCTGCAGTGGACTATTAAAAGGCTGGTACAGTACAGTACAGATTTAGCTTTTGTGGTTCACACGTCTTTTGATGTTCTGTAATTTTATTCTGTCATTGCACAATAGGCCCAATTATGAAGGAGCTATCGTAGTTATATTAGCAATTTAGAATATTTCTGTTCTTTTTTCACATTAGGCATTCGATAAAGAAAACACTTTTTACGTTGCTGTTAAATTAACGATGGCGCCTTCATAAATAAGCCTATTAACAGAAATGTAAACCAATTTATTCAATAAAACATTACCGTAACTATAATACAACTAGCTGACCCGGCCACGCGTTGCTGTGGCTAAATAAATAAAAATTGCGACTATAATTTGAGATTTAAACTATCCTATCTCTCAAGTTGGATCGAACTGCACATGGTGTGCGAATTTTATTATAATCGGTTAAGTGGTTTAGGAGTCCATTGAGGACAAACATTGTGACACGAGATTTATATATATTAAGATCTAAGTATACATTGGATATTAAAACAAACATTGGATTAAAGCAAAGACAGAGAAGCTGTCATTTATATGTCTCATAACGTTTTACATGCGGCCAATTATTTTTCAGTAAATTGATCACTATTTGCAGTCAAATGTGACACTTATAGTGACAAGCAGAACTAAATAAAATTCTTTAAAAATATAGGTAAGTAAATAAAAAACTTAACTGTGAACTCTACCACACGAACATGATCTATGTGTTAGTTTTTAGGTCTCTATTTCTACACAAAATGTATGAGGTTAGGTTTCATTTACGTTAAAATATCAGCTGAGAAACGTCTTAATTTATGTTTTACTGAGAAAAAAAATAGACATTATAAATGTCATCATCATCATTTCAGCCATAGGACGTCCACTGCTGAACATAGGTCTCCCCTACTGATTTCCAATAATACCGGTTGATAGCGGCTTGCATCCAGCGCGATCCTGCGGTCCTAATAAGGTAATCCGAGGTGGACGACCTACACTGCGCTGGCCGGTACGTGGTCTCCACTCGAGAACTTTTCGACCCAATCGGTCATCAGTTCTCCGCGCTATGTGCCCTGCCCATTGCCACTTCAACTATAAATATTATAAATGAATATAGTGATAATTTTTTTATGAAAAAAAATATTGCTCTACTTTGCCTCTAAGGGGCGGATTTTGATCTGCGTACCTACTACCTACCAATTTTTTTAAAATTATCTATTTAATTGTCGGTTGATATCCTACGCTGCGCTTGCCGGTATATGGTCTCCATTCGAGATTTTTACTCCCACTTCAAAGTCAGTAATTTATATGTATATCATCCACCTGTAATTCAATATGATATATAGCCGATAATAATGATTCATCTGTACATAATTATACCTACTTAGTGATAACGAGTATAGTCATCACAGTGTAACCAGTAGTTACAACAATCATTATCATCATGTCAGCCGTAGAACGTCTACTGTTAAACATAGGCCTATATGTAAAAAAAACATGTCCTAATCGGAAGCGGCTTGCATTCAGCGCATTCGCCTGGTCTATCCACTTTGTTGACGTGATAACGTCTAATACATCGATGAACGCTGGCTGCACGCACGAAAAAGTGTCACGTTCCGCCTGAGCCGAGCGTGCAAGCGAGAGCGCGGAATAAGCGATAGAGAGGCACGATCGACGACGCTAATTTTTTTTTTATTTATGAACTTAAGACTTAGTGATTACAATAAATATTGTCTAAAAACCGAGATTTGGTTTGTCTTGACAATAATGATTACAATAAATATATTTATTATTATTTTTTTAGTGAACATCCTAAGCTGCGCTTATCGGTACCTACCTGGTTTCTGTTCGAGATTTTTACATCCATTTGAATGCTAAAGTCTGTAATAGTTGCTGATAACGAGTACAGTCACCATGTCACAGTGTAATCAGCAGTTACTATCATTTAGTGATAAAGATGAGTTGTTATCAGTCATTCATAGTAGATAGGTATTATATTGTAGGTACTTATAATGTTGATAGCGGTTTTATTACATGTGTTATGGTAATAGATAAGTGTGAATTTAACTAAGGCGTTGAGAAATGTGGATTTTAAATAGAAAAAGAGTTTCATTTGACGGAGTTATACGAAAAAATTTATTGACCGACGAACCACCGGAGGAGGTATACAATTCGACGCGTATATTTTTTTTTATGTATAACCACGCATAACTTATTTCATAGTAGTCCGATTTCAATAATTCTTTTTTTATTGGAATGAGTATACTTCGAAATTGGTCCCATTTAAATTTTATCGAAATCGGCAGAGCCATTTTTGATAAATCAATAATAATGTGAAAAATGCTACATCGATCCGTGCATAATATTTGCGTTCTAGCGATGCGCCCCGGCTTCGCACAGGTGTATTTACATATAAATATTTCTCTTGAATTACTCTATCTATTAAAACTGCATCAAAATCCGTTGCGTAGTTTTAAAGATATGAGCATACATGGGGACAGACAGCGGGAAGCGACTTTGTTTGATGCTATGTAATGATTCTGTACACGGGTGAAGTCGGTCATGCTATTTTTTGCAAAAAATAATTATTTTAATAGAACATTTTTGCAGGGATTCCAGTAGATACATATTTTCAACCATAGGAAGTCCACTGCTGAACATAGGCCTCCATAATCAATCAATGAGCGTCAGGTTGAAATCGGGTTGCATACTGCTCATTTCTGCGATCTTGTAGTATATCATCAATATAGAATGTAAGAAAAAATTCAAGGGTCTGTGGATGATCCGATTGCTTTCTATGTAGTAGTAGTGTAGGTAGTTTTAGCATCTTCTTCTTCGTTAGCTTTTTGTTTTCCATTTCTGGAAGTAGGCCTCTCCCAATTCACGCCATGATTTACGGTCCCCTGATTTTGCGATCCAGTCTCGTCCTGCATGCTTTCGCACATCGTCTACCCATCGTTTTGGCGAGCGGCCCGGTGGTCTGGTATTCGCCCATGGTCTCCACTCAATTATGCGTCTGGTCCATCGATGGCTGTCCATCCGAGCTACTCGTATATGCCCCGCCCAACTCCATTTCTTTCCAGCGATCACTTCGACCACATCTCTCAATCTCGTTTTTCACCTAATCCACTCATTCCTATTACGGTCACGCAAGGTAATTCCGAGCATAGATCTCTCCATTGCCGTTTGCGCTACTCTGAATTTTTCGGCTGATCGTTCAGCTAGGGACATGGTTTTCGCACCGTACGTGAAGATCGGCTCAATGCTCTCCTGGATTACTTTCGCCTTCAGCTTCATGGGTAACTTGCTACGCAATATTTGCTTATTTGCCCCAAATGCTGCCCAGTCTTGGGATATTCTTCGCTCTACCTCTACCGTCTGATTTCCTGAACCCTGTGTGAGTTTATGTCCAAGGTATATATAGTCAGTGACTACTTTCAAAGTTGTAGCATATAAAGTAGTATTGTATCTTATAGTAGTTAAGCCGCCATCCAATCTCAAAATACCTGTATAGAGCCCTAGTTAAACTGACTTTTCTCCATCAAACCTCGAAGTTGTCGAATAACAATAAAATACACAAATATTCTCAAAACTATACGGTAGGGTATTCAATAACTCAAAACACAATTCAAAAAACTTCGTTCAATAGAAATTAAATGCGAAGATACCGCTTTTTAGAACAAATTCATGATTTCTAAGAAAGTTTAATGCATTTTTGGGCACTTTTCTACACGTTTACAATTTTTTTTTGAATCTGTTTATTATGCACTTGAATTTAATTATAGATTTCATCCATAACATTTAAGAAAAAGTGGTAATATCAATTTTATTTTGATTTTTTAATGCAAAAATCGGGCGAAACCTGTGGCGTATTGGTCTTCACCCGCTCATATGAAAAATTACGCTGATACCTACTATGGCGCCTTAAAAAAGAAAAAATGACTAGTCGATGTAGTATATTCATCCAAATGATGTCGGTCCGTCTCTACCTTGTTGCGTAAAAGAGTAACAAACAAACTAACAACCACAATTTCGAATGTACCTATATAATCGACCGAAGCGAACCGAAGGTCTATTCTTCCGTACGACGATTTTGCTTTCAATTCAATTCTCTATTGGTATAAAACTAAGTAACATGACAGTGTTTAATACTAAAGCGTTACTTATTCTTAATTTACCTACTATAATTATCTAGGAGATCATACATACTGTCTGTCTGTCCGGACGTTGTTTTTTGTCTCTAGGTCGCATTTATCAACTTCGATTAAGAATACACCTTGATCGAAGTTTATCAACGAATCTCGACGTAATTTAATTGTTTAATGTTTAATTGTTTATTGAGATATAAACGAATAATTCCATTTACATACATCTCACAAAATCAAGAAATAGTATTCAAGAATTAAATTAAAAAGATTACAATTATTACCTACTATTACAATACCATGTCATTAAAATATGAAAAAATGACAAAATTAAAAATTTCAAATTAAAAATGTCAATACAATATGTCAACCAATATGTCAATATGTCAAACAATTTCATCAATTTCAATTGTGCCGTCTACTCTACGGCATCTGTCCCATTGATCGGTCAAATTTTCACTATATGTCAAAAAAGACGATAATAAAATATTCCAATTGTCAAACATTATATCACATTCAGTGTTGACGGCCAGGAGTGTATTGAGGTTTCTTTTGTTTAATTTGGCACACAGGTTCTATATGTGCCCGGCAGGCTAGTATGCGCGCCACAAATTATTTCGTTCGTAGTGTCAGAACGAGACAGTGTTATGGCAAAGTACCTTTATATGTAGGTATCTGTCACTTTTTCACACGTCGAAATGAGTTCTTTTCGTGGCTATTCGTGGTTGTTTGCTTGATGTGCAGGATTTGTTTTTCTTGGCGATTTTTGATTGGGGGTATTTCCTTTAAAGTGCGGGATATTCTGTTAAAAAATGTGTCGCGTGGTAACGTAAGTTCGTGTAGCCCTGGTGCTAGAGTTCATGAGGTGCGAGGTCTACTGTTCGGTCAACTACTAGTATTATTAATCCTTCCTACTAATATTATAAACGTGAAAGTTTGTGAGGATGGATGGATGGATGTATGGATGTTTGTTACTCTTTCACGCAAAAACTACTGAACGGATTGAGATGAAACTTTGCAATAATATAACTTATATATCAGAATAACACATAGGCTATAAATTATAATGATATATTGCGTATGCGGGCGAAGCCGCGGGTAAAAACTAGTTAATTATAATTTTATTTATTCTTGTTATGTTTTCATAATAAGCGATTTGTCTTGTGATTTTTATTTAATTTCGTATGCTTTAGTAATAAGTATTTCCCTTTTCACGAGCAAAGGTGAAGCTTGGTTTTAAGTCATATTTTAATTTTAATAGGTATTATTATGATAATAGCAATATGTAAAATTATCATTTAAGGCATTGACTTGTATCTTATAAATTGATACCAATAAATGAATATGAATATTAGTACCTAAGTCAGTAAGATGTAAGTCAGTGCGAAAGAGATAGCATATGATGATCGGAATCGAAATGTGGTAACAGCCTCGGGTTGGAGCTGATTCATAGGTCATTAGCCAAGAGATGGTTATCGGACCGGCCTTTTTGGACAGAGACAGATGATTTGTTTATTGTTCGTTAAGGGGATTTTGTACGCCAAATTCGCCAACCCGGTCGCGCAATTCCACATTTATAGAGATAAATAAATCCGGACTAGTGCGAGTCATATTTGCCCACCGAGCTCTGTACATAAATCCTGAAAATCCATCGACTAGGCCTTTTATTCATTATCATATTGATGTGAAAATCGCACGAAATTGGCCTTAGGACAAAATCAAATCAAAATCAAAAATATTTTATTATCAGACACATAGGATCCATAATTGAAATTAAAATTATAACAACAAAGCTGGTTATCGATTCTTTACGCGTTTAATGACGTTAGTTGTCATTTAAAACGCACAAAAAGAAATAAATTAATGTATTTTTTACATATCTCGTCATAAATAGAAAATCACATTTCGTAAAAATAGTCAAAATCCTGTTTTAGCTTGCGCTTCCCTTGTGAGTGTCGAAATATGCTGTATTTAGTGACATAAATGGCTCTTAACGCGGCTATGTCCGTGAAAGCTATTTTACGCGAGATTTGACTAACGTGGTTTTATGTGAAATTATATATGTAATATAAAAATCATCATCATCAGCTGATTTCGGCCCACTGCAGGGCATAAGCCTCCTCCCCTTACGATCAATGCTATATCTCCAATATCAAAATAGCAAGTATTTTTTAAATCTAGTTCATTTCATGATCAATAATTCCGATACAAAAATATTTAAGATACATTTCTCATGATCTAGAAAATAATTAATTTGTGAAGCACATTTTAGAAAATCTGCCGCCATCGTTTTTAGTACCTAACCAAAAGGAGTCGACACGCCTAAGCACCGATGTCTGCCAAGTCAGTGGGGGGTGAAGAAACGCACGCAAACCAAAATATATGCAAGTTTACACGCACACAAATGTAATCACTAGCTGAAAATTAACGCAACACAAGCGCAACCAGACCGATATATTTATATAAAGAGCATGACCACCGGTCGCATACTTTTGGCAGAGGGGTACGCTTTGGAGTGTCGACTCCTTTTGGTTAGGTACTTAATGGCTGCGGATAACCCAATCCTGGCTGAAGCTCGGTGTTGGGTACACCTGCGCGAGGATCGGAAAGTCCGCAGCTTGTAGATAATCAGCCGCCGAGATTTTGATACGGTCTATCCCCAAACTCGCAAATGTGCGCGAGGCAGCTGTGGCCGGTTGATGGGCCATTAATTGTGAAGTTGTTCGTTTCTTTTGCAAATTTTTGGGTATGGATTCATTAATCTCATAAATAAAAATTATCAGGTTAAATCTTACAGACGAGCCAAATTTATATTTTTTGTAAAAGTAACAATCCAAGACCTTGTATGAAATCGGACTTTACAATTAGTATACATTTTGTCACGTAATAATTATTTTCCGCAAAAAAACGCAACACCGACTTCCATCTTGAACAGAATTCGAATAATTTGCGCGAATAGATGTGACATCCATGTACATTTTTGTTTATTTATCTAAAACGGCTCAGCCGATTTCAATTAAGTTTAACCTCGGAAATATACTCTTTCGAACTAAAGTTTTTTTTTAATCGGTTCATAATTGGCGAAAATATCGATCAACATACACAATAAATACGTACAGACGAGCATAGAACCTTTGGAAGTCGGTTAAAAATCCAACACCATGTATGGAAAACGCATTCGACTACATTTAGGTAGTAATTTTGAAATAGGTACAATAATACATGTTCGAGCAGCGGTGACTTCTGACATATAAATTTGGTCTCTTACTATGCCTTATTAATAAGTAGGTACTCCTTCGGTGGCTCAGTAGTTAGTGATCCTGACTCCTGGGTCAAAGAGGCGTGCGTCCGATTCCCACCCAGGGCAAATATTCATGTGATGAACATAGGTCTTTGCTCTGTGTCTGGGTGTTATTTAGGTATTATCTATATTACCTAAGTATTTAAAAATATGTATTATGTAGTATAACTGTCTCTGACTCTGAGTATGTCAGCCATGTCACAAGCTTTGCTTAGTTTGGGGTCAGAGACCGTGTGTAAGATGTCTTCTAATATAACATAATTATGTAAGTTCCAAGTAGCCCAATGAGCTATGGCGAGGGCTTTACTCTGAGTCTCTCTGCGACATCGAATCAGAAAAAATAATAATATTTGTAGTTGAAACTATGAAATTCGCAAGGACGCTAAATGCGATGCCCTTTTGCATCTTCGTATACTTTAATACTTTTGTTTAGCCATCAAAGCTCCTCCAACAGTCCACAGTGCAAATGACTACCCTAACGACTTTACCTACAGCTCGACCAGCCTACCCATACACCTACCTCGGGGAGCTACCATCGCATTCCCACTACAAATCCATCAGCCTCTCTCATAAAACATCTAGTTCCGTCACTGGGCCACATCTCCAGACAAGTTGGTCTGTGTCTAATAAATCGATTCGTTTACGTCTGTCGCTGGCTGGGCCCTCTCTTTTACTCTCCGAATGTTAAATAAGGATGGCGGATTCGGTTTAGGTTTGAGTTATTTCAGGGAGATATGGCTTGGAGTAGGATGATAGCTTCGCCCTTCAATTTTCACGTTATATAGAATTTTTAGTACTTTTTCTGATGTCGGCTTAGACCGTGCTAATCTGTAGATTTAGTAATCCTTTGCGTAACAATATGGGCCTTATTATTAAGATAGTAAGTTCGTCTACTAGGTGTTCCTTTCATTAGCGATCATCGAAGTTAAGCAACGTTTAGCACGTCAGTCTTAGGATGGGTGTGACCGCAGGTAAAATTGACAACTGAGCGGTGCCGTGGCTCGGTTGACATCCTAAATTGTGGGTTCCTATTGTTTTTGCCGTTTAGCCATGTTTAGGCTCTCAAGCGGCTTAAGAACTGACACAACAACTATCATAGAGCTCTGCTATACGAGTTGCTGACCACGCGTTGCTGACCGCAGTCAATAATCAGCCAACCATTCAAACAGTGTCCTCTGATTTATTAGTTATAGATATAGCATTAAGCAACAAAACAATCATAGCGTCCATCGATCTCCATCTTGCCGTATCTGGGGCAAGGCTGGCGCGTCATCCACTATAGTCTTATTATTGTCTACAATGTCCATATTGTTCATGTTCCGTAAATGTAATTGTGAACTGGTATAATAATTATTGAGTTTATGCTGGTATTGTTATATTATGCGGCCTTTTAATAGTCCAGTGCTGAACTTAGGCGTACCCAGAATGACTGATTGAGCCATTCTATCATCAACTTGCTCGCTACAAAAGTGCATTGACTTTTAGTAAAAAATATATGGAATTCGAAGTATAGGTCGTTAGGTAACCAAAAATAATAATAAAATTACAAAAACCTTTTTAAAATACAAGCTTTTGAGAACCTGGATATCATGTAGCAGCAGAGTGCCAAGACAAATAAAACGAGCCCAAACACGACGGGTCTATCTCGTTTAGTACAGGAGTTCCTATGGCCACCTTCCGACTCTATCATCAGATCAGCTCCATGTACCATATTATTGCGCCTCGGGTCGGGTAGCACTTAAGGCCGAAACACACACACGGCGGCGCGGGTAGGGCGCGGGTCGGGCGCGGTGCGGGTCGGGAGTACGGCGTGTCTATTTGTACCTGTTTCAATGGACGACAACACACAGAACGCGTGCGCGGGTCGGGCGCGGGGCGGGCGCGTTCTGTGTGTTTTGGCCTTTAATGCGATATACCTACATATTATGAGTGCACAATTTCAGCTCAATCGAAAACCGGTTAAATTTAACTTGCAATATTCCACCCCAACTTGCATACATACATTGCAAGTTAAATAAAATCTTGTAAAAATGAACCTTGTATGACAATAAAATAAGTTTAATCTAATTCGCCAGAACAAAAAACATCTGTTCCTGACAACAAGATTATTTTTTGCAAAAATTAGCATGACCGACTTCACCCGTGTAGTATTATTATATCTTCTTTACCCGTGTACAGAATTCGCGAATATTTCGCACGGATCGATGTAACATTTTTCACATTATTGTTGATTTATCAAAAACGGCTCAGCCGATTTCAATAAAATTTAAATGGGACCAATTTCGAAGTATACTCTTTCCAATAAAAAAAGAACTATTGAAATCGGACTGCTATGAAAAAAGTTATGCGTGGTTATACATAAAAAAAAAAAATACGCGTCGAATTGTATACCGGTGGTTCGTCGGTCAAAAAGCGCATTGGCAATTTGGCATGCGATTGATGTATGGAATAGCAGACTTTTTAGTTTGTACGATAGTAAAAGTTGGCTATAATCACGGAATACGAATTAGAATTAGAATCACGGAGTACACCGCAACCTTAGTACCTAGGTATACAGGATTATTCAGTACTAAGCCGAAAAGGGGGTGATTCAGACGAAAACTTTCACATAATGATTTTTTTTTTTTTTAAATACTCAGAGCTGTTGGTTTCTGAGGCCTCTGCAGCTTACCGGGCTTGGGCGAGCGCAGAAGGCGGCTGAGCCCCAAGATTGGGTTAAGGGGTGACTAGCGCAAGGGCACCTGAGAAGGTAAGGACCTCGGCTTAGGCCGTCACCCGGCGGGGGAGATCAGTCTTGCCCAGGCACCCCAGAAGGGGTGTGCCCTGTGGCCCTAATAGGTTGAGCTGTTTGATTATTTGAAGAGAATCTAACATAATGATGGTCTGACCACCGCCTTTTATACCCACTATCTGAATCTCAGAAGAATAACAAGTAATAGAAGTATTGCTAAATTTTACTCAAAAACTATGTTACAGCTCTCTTATTCATATCTGGTTATACAGCATACGCGAGAGTGAGTGGAACAAAAAACGCAATGTCTGTCGGCATACGTCAAAATCACGAGCTGAAATGTCAAAATGGTTAAAAATCTGGTTCCACTTTGTCTTTTTTATGATTGGAAATTTGAACCCTCTAGTTTCAGCAGAAGGTTTAGAAGAAGGAGTTTTGAATCTCTGATTATTTTACCTTCCTACTTTTTACCTTTTTGGTTTTGGACTATTTTGTACAGCCGTCGTAGTATTATTATCCTTCAATCACCTTCAAAGAGACTGCATATCTCCTTATTCACCTATTTATTTCACTCAGTAGCAAGCGTCCCCGGCGCGCGTACTATCCACAATAAGTGAATAAGGAGCTATGCAGTCTCTTTTTCGGTGATTTCGGATAATTATCAATCTTCTCTTAAAAGGTAAGCTCTATTGATTCTAAATTATATCATCTTTGCCTTGACAGCCGAGCTAGCTCAATGCTAGTTTGTGAAACCCTTAGAAATTACGTAAGTTCGTGTATATGCATCTTTTTCTAACACCTTTTAAATTTCATATTTAAAATGGGACAAAGTGATGTATATCTCTTGCTATTTAAGTAAGGTTTCTGTTACTTTAGTTCTTATTCTATAATCTGGATATCCCCGTATAGTTATACCAAGAATCGTCTTCTATGTTCGAAGCCGACTAAGCCAGCTATGCAGCTCGTCCGACCCCAAGTTCGTCCGAAGAATGCATTGTTACAAAAACTAATTTCGCGAGGCGCGCGGTTTGCGTACGAAACTCGGCCGACTGGGCCGCATTCTTCTGGCCCGAGTATAAATCTGGCTGGAAAAACGTTTCGTCAACTCGATTGCATGATTTGGTGTGTACATAAGTATTCGAAAGCTACCAAAATATCCTGATATTTTAAAGAAAACATACTCGTTAAAGGTTGGTTATATCTGCGGTACCATGGAGCGTAGCAGGGAGCGATCGACGGTACTGTACTGTATCAGCCTTATTTTTTTAATAGTCCGCTGCAGGACGTAGGCCTACCCACGAAGGGTGATTGGGGGTTGATGGATTCACATACGCCATCGAATTTCTTTTACGGACGTATGCAGGTTGCCTCACGATTTCTTCCTTCACCGAAAAGCCAGTGGTGTGAAATTCCGTACATAAATTCCAAGGAATTTATTAGTACGGGTCCGGGATTTGAACCCACGACCTCACGATTGCAAGGCAGGTGTCATTACCACTAGGCCACCACGGCGATCGACGGTACGGGTACGAAAAGGAAAAAAAAAGAAAAGAAAATCAGAAATAATTTATTTCAGGCATTTGCACCCATATTCACAAACAATAGGTACAGTTATTAACCCGGTCAATTTAGACATTCGAAGTTACATAAAGTCCCAACAAGCTGAATTTTTGTGAAATTGTTCAAAACATAACTATAAACAATGTCTAGAAGTTCCCCATCATTCCCCTGTAAGGAAAAAAAATTATTCAAGGTCAAAGGTCAAAAAAATGAGTTTTTCGCGATTTTCAGCAAAACGGTAAGTTTTATCATAAAAGTACTGCAGACAAAAATTGTAGATCACAAAATTATCTATAAAAATGTATCATTACCTTTTTCTTACGAGCCACCGTTTCTGAGATATAACGATTCAAAAATTTATAAAAGTTGTTATCGTCATAATATGCACACGTTTCCACGCCACCTATGAGGTAATGTACTTAGCGCGTTTTTTAACGTGGTTTCCCCAGTAGGCCTACTTCACGGGTCAGTTGTGATCTTGTTTAATGTAAAACTATTGCATAATAACGGAAATTTTCAAAGATTGGGAAAGATAAAAGCGATGTAAATTAAAAAAAAAGTGTTGAAGTTTATTCGTCTTATTCGTAAGTTTCAAATTCTTGTTCTTCTTCTTGTTCTTCTTCTCCTGCTTCTTCTTCATCTTCATTTTGGATGCAAGTAAATTGCGTCAATAGCGATGTATCGCATGATACTTCGTCGGAGTCAAACCAATCCTCCATTGTTTGTGATTCAATATTAAAGCACGACCGGCCTTGACAATTTGTGCATGCCAAAGAACAAGACAGTCCGACTTTTTTACAAACACATTTAGCACTGCATCTCTTTTTGCAGTTGCAAAAAATAGTGTTCAGCAGTTTTTCCGGCGCAGGTGGAAGTAAAGTGTGAACTGGCTCTAATATATTGTTGACCAACTTCCAACCCCAGTCTGTAGGGTCCAAGCCACGCTTGAACTTGGTAATATACTCGAAAAAGATGTTGGTGAGCAGCAACTGAGGTTGGAGGAAGACAAGCTAATTGAACTTGTTTTTTATTTTTAGTATTTTTAACGAAACATGCATATCGATGCTTATCTAAACAGGTAGTTTTTTTAGGAGCTCCGTACATAGAAAGAAGAAAGCGGATGCCGTTGGTAATAACTTCTTGTTGAGGTGAATTACTCTTTTTAAAAACTTCAGCACATTGAATGAAATCTTGTTTTTCAAACATTATTTTCAATTTATTTAAATTACATGAACTTGTTCGTTAAACTTATGTATATTTTATATTGTAAGTATAAGTTAAAATGACCGATAGAAAAATATTTATACATTTAATATATATATATATATATATATATATATATATATATATATACAACGTGTAACAGAACGGTTCAACAATACTTAAACCACGCATGCTCAGACATATTTAAAACTTACCCCATAAGGTCTCACAATCCTCAGTATGTTAGATTACGAGATAAACCAAGTTAAAGTTTTGCGTAAAACAACCTGATGTCAACCCTAAACTTATCAGCTGACGGACTAATAATAAGTGTAAATAAAGACTAATAAGTGTACAGAAATATTTTATTTTTGCCTACAAAATCGTGGACGAGCTTTTACACACAAACATTGTAAGTAGGTACGTGGTCATAGGTACAAGTTACAAGGTCATAGATTGATTTACCTAACTCATCTAAACTCCCTAGACTAGTTGCAATTACATGTTGTAAGTACTACCTGTTGCATAAAATGATTACATCGTCTATGTAACAACCTTTCTGATGTACCTAGCAGGACTGTAAAAAAGATTCACAAAGATATTTTTTTTTGTCATTCATACCTATTTGCAGGTGTTAGTAGTCGTGTGACATCAGTCATTGGCCGTGATATTTTATGTGGCGTAAAACATGAGAATAGGTCTTAGCACTCTGCATATTCTACCAGCTCCAAGTCATGTCAAAATAAGAAATACGTACCTATTTACCTACATTACAAGATAAATTTATTTGTTGTTAGCTTAGCTTTAAAAAAAACATCAAATATTCTGGACACGACACGAAAATACCTAGATGTTATTTTAACTGTAAAAAGAGCGAGACGAAAGCCAAAGTAATATGAAAGTTCAGAATGTTTTATAGCTTTCGCTAGGTTCTCTCCCAGATACATACATTGAAATTATTATTTAATGTCATTAAATAAAGCCGTGGTGGTCAGGAGGTAGTGACAGCCGCCTTAAAATCGTGAGGTCGTGGGTTCAAATCCTCGGTCCCGTACCAATGAGTTCTTTGGAATTTATGTACGGAATTTCACACTTCTGGCTTTTCTGTGAAGGAAAACATCGTGAAGCAACCTGCATACGGCCGTAGTAGAAATTCGATGGCGTATGTGAATCCACCAACCCGCACTGAGCCAGCGTGGTGAATATGGCCCAATCACCCTTCGTGGGTAGGCATACGTCCTGCAGTGGACTATTTGAAAAAAAAGGCTGGTACAGTAAAGTACCTACAGTAAAATACTACATTCAAAATAGAAATCACGCGTAACAATAGTTTTCAAACCAAAGTTAGAGCATTTCAACTACGCATCTGTATTTTTATCTTTGTGATCGGCGTCAGTCCACGTGGACTGGCGGTGCTAGAACACACGCGCCGACAAAGAGCATAAACAAACACTGCCAGCATGCCGCCAGCAAATCACGAATCAGCGGCCACTATCGCGGCTCTTTAAGCAAAATTAGCTCCGCCCCCCAAAAAATATGATATTTCACAATATGGGTTCCGTACAATATTTTGTTCTACTATTTTTTTATTATGGTAAAATGTTGTCTGAAGCTTTGTTATTTAGTTTCTACTACATCCATCCACCCATTTATCAGACATAAGACGTCCACTGCTAGACATAGGCCTCGCTAGCTCGCTCCGCTCGCGCTTTCTCGATTGATTTCTTTTCTTTTGCTTATTTAAAATGTCGAATCAAAACTATTTATTTGGAATAACGTAAAAATATGTTTATAATAGCTTCAGTCCACCCGAACTTTACGGTATCTTCGGCTATCCATTCTTCGGCCATCGGCCATCTATCCATCCAACAGCCGAAAGACTCCACTGCGGGACATAGGCCTCCCTTTGGATTTCCAATAAGGCCAGTTGGAAGCGGCCTGTATCCAGCGCGTTCTTCCGATCTTTATTATATCGTTAGTCCACCTGGTCAGTGGACATCCTACGCTGCGCTTGCTGGTCCGTGGTCTCCATTCGAGAACTTTACGGCCCCATCGGCCATCCGTTCTTCGAACTATGTGCGCATCAAAAAAAACTTTCATTAAAAACGATATTCAAAATATGAATACTGAACCCTAAAATTTTAATAGAAATAATAGGAATTTTTTAGTCAGTCGCCCTCTGACCTTGCGGAAATGAAGACGTCTATCAACTCTTTCTACGATCGCGATGTCTTGCTTGGCAGTCTCGGATACCTAATAATATTATGCATTGGTGATACATTGGTGATATGGCAACTACGGTGCCGCTCACGAGCTGACATTTTTTAGACAGATGTGTCTACGTCTGCTCAGTACCTACTGGGAACTTTCACGAATGATGACCCGGTGCTCGAGTTGGTTCAAATCTCGAGACGCGCAGTCTGCAGCATTTTGAAGATAGCCCAAGGACCAGCACGCATCGGGCAGAAGCGGCGTTCCACATTAACCAGATGGAGGTCTGGAGGACATTTAATAGCGCCCGCGCATTATGCGCGCCGCGTCAGCGACCACCTGAACGTGCGGTTTCCATGACGGTGAATAAGACCCAGGGGCGTGGTGTGCTGGCCACCAAGGTCTCCGGACTTAACGTGATTAGACTTTTTGTGGTGGTACATTAAAAATATTGTTTATTCTGTGCCGTGCGACTCCAGTCCAGGAGAGATGATCCCTCGTATCGTACACGGAATTTTGAGGTGGTGAACGTGAGAAAATCTATGGCTCGTCGTGCCTACGTACTCGGTTGTGCTGCGAGCGAGGTCAGGATTTCGAGCCTTTCCTTCGACTTTTATTAAGTTTTTGTGGACGCCACTGTGTGTGTTAACTGTATAGGTAGGTACCTAGTTGTTATTTGTAGTAGGCAAATAAAAATAGTGAATTTAAAATATCTATCAATTTGTTTTTTTTTTCTATCACTTCTGAGTGCCCATAGGACCTAATTACCTAGGTAAGTAATTTTATATGCCAAAGATAGTACCCACATGTACCTAGGCTGCGCCACACAAGTTGGCGGATATGAAGCCAACAGCTACAAGCTGCACAATATCCCATCCTGACAGAAGCTCACATAAAGCCGCACGTTGATTGGCTTTTAGCTAACTTCACATCGTCGGCCAACTTGTGTGGCGCGGCCTATAACATTTGTTTACTTTCAAGTGTCAAGAAACCTTACAATTAGGGTAAGTAAATAGGTATTTGTTAAAAATAGGATACCTAAATTGGTTATCTACTCTGAAAATTCCTAGGTACTTACATATTTAAGTTACGCATTAAAATAAAACATTAAGTAGGTAATTATGGAACTAGATACCTACAAGTAGGCCACGAATTTTTAACTGTTTTTAAACGTGAATTAGGTCTCGACTAGGTCTAGGGACTAGGTCTAAGAATCTGTAGGTAAGTAGCTTCCTTCAACAGCATTACGTAGCCTAACTAGCATTTCCTTGTAGATTTTGAACCTAAAACTAAAAAATAAGACGCCACGGCGCGTTCGCGTTCGTTCGTTGTTTACGTGCGGCGCGGGCGACTTCATCAAACCTTTTGAGGCGAGGCCGCGCCCGGTCACCGACCTCACTACTTTAGGGTTGTCCAAAATAATTTGAAAAAAATATTTTTTAGTTTTGTATGGAAAAAATAAGATGACTTTAGAAGTCTAAAATTCATACAGGTGATTCGTGACTGGATATACATACATGCCGTTCAGTATTGTTGAACCGTTCTGTTACACGTTGTATATATATATATATATTTATATTTATATATATATATACATACGTGGCGTACTCATGCATATTATGACGATAACAACTTTTATAACTTTTTGAATCGTTATATCTCAGAAACGGTGGCTCGTAAGAAAAAAGTATTGGTACATTTTTTATAGATAATTTTATGATCTACAATTTTTGTCTGAGGTACTTTTATGATAAAACTCACCGTTTTGCTGAAAATCGCGAAAAACTAATTTTTTTGACCTTTGACCTTGAATAACATTTTTTCCTTACAGGGGAATGATGGGGAACTTCTAGACATTGTTTATAATTATATTTTGAACAATTTCACTGAAATTCAGCTTGTTGGGACTTTATGTAACTTCACTCTCATTTTTTGGTCTAAATTGACCGGGTTATATATATAAATCATGTCACCAGTTACAAATTTATTCAAATAACATTAAATATACATTCAAAACAAGCACACATAACACGAATCATTTCGGCACTGGCACAAAATGAGAAAAAAATGCAATACGATTTTTTTAAATTTTTACTCGTAACAGATATGTTTTGCTATGAAATAAGTTTTATTCCAGGCAACTAAATAACAAGGCCCGTATACTATAACTAGCTTAAAACCCGCGGCTTCGCCCGCGTTGTCTTAGTACAATTAGGTACTTACTTAAAATGAAAAGAGTCCGCGGTTTGATCTACGTTGTCTTTGTACATGCTTATAATAATATTTAATAGTCCGCAATTTGGCCCGCGTTGTCTTAGTACTTGCTTAAAATTACTTGCAAGGATAATGCCCACGGTTTGGTCAAAATTGTAACAGTATTTGCCTATAATGATAATATCACGGTTTGGCCCGCGTATTGTTAGTACTTGCTTAAGATGGTTATTTATAGCACGCATCATGGACTGCGATGTCTTAATACTTGCTTAAAATTATAAAAGCTCGCCGTTTGGCCTGCATTGTCGTATTACTTACAATGATAATAGCCCATGGTCTGGCCCGTATTCTCTTAGTACTTGCTCAAAATGATAAAAGCCCGCGGTTTAGCTCGCGTTGTGTTAATAATTAGGTACTTACAAAGATAATAACCCACAGTTTGGCCCACGTTGTTTTAATACTTACTTAATTAAAATAACAGCCCGCGGTTCAACCCGCGTTATCTTGGCATTTGCTTATAATAATATCTAATAGTTCGCGGTCTGGCCCGTGTTGTCTTAATAAATCCTTAAAATTATAATAGCATGCCGTTAGCCTGCGTTTTTGTATTGCTTGTAATGATAATAGCCCACGGTCTGGCCCGCGTTATTTTCGTAACTGCTTAAAATGATAAAAACCCACAGTTAGGCCCGCGTTTTCATGGCACTTACTTAAAATAATAGTAGCTCGTAGTTAAGGTCACATTAGGCTCGATTATGAAGGCGCCATCGTAATAATAATAGCTAATTATCATAATTATATCTGTTTCATTTTCACTTTAAGCATTCGATAGAGAGAACACTTTTTATGTTGTTATTATATTTACTATGGCGTCTTCATAACTGAGCCTATTATTGTATTACTTGCAAAATAATGCCTACGGCTTAGCCTGAATTGTCTCAGTATTTGGTTATTTAATTTACTTGTATCTAAAGCTTATTACAGAGTACATACGTGAATTTTTGTATGATAAATTGCCGAATTTCTGAAATTAACTTAATAATAAATAAGTATATAAAATAAATATTGGAGGACATCTCACACACGGTCTCTGATCCCAAACTAAGCAAAGTTTGTGATTTGGCTGGCAGAGACTGATATACTACATATACATGTATTTCAATGTATGTACTGTATTGTATACACCACCGACCATTTTAGATCCTATTTTTAGAATAATTCCAGTCCATACAAAGGTTGCCTGGTAGAAATCGCCAAAGGCGATAAGGCCGCCATTGTACAGCATATTGTATAGTTTCTGTACTGTGTTTCTGTGTACAATAAAGATATATTTATTTATTTATTTATATATGTAGGTTGACTGGCAGATAATGCTGTTTAGCGTTAAGTCCTCCTTTTGTACAAATAGTGTGCAATAAAGTGTTAAATAAATAAATAAAAATACATTAATAACACTCAGACACAGAGCAAATACATATGAACATCACATAAATATTTGCCCTGGGAATCAAACCCACGCCTCTTTGACCCAGGAGTCAGGGTCAACCACTGAGCCACCGAAGGAGCCAATAATAATTATTGTATGAGTAACTATGTAAGAAATTTCACTTTTCTTTGCTGGAAAACATTGAGGCAACCTGTACGTACGTAGAAAAAATCAATGTCGTATGTGAATTCAGCAACCCATGCTTGGCCGGCGTGATGGATATGGCCCAATTACCCTTCGCGGATAGGCCTATTTTAAGTCATCCATCAGCCGCAGGACGTCCACTGCTGGACATAGGCCTTCCCTATGGATCTCCAATAAGACCGGTTGGAAGTGGCTTGTATCCAGCGCGATCCTGCGGTCTTAATGAGGTCATCCGTTCACCTTGTGGGTGGACGTCCTACGCTGCGCTTGCCGGTACATGGTCTCCACTCGAGAACTTTTCGACCCCAACGGTCATCAGCCCTCCGCGCTATGTGCCCTGCCCATTGCCATTTCAACTTGCCAATCCGTTGGTCTATGTCGGTAACTTTGGTTCTTCTACGGATCTCCTCATTAATGATTCGATCTCGCAGAGAGACTCCAAGCATAGCCCTCTCCATAGCTCGTTGGGCTACTTGGAGCTTACTAATAAGGCCCATAGTGAGAGACCACGTTTCTGTGCCATAAGTCATCACTGGCAACACTGGTATGTCGGACGAGAAGACACTACGCACTTTTCCGAACGCTGCCCAGCCGAGTTGAATTCGTCGATTGGCCTCTTTGTTGAAGTCGGACCTACCTAACTGGACTACTTGTCCTAGGTAGACGTACGAGTCAACGACTTCAAGAACCGAGTTTCCAACAGAAATCGGGGTAGGTAAAACATGGGAATTACACATGCCTTTCGTCTTGTCCATGTTCATCTTAAGACCCACCTGTTTCTATTATCCGTAGTGCTATCCGTAGTACCTATTTTCAGTAGTGCACTATTAATTAAGGCCGGTACAGGTATTCGACATGTTTCATTAAGTCATTAGAAATTTAATTTTCCAGGCAAATGAAAAAATGGCACACAAGTCGTAATTATAGTCAGGCATATTCTAGGATGCTATTATACTCATAATTTGATTAACTTTTACAATGGTACCAACCCCAAAAGCACGTGAATAAAATCAACTGTTCAACACAAAAAGTTCATCGACCCGCGACAAAATGTATGGAAAATGTAGGTAATTTTCGCTTGTCAGGGTTGATCCCATAGTAAAATACCTATATTGATCCATATGTGCGCTAAGCTTAAGACTATCGGCTCATAAAAAAAAAAAATCGTAAACTTTTGGGGACCCATTTTGCCCCATTTAAGGATAAATCATTATCTTAATCCTATTCTAGAAACTACATTACTTAAAAAAAGCGCATTGAAGTTTTGTGACGTATCTGACCCCTAAGGAATTTTTTTAAGGAAAATTTAGAAAACAGGTACAGCCATATTTTTTATTTAGTCTCAAAAGCATCTATACAAAGTTTCATGTCAATCGGTACAGGGAATAAGAAGTTACATGCAAACAAAAAGGGCCCGTTTTACCCCGTAAGTTAGAGTTGGGTACGTTTTTCATCCTTAGTGCTTCATTATGTCGTACGATGTACATTGTACGTATATTCCAAATTTCAAGCTCGTATCTACAGCGGTTTGGGCTGTAGCCTAAACTTATTAATTTTGCGTATCCTTAAGGAACCTTATAGATTTTCCTGGATTTTATTAGTTTCTGTATTAAAACATGCTGTGTGCTTCCTTCATACCAATTTGCAACCATAACCGTTCAGCTGGTTCGATGTAATTGACGCTTTTTTCACCAACTTTGGGACCTTATTTGACCCCTTAGATGAGGGAAATTCGGAAAAACAGGAAAATACGTGAATTTTATTTTGTTTGGAAAGCATGTGTACAAAGTTTCAAGTCAATCGGTACAGGGAATACAAAGTTACATTCAAACGAAAAGGGCCCATTTTACCCCCTTAGAGGTCGAAAGTTCAAAATTTTCGTCCTTAGTGCTCCATTACGTCGTTCAATGTACCTATATCCCAAATTTCAAGCTCATATCTTCAGCGGTTTGGGCTGTAGCCTAAACTTATTAATTTTGCGTATCCCTAAGGAACCATATAGATTTTCCTGGATTTTATTAGTTACTCTATTAAAACATGCTGAGTGCTTCCTTCATACCAATTTTCAACCATAACCGTTCAGTTTGTTCGATGTAATTGACGCTTTTTTCACCAACTTTGGGACCTTATTTGACCCCTTAGATGAGGAAAATTCGGAGAAACAGGAAAAAACGTGACTTTTATTTTGTTTGGAAAGCATGTATACAAGTTTCAAGTCAATCGGTACAGGGAATAAAAAGTTACATACAAACGAAAAGGGCCCATTTTACCCCCTTAGAGGTCGAAAGTTCAAAATTTTTGTCCTTAGTGCTCCATTACGTCGTTCAATGTACCTATATCCCAAATTTCAAGCTCATATCTTCAGCGGTTTGGGCTGTAGGCTGTCTGTCAGTCAGTCACTCAGGGAAGCCTTTTATATAATAGATATATACCTAAACATATATACCATTATTTACCTAAAAACTACATTTAAAAACTACTTCGTGCGTAAGGTGCGCCGATCCAGCCGCCTTCCCTCGACTCGAACATCATCGGGGCTGCGTATTCATCCTCTAAACCTTCTATACCTAGTACTCATCATTATGTTCAACTTTTATTGCGGGCAACTTTTATTTAATGCCGATAGTTCTGTACTGTACCAACCTTTTTAATAGTCCACTGCAGGACGTAGGCCTACCTATGAAGGGTGATTGGGCCATATCCAACACCCAGCGTGTTCCTCAGTGGTGGATTCACATACGCCATCGAATTTCTTCTACGGACGTATGCAGGTTGCAAAAGGTAAAATTGGGAAAATATCAACAGTGCGATGGTCGACAAAATGTCAATTTTTAGGGTTCCGTACCTCAAAAGGAAAAAACGGAACTCTTATAGGATCACTTTGTTGTCCGTCTGTGTGTATGTCAAGACTCTTTATCTCGGGAACGCGTGTATACGTATATCTATGGTTTCTTGCAGTTGTGTAAAAGAAAAACTTCTCAGCTATCGTTTAAAAAAGTTAGAGCCGTTTACGTCGTAAAAAACCGCATATTTCTCACTCACAAAAATGAAAACCTACAGGGTACTTTCCGTTGACATAGAACTATGAAATTTGGCGAGAAGCATTGTCTTAAAGTACACATATAGGAATAAATCTGAAAACTGTACATTTTAATTTAAATCACAAAAAAATTGGGCCTCAAAATTCACAAAATATGGGTTCAAAATTCAAAGTGAGTAAATGGTATCGTGTAAGGTATCATTTAAAAGATCTTCATTAGCACATGCTAAAACAGGTTTTTAAATATTTTAACAACGTGTTTGTACGGAACCCTCGATGTGCGACCCTGACTCGTACTTGTCCGGTTTTTGTCGGATATTTGAGGGAAAATATCTGACATAAATTGATACATTGTGAACTTGACCTTTATCTCTATACATAACGATGTTTTAGTACCTCTTTCACAACATGCTGTCTGAAAAAGACCTAGTCATAGTGATTATTATATTATACGAAACGTCGATTCATGGTCCCGATTTCGTGTTACTTCTATTGGCATAATAATTAACATAATATTTTTTACCATTATGAAACTACAAAGAAGTAATTTCTTTACTTTTGTATACAGGGTTATCTTCTTTACATAAAAACTAACAACTTTTGTTCAACAACTTTTATAAAATCTCAAAAAAAATGCTGCTCCATAGAAAATATCGTTCACCCTCGACAAAATGTATGGAATAGCTGCTTTTTTATTAGTTTTGACAATAGTCGCAAAACAGAAGTTAGTTTTGATGTACAGAATAAGACCCTAAAAGGATGCTAAGTGATTACCTACCAGTAACCCTGTATAAGTAATTTTTCAAAAACATTATGTATTACGTGTACACGGATGTGACTTCAATTTCGCGTAAATGTAAAAGAACTAAAATATTGCTCAAATAGCCACAAACTATTTGTAAACCATAGTCTTCGCTGTCTCCACGCCCATCTATCGCATAGATACAGGCAATGCCTAGAGTCAGTGCTCAACTCGTGACCTACTTTTGCATACTTACCTACTTTGCATGAACATCATACTTAATAAAATTACATTTTCAGTATAAAAACAATATGCATGTGCTTACGGACCTCTAGTACAATATGACTTCAATCCTTACTACTGTTCTGCCGTCTATAACCTAAAAAAGCCGTTAAACCACAAAACCAAATTTTTGGGTATCAGCGAAAAACGCGGGACTAGACAGATAAAGTACTTTAACTATGATTAACCTAATCATAGTTAAAGTACTTTATCTGTCTAGTTTATGATTAACCTAATCATAGTTAAAGTACTTTATCTGTCTAGTCCCGCATTTTTCGCTGATACCCAAAAATTTGGTTTTGTGGTTTAACGTTTTAACGCGTTTAGTCGATTATTTGCAAAAATGGCTTTAAAGGTAAGCTATTATTTGTAGAATAATGATGTTTTCAAACAATTTGGGATTATAGCGGTATTTAGTTTGTTTTGTTGCATGACGACTTTATTGACTTGTAAAGTAGAAATAAGAATGTCAATAGCGGTGTTTTCACAATTCTATCTTCTAAACTATAAACGATATAAAAATAATTCTTACAGTGACCGATAGATAATTTTAAACTCTATAAGAATGTGTTTAAAAGTGAAAAATGACCTCCTGTGGCTTAACGGTGTTATAGCTTGTGGACGGCAGTATTATCTTTCCTAACATATTATTAATCTGAAAATGTGTTCAATTGGATATTCTTTCACGCAGCAACGGAGCAACGGATTGACTTGATTTTTGGTATGGACATAGTTTGAAAGACGGTGAGGCTACTTTTTATCTCAGAATAAATCTTTCCATAGGATATCACAAAAATTAAAATACCACGTTGGTGAAGCCACGGGCAAAACCTAGTTTCGAATAAATGTGAAGGAGCTAAAAATATGTAAAAATAGCACATAAATCCACTAACTATTTGTAAAAGTAAGTTGTCTTCGTTAAAATATCCAAGCAAATCAAATCCCGGTTCCGTACCAATAACTGAATGTGGCACTAATTTAATTTAAGATAAGTATCTACTTCTTCACTTGGTGCACACAATAAAAAGTTCTATCTATCTATCTATCAATGAGTTATTTGGAACTTATGTACGGATTGTCACACCACTGGCTATTCGGTGAAAGAAAACAGCCATGTCAGCCGCGAGGCAACCGGCAAACGTTAGTTACTAGAAATCCGATAGTGTATGTGAATCCGCCAACCCGCACTGGGCCGTCGTGGTAGATTAGGGCCAAACACCCTTCGTGGGGTAGGCTATTCAGTAGTGGACTATTTGGACAATCTTGGAGGATTTGAGATAAAACATCCCAGACTTACCTACGAAGGTTGCTATAGTCCGAAACGAACTTCTTAGCGGTTGTGAAGTTAGTTACAAGTTGCGGATAACCCAATCCTCGCACAGCTGTTAAGTGAGCTCCAGTCAAGATTGGGTTTTGCGTATAGGCCACGCCACACAAGTTGGCGGATGTGAAGTTAGCTAGAAGCTGCGCAATATACAATCCTGACTGAAGCTCACATAAAGCCGAACCTTGATTGGCTATTGCGCAGCTTGTAGCTAACTTCACATCCGCCAACTTGTGTGGCTCGACCTATAGCTTGTAGCTAAGAGACAGTACACAGCCTATACAGCACAGCTAATATCTCCGCGCCCTTTCTTTCCATCCATCCTATAGATACAGGCAATGCCTAGACTTAGTGCTCAGCTCGTGACCTAGTTTTGCATACTGAGACACGACTGCGTTTCACTGTTAGAAATCTCATTTCGTGTACAACTGGGCAGCCCGCTTTGTCTAGGCCCTAGGTGATATATTATTGTTAGCTAGGTAGGTGTCACTTCATTTGTAAGTACAAGGTACCGTTGATTGCAATATGGGTACTCGATTTTGGGATTATGAAAGAAAACTCAATTTTTTATCACTACATAAAGCTCGATTACAGAGGCGACATCGTAATTATAATAGCTAAATAACATAGTTCTGTTTCTTTTTGACCGACGTAACACCGGAAGAGGTATACAATTCGACGCGTATATATATATTTTTTATGTATAACCAATAACACAATAATATTATGTATAACTTTTTTCATAGTAGTCCTATTTCAATAATTCTTTTTTTATTTTAAGGAATATACTTCGAAATTGGTCCCATTTAAATTTAATCGAAATCGGCTGAGCCATTTTTGATAAATCGACAATAATGTGAAAAATGTTACCTACATCGATCCGTGCATAATATTTGCGTTCTAGCGATGCGCCCCGGCTTCGCACACGTGTATTATACATATAAACATTTCTCTTGAATTACTCTATCTATTAAAAATCCAACTGCATCCAAATCCGTTGCGTAGTTTTAAAGTTATAAGCATACAAGGGGACAGACAGCGGAAAGCGACTTTGTTTCATATTATATAATGATTCTGTACACGGGTGAAGTCGGTCATGCTATTTTTTGTAAAAATAATTATACTAATTGTGTTACGTTGACAACACTGCTCTGTCATTGCTAGCACAACTAAAAGTGTCTGATACTTGGTAGACACCAATTCGGTTTTCATCAGTACTCGCGTCTACCAAGTATAGTCGGTACCTTGGCTGCTGATTAAAGTCTTATTGTCAGTTCACCGTAACGGCACGACAGTTCTTTTTGCACAAAATCTACCATTATATCGTACTACTAATTCTCTGTGTTTATAATAATTATAACAATCTATAAAACCAGTCGAGGCGAACAGTAAGTCCGTCCAAGGTCACTTACCTGAACTTAGGCAAGAAATGGTAGTATTGATGCCGTGCCTTCGATCTTGGCTAGCTTTTATATGCGACTCCGATTGTACAGGGTTACTGTTAATCAATTAGCGTCCTTTTAGGGGGTAATTCTGTATATCAAATCTAGCAACTTTTGTTCTGTGACTTTTGTCAAAACTAAGAAGACAGCTGTTTCATACATTCTATCGAGGGTGAACGATTTTTTTTAAGGTGCAGCATTTATTTGAGTTTTGATAAGTCGTTGAACAAATTGAAATTGAAAATGTACAGGGTTAGTGGTAAATTGGTAATCAATTAGCATCCTTATAGGGGCTTATTCTGTACATCAAAACTAACAACTTTTCTTCAACGACTTATCAAATCTAAAAAACATGCTGTTCCATAAAACATATCGTTCACCCTCGACAAAATCTATGAAATAGTTGTTTTTTTTTTACTTTTGACAAAAGTCACAGAACAAAAGGTAAGTTTCGATGTAGAGAATAAGCCCCTAAAAGCATGCTAATTTAGTACCAGTAACCCTGTATGCAGACAGATTGATTCAGACCATCATTATAAGTCATAATAATAAAAAAGCCTTTATTTAACAATCTTACGAAACATGTAAATACAGGCAGTCCTCGTACTTACGGCATGTTAGGTTCTCGAAATACGCGACGTAAACCGAAACGACGTAAGTCGAGACATATTTTTTTATATGTTTACATGTAAAATCTTGATTGTCCGTTGTCCCTGAAGTAATTAAACAAAATCAGCGGCATGTGCGGGGTAATCCCCGCACGCCCACACCGCGCCTCGACGGCCCCACGGACATTGACTTAGCGACAAGTGAATTCTCCTATGCCGGAAATCGAAACAAATGACGTATGTTTGACAAATAGTGTCAAAACATTGTTCGACGTAACTTGAAACGACGTAAATCGGAACGACGTAAGTCGAGGACTGCCTGTACTTAACTGTTTTACTTAATATTAAACGTTTAAATTATTGCAGTTCTACAGTTTTAGACACCGGGTTTATGATTGTCTTGCTTTTCAGCATAGGCCTCCCCTAGCGCTTGCCATAATTTGCGATCTTGCGTCTTCCTCCACCAAGTTATGCCAGCTATATTTTTTTTAAAGTCGTCGTCCCATTCGCAACTTTGATTTAGACCTTATTATGAGTCATGTACGTCGATTCATGGTTCCGATTTCGTGTTACTTCTATTGGCATAATAATTAACATATTTTTTTTACCATTATGAAACTATAAAGAAGTCATTTCTTTACTTTTGTATACAGGGTTACTTGTAATCAATTAGCATCCTTTTAGGGGCTTCTTCTTTACATAAAAACTAACAACTTTTGTTCAACAACTTTTATAAAATCTCAAAAAAATGCTGCTCCATAGAAAATATCGTTCACCCTCGACAAAATGTATGGAATAGCTGTTTTTTTTTATTAGTTTTGACAATAGTCGCAAAACAAAAGTTAGTTTTGATGTACAGAATAAGCCCCTAAAATGATGCTAAGTGATTACCTACCAGTAACCCTGTATAAGCAAAATATTATTCAATTTTTCAAAAACATTATGTATTACGTGTACACGGATGTGACTTCAATTTCGCGTAAATGTACTGTACTGTACCAGCCTTTTTAGTAGTCCACTGCAGGACGTAGGCCTACCCACGAAGGGTGTTTGGGCAATATCCACCACACTGGCCCAGTGCGGGTTGGTGGATTCGCATACGCCATCGAATTTCTTGACGACGTATGCAGGTTGCCTCACGATGTTTTCCTTCACCGAAAAGCCAGTGGTGTGAAATTCCGTACATAAATTCCAAAGAACTCATTGGTGCGGGACCGGTATTTGAACCCACGACCTCACGATTGCAAGGCGGGTGTCACTACCTCTAGACCACCACGGCTTTCCTTATGAGTCATAATGAAGTCTAAATCAAAGTTGGTTATAATTTAAGACCAACTTCTACAAAGCCAAACCGGAATTCGAGAAAACCCAAAATCCAGCTGTTTCTGAAACAATTTTTTAATATCTTAATTGAAGTGTATTTAATCCTTGTAATGTTAAGTAGGTACGAGTATATTATTAAAAGTTTTATCCAATAACCACCAAGTCAAATAAAATATGAGTATTTACACGTTGACCTTAATTTCGACTCCGATATGATATGGTCTATAAACAACACGTTTTATAATGTTGTAATGATAAAGTTGGTTTATTTATGTACTAGTTTAAAAATTACTTAGGTACTTTAGGCTGCTTCACCTGCGTGATTTTAATAGCCTTTGCCTGTGCCTTGAACACTTTCCGACTTCTACTACTCTCGTACAAAAAAAATATTGATCTATCGTTCCGCGTCTGAAATTGAATAGAAAAGATGTTTGGTCTCCTTATAAATAAAATAAAATTAAATAGCCTCTTATTTCTTGCAAAGATACAGAACCATAGTAACGCTACAACTTTATAATTATAAATTTTACTATGGAAATTAACGTGGTTATCACACATTTTATATAACGGGACTAAACTCACGTGTAGGGACAGTCGTAACGACTATAGTTTCGGTCGCATTCGGCGACCCCTACACGTGAGTTTAGTCCCGTTATATGTAGTATAAAATGTATAATTATATACTAAATTGTCCCTAATTATTATCTAATATCTACTTATTACATGCTACCTAGTATTTTATATACCTATTTAATTTTACGTCTACTAATTTCTGGTCTCCTTTATACGACATGAAAATCTAGTGAAAACCATAATAGAAGGAATTATTTTGCGCAAAAAATGACATCACCAACTTGTGTTCAGCCTAGTATGCGCGCCACGAATTATTACGTTCGTAGCGTCAGAACGAGACAGCGTTATTGGAAAGTATACATGTCACTTTTTCACACGTCGAAATGAGTTCATTTCGTGGCTTCTCGTGGTCGTATGCTTGACTAGCAGATTTAGAATAGATAGCGCGAGTCGATGTGACATCCATGTACATTACTGTTGATTTTTTAAAAACAGCTCAGCCAATTTTGATGAAATTTAAATGGGACCATTTCGGGAACAGGATAAACCTTTCGAAATAAAGATATTTTTTCGAATTGGTTCCTATGAACTTAAATAAAAAATACATACAGCCGAACACAGTACCTTCTCCATTTTGGAAGTCGGTAAAAATAAACCAACAAAACACATTTTCAGATTTATTATATTAGTAAGGATTACTGCAGACTAATTTTGGTGCGTTGCATGTATTATTATTTATGAAATCATTTTGTTAAATAACTAGTTCGATTACAAATGTATTCATACCAAATGGTGTTGACAATTTATTTATAACAGTCATTATGTCACTTTGTTATTAATTGTTATAAATAGTCTTGTAAACAGATTTCAATGGAGTTAGAATTAGATATAGTTGCAGACGGGGTGATTCAAATTCGTCAGCAATACTCTAGGCCAGTGGTTCTTAAAGATGTCTGGTCGAATAACCCATCTAATACCAGTTCAAATTCAGGACCCACCTAAAGGAAATTTAACTGTTACCAATATGAATAAAGGAATTGTCAAATAATATACATTTTTCGCCATTACAGTTTTGGCATCAACTTCAACTAGAGTTACTTTTTAATACGCTTTTATTAGTTTAACCTGTATGTTTGCTTGCTTGTAACCAACCCCTTTGAGCTCGATTTTGACCTACTTTGAGCGATCAGATTTTCTTAAACTTTTAAACACCTATCAAAGACCGATGACAATGCATTTATATAAAAAGAATTGATGACAAGTGTGTTTTTGTTCAAGGATTGCGAAAGCAATCGTTGAATGAACAACTTTGATGGCTAACGTCACATAGGCGGTGCCAAATGACTAAAATGAAGTCATAAACGATTGCTATTACGATTGCTATTGCTTTAGGCGGTAGGGGGGCAGACCTGGACCCCTGGAAGTCTAAAGATAATTCAAATGCTAGAGTACACTGCCAGTTGGCAGCGTGCCCAGCATGCTGAGAGCAGAGAACTCAGTAAGTTCGATGATTTTTTTAATGGAATAACTGTTTTTAGGGTTCAGGACCCAAAGGGTAAAAACAAGTTCTTATTACTAAGACTCCGCTGTCCGTCTGTTTGTCACCTGGCTGTATCTCATGATCCGTGAAAGCAGAACGTTTAAATGTTCACAGATGAAGTATTCATTGCTGCTATCACCTGATCAACAAATACTAAAAACAGAATATATATATATATATATACACAAAATATTAAATATATATATATATATATATATTTAATATTAATATTTTAGGACATCTTACACACGGCCTCTGACCCCAAACTAAGCAAAGCTTGTGATATGGTTGCCAGAGACTGATATACTACATATACTTTTTTTTTTAATACATACTTATATAGATAGTAACTAAATAACACCCAGACACAGAGCAAACACCTATGTTCATCACATAAATATTTGCTCTGGGTGGGGATCGAACCCACGCCTCTTAGACCCAGAACCCAGGGTCACTAATCACTGAGCCATCGAGGCTGTCAAGTGAAGGGGACTCCCATATTACTGACTACAAACCTGAATTTTAGCCGTTTTTCGCTCGATATTAATGACGGTGACAGGAAGATTCTTGAAATATTCACAGAATATTAAGTTGTATAAGTATTCCCTTTAAAAATAAATAATTAAATTAAAATATGTATATGAAGGTGACTTCCATACGGTAGGGAACTCTTCGTGTGCGAGTCCGACTCGCTTTTGGCCGATTATTTTGCTATTTCGGAGCTGAAAATTGAATCAGAGATGGCAGTGGACAGGGCGTATGGCACGGAAGACTGATGATGACCGATGAGGTAGAATACTTCTCTAGTAGAGACCACATACCGGTTGATCGTCCATCCACGAGGTGGACGAATGACCTCATCAAGACACCAGGATGGCGCTGGATCCAGGCCACTTCGAACAGGTCCGATTGGAGATCTATTAATTACTAGTTTATACCCGCGGATTCGCCCGCATGATATTTTGATTTTTGACGCAATATCATTATAATTTATAGCCTATGTGTTATTCTGATATATAAGCTATATTATTGCATAGTTTCATCTCAATCCGTTCAATAGTTTTTGCGTGAAAGAGTAACAAACATCCATCCATCCATCCATCCATTTCATCCTCACAAACTTTCGCGTTTATAATATTAATAAGTAGGAGATTTGATGCCTAAGTCCAAATTTGTAGTATCCTGAGAAAATACAGAAAAGAAAATGCAGGGTTCAGGTTTTCCATATTCTAAACAAACACGTCACGTGACGAGTTATTATAACGTTCGTGGTAATTACCGAGGAAGTGGTTCACATCGCGTGGAAACATCTAGTACTCCGCGATAAACAGCGTGACCTCGATGGCATTTCCTCAATTTTATTATACTTGTGCTTAGATTTGAGGTTTTTGAAGTAGGAATTACGTAAGTTTTAGGCCGAATCAAACTTATTGGCGGCTGTGATGTTAGCTACAAGCTGCCAATCCTCGCGCAGCTGTTAAGTAAGTTTCATTATTTCTTTTTGTGATAAACATTTCAAAAATTGACGCGTTCGCAGGATTTGAACCTGCATCTCTCTGGGATTCTGACCCAGATGCTTTGTCCAATTAAGCTTAAACGCTGTCTGCGAAGGCGCCGAATTAGTGAGTGTTTACCATTTTTACCAATTACTACATTGTTGGAAGCGCCATTTGTGAGAACTGCTTTAAACCAGCCAGTCACTTAATGTGAAATTATTAGAACTTTTTACCATTAACGAGAAATGACACATTGCTTAATCAATGAAATTATTTTTATCGTGCTTCACACAAGTTTCATTATTATTATATACTACGGGACTAATCGCGTACTGAAATTACGAGATAAATAAATACCTCATCATCCCGACGTTTCGGCCGAGTTGCATCGACTGTGGTCACGTGACTAGACTGGAAAAAGAAGTAAGTTTCAGTCAGTATTGGGCTTTGCGTAGCTTTTAGCTAACATCATAGTAGGGAGCCGAAGAGGGGATTTTGGCACATACTAAAGCACGGCAGATTAACATACAGGGGGTTACCTTGTACCTGATTAAGTACCTCCACCAAATATGAGCCCCATATACAGCCTTGGCCAAAAGTAATAGTCACCCTGTATTTTCACTCTATCTTCTAAAGTAATTTCACTCCTTTTTGGCATTTTTAACAAAATTAGGTGTCAATTTAATCACATCAACAGAAATGAAAGGTTGTTTACTTGTTAGAGTCCAGAACACAAGTGACCAAACATTGACTGATAAGACCGAAAGAAAACCGAATCCTTTGTTTTCGGTCACCAGGTGTTTTATGACCTTAAGAAAGAGCCGCTTGATATTCTAAGAAATTATTTATGACCCCGGTAAGTCATTTAAGATAAGCACTCAGTTATTGGTTAAGTAGTAAACATGCATTTTGATTTTTTAAAGGTGCCTAATACTTTTGGCCAAGGCTGTACTTATACAATGTGTTTGTCTACCGGTGTCGGAGCCTTAAGCGGTGACATCTATGACAAATTTTGAACAACTTTTACTCTGAGACCAACTCTGAAAACGTAAAAAAAACTGCTGTTTCATACGATTTTTATAGACTTTCGACAAAACGTATGGAAAATATGTTTTTTTTGCGTTTTCAGAGTTGACCCCACAGTAAAAGTTGTTCAAAATTTGCCATAGATGTCACCGCTTAAGGCTCCCACACCGGTAGACAAACCCATTGTATATGGCCGCCCGTCAAGGATAAAGGCCATATTAGTAAAAATAAAACGATCATTAAAACACGTCAGATTAAGAAGGTAGGGTAAGTTAATTACACGCTAATAAGTGTATACTCAACTAATCTGACAATTTAAGAGTAACGTAAAAAAGGTAGAAGGGTACAAACTTGTATCCCGACATTCTTGCTATTTTTGACCGACGAATCACCGGAGGAGGTATACAGTTCGACGCGTATATATTTATATATTTTTTAAAATTAACCACGCATAACTTTTTTCGTATTATTCCGATTTCAATAATTCCTTTTTTATTGGAAAGAGTATATTTTGAATTAATTGGTCCCATTTAAATTTTATCGAAATCGGCTGAGCCATTTTTGATAAAACAACAATAATGTGTGCGAGATATTCGCGAATTCTGTACACGGGTGAAGTCGGTCATGCTAATTTTTACAAAATATAGTCTTGTTTAAATGTATTTTAACATACGTACAATATTAAAAATATGTTGGACATGGACGCTCTCAATAACTGTCGCGTTGGAGTGTGTCCATCCAAGAGGTTTTCTTTTAATTTTTAAAAATCCATTAGCAATCCCCCACCTATGGAAATGTTATAATTTTTTTTTTCTTTTTATCATCTAAGCTACGCAACCCCATCTGTCTCTATAATGCTCGAGTAAATCCTGTGTAGCATCGTGGACTCCCCCTACCATCACAGCGGCCAAGAAGTTTCATTGGGCCTATATAGGATGGCTCCAGACAGGAATCTAGTTCCACCTGAGTGATTGCACTGCAGTGTCGAGAACTAGACGATTTGGCGCACTCCGGCCGCCGTTTTGGCGGTTGCCATTTGTACTGGAAGTCGGCCAATGACGGCAACAAATTGATTAAACATGACAACTTCTGCTGCTTGGCGATGCAGGTGAACGTTTAACTCATTTTAGATACATGCACAAAGAAGGATTTTCCTTCCTACATAATATTATTACATATACATATTTACAGATATATTTATTTGATACAGATTTAGGATATTGGATTATTGGATACAGATTTATTTTTTTATTTACACATTAGCTTTTGTCCGCGGCTTCGCCCGCGTGATAATTTGATTTTTGTGCTATTATTCCATAGGTACCTTTTTTAACACGCTTTTATTAGGTTGACCTGTATGTTACTCACTATACAAAGTGTTTGTCTACCGGTGCCGGATCCTTAAGCGGTGACGTCTATGACAAATTTTGAACAACTTTTATTATGAGCCCAACTCTGAAAACGTAAAAAAAAACTGCGGTTCCATACGATTTTTTATAGACTTTCGACAAATAGTATGGAATACTTAGCTGTTTTTTTTTGCGTTTTCAGAGTTGGTCCCACAGTGAAAGTTATTTCAAAATTTGCCATATGTCACCGCTTAAGGCTCCGACACCGGTAGACAAACACATTGTATAATGGAATCTAAGGTAACTAATTTAACCATTTTCCAAGGGTCGTAGCATAATGAAAATTGGCAGCTGTATGTAGTTCTGATGACAATACAATAATATGGTACTGTCGAACTGATCTGATGATGGAGCCGGAAGATATGAACTGGAACTTTATGATGGAAAATCGTATCATAGCTGTTTTGGATTTCTTAGAAAAGTCTTGTAATGAACTTGACCACGATTAGGTTTCTTGGAAGCCGTAGTGGTCTAGAGGTATTGACAGTCGCCTTGCAATCGTGAGGTCGTGGGTTCAAATCCTGGTCCCGTACCAATGAGTTCTTTGGAATTTATGTACGAAATTTAACACCACTGGCTTTTCGGTGAAGGAAAACATCGTGAGACAACCTGCATGCGTCCGTAGAAGAAGTTCGATGGCGTAATGTGAATCCACCAACCCGCACTGGGCCAGCGTGGTGGATATGGCCCAATCATCCCTTCGTGGGTAGGCCTACGTCCTGCAGTAGACTATTAAAAGGCTGGTACAGTACAGTACAGGTTTCATGGTCTTATGATGAAGCCGGAAGATATGCAAACAAGTGTGTTTTTCTAGACTTTTTTAAACTATTAATATATTGTTATACCATATCCATGCCAAAAATCAAGTCAATCTGTTACTCTGTTGCTGCGTAAGGGAGAAGGAGTAAATAAATCAACAAATGCACTTTTGGATTTAAATATCAGCAAGGATCTTTACCACAGACACCAGGATGTGAAGTCTGAACTCGTTAAGTAAAGTCTTACAATTGATAAATACGACTACACATGCACAGAGAGGGGTTAATGAAAAATTATGAATAAATGCAAACAGCACATTATATTTTTCAGAAATGACAGTACAGACAACATTAAATACATGTAAAGTTTTGGTACAATTAAAGTTCTGTAGACATCTAAAACAAACAAGCTAATTTGATATATTTTCCAGTGAAGAGAATTGCAGCGCTGCAATATGCATAACAGTGTCGTCAGGCACCAGGGTCGGATTAAGGGATTAACCTTATCGCTGAAAGGGGTCGGGGTCGATGTACCTATCACGATTTTGGGGAGCCATTTTAAAATTAAATTTATGACTTTGATCGATTTATTTCGATGCAAATGTTGTCAGGAGTACCGACTGCTAAGATTTGCAAAATAAGCTTTGTAATTACTACTATTTCATAAATTATGAAAGTAGCACAGAACAGAAAAGAGTGAAAAAAATTAGGGAAGACCTTTGCACAGCAGTGGGACAGCACAGGTTAAATCAAAATGAGATACACGCATTAATGCCCTACGCTGTTGGGAGTTCTTTGTGCTCATCATTTTAGACAACTTTCGTGATTTTTATTTCACAAAAAACAAGCATTACAGAGAAAGCAGGGTCTCTAATTATCTATTGTCTTATCAGATACTTTTACTATTTAGTATTTATTTTTCTGGCAGGGCTATACCTCCCCATTTGATCCTTAGTCCGTCCAATCTTACAATACCATCTACATCGGTAAGTTCTTATGAAGTGATTACCGAGAATCTGATCGATTGATGCGTCAGGCGAGTTGCTCGAACCAGTCACTGGCAAACGGGTGCCAGGCAGGCTAAGATTTACAAAGCCTGATTGGTAACTTTGTAGTCTTTGTTTTTTGTAGGAAATTTTAGAACAAAGCGGGGTCTCTATTTATTTATTTACATCTCAGTGGGATATTTTTTCCTAATACATTTTTAGTGTTCTGCCAGGGCCATACCGCCCCTTTTAAACCTTATACCGCTCCGCTTGGCAATACCATCTACATCGGCGAGTTCCTATGACGTAATTACGGAGAATCTGATCGATTCATGTGTCGGATTAGTTGCTCGAACCAGATACCTACTGGCAAACGGGAACTGAGTAGTTTGCCACGATCTACAAAAGAACTTTTTACTAATATAACGTAAAAAGATCAATGTTGTACTTTAAAAGGGGTTCTTTGTGCTATTCAAATTTTAGATATATTTCGTGACAATGTATAACTGAAAAGCAAGTACAGATAAGTTTTAAAAATTAGAACAAAGCTTCAACTCTAGTTGACTATTGTCATCCTAGAATATTTTTTTGTATCTTTTATTTTTCTGGCAGGGCTATACCGCCCCATTTGACCCTTAGTCCGTCCGATCTTACAATACCATCGACATCGGCTAGTTTCTATGAGGTGATTACGGAGAATCTGATTGATTGATGCGTCAGACGAGTTGCTCGAACCAGTCACTGGCAAACGGGTGCCAGGCAGGCTAAGATTTACAAAGCCTGATTGGCAACTTTGTAGTCTTTGTTTTTTGTAGAAAATTTTAGAACAAAGCGGGGTCTCTATTTATTTATTTACGTCTCAGTGGGATATTTTTTCCTAATACATTTTTAGTGTTCTGCCAGGGCCATACCGCCCAATTTTAACCCTTAGTCAGCTCCGCTTGGCAACACCATCTACATCGGCGAGTTCCTATGAGGTGATTACGGAGAATCTGATCGATTCATGTATCGGATGAGTTGCTCGAAGATACCTACTGGCAAACGGGAACTGAGTAGTTTGCTACGTTGTACAAAATAACCTTTTACTAATATAACTTAAACAGGTCAATGTTGTACTTTAAAAGGGGTTAATAATAATAAATAATAATAAATATTTTTTCTTTGTGCTATTAAAATTTTAGATATATTTCGTGACAATGTATAACTGAAAAGCAAGTACAGATAAGTTTTAAGTTTTAAAACTTAGAACAAAGCTTCAACTCTAGTTCTAGAATATTTTTTTGTATCATTTATTTTTCTGGCAGGGCTGTACCGCCCCATTTGACCCTTAGTCCGTCCGATCTTACAATACCATCTACATCGGTAAGTTCCTATGAGGTGATTACCGAGAATCTGATCGATTGATGCGTCAGACGAGTTGCTCGAACCAGGTAATTTCATCAACGGGTATCGACTTTTTATTTATTTATTTAACAAATACAAGCACACTATTAAAAAAGACAAAAAATAATATCAGTAATAGAAAAGAAAAAAAGATACGACTCATTACGTAGTGTGTTTGTCTGTCTGTTTGTGTGTTTGTGAGTACGACTCATTACGTAGTGTGTTTGTGGTGACAGAGGGCGCCACACGGTACGGGTCGGCTCTGTGATTTAAATTTTCTAAAAAATATTATTTATTAGTTACATTGTCAATAATGTTTAATTTGAATTAATTACAACTTGATTCACGTGTGATATTGTTATCAAGCAGAAATAAACAGTGAATGTTAAGAAAACTGCAAAAATATACTGCATTAAGTTTTGACGTGAGATCTAGATAAAAGAAGGAAATATTTAGTTACTGGTGTTTTTGTGCAACATCTTATACCGCAAGTGCCATGGATGTGCAGTCTCTATACGTGTAAGCACCACCACTTTCAAATTGGTGTAACGGAATTGTAGCAAAAACAACACTACGCTTCATTCAAACAAGATTGACCTTTGGACCCGCTTGACTTAACCGAACAAACTCTGAACCAATCACAGAAGACTTTCTATCCACGACGGACACTGTACTTACACTACTCAATATACGCTGACAATTTTGACGCTTCTTACAGAATCCCCGTGGTCTAGTGGTTGAGCACATAGGGAAACGACATCGACTACACCGAGATCGAATCCACTCACCTCCAATTATTTTTGCACACAATTTCACTATACTGAACAAAATGGATTGCAACTACAGTATGAGCAATAATATCACATTCAGAAAACCACAAAGAAGTAGTTCGTTGAATGACATCACCACATCGACTTGTAACACGACCATGTTTGAGACAACGACACTTAGCCTGCAAAACTTATCGACGGAGGATAATCAAAGAGTTAAAGAACTTAACGACGTTATAAATAAACTTCGGGAACAGCTAGAATCAGCCAATAACGAAATCGATTGTTTAATGTTAGAAAACTCGAGTCTACGACACAATCTAGAAAAATCGAACAAAATTATAGACATGTATAAAAAAGTAGGGTCAGCCGAAGCGATTTGCAAAACGCCCAGATCAGTCAGCAAATTAAAATGTAGGACAAGAAGAAACAGCAATCCCGTATTTTTACCATATAAATCTCCCGTAAAATGCACAATACCCTTGACCCCAGAGAAGAACACAGAACCTATAGACGACAATCACAATATTTCGCTCGATTACTCACTTCAAGAAAATACTAAGGTTCAACAAAATAACATACCATGCCATAATATACCAGCTTACCATAAAATAAATACAGCGAAGACAAATAAGCAAGAACGAAAAACCAGCCAAGATTACCTGCCCCCTCGTTCCAGTATTAAACCCAAGAAACGCGTCATTATTATCGCTGATCAGCAGGGACGACACTTACGTTCGTCGTTAGAGGCAACACTTGGTCCGGAATATACTGTAGAATGCACTTTCAAACCGGGAGCGAAATTTTGTCACTTGTTGTCTAGTTATGATACGGAAATTCAGAATTTAAGTAGTAATGATTGTATTGTTTTGTTAGGTGGTACTAATGACACAAGCCCATATGAATTTCAGAACCACTTAAGTAACTTTTTAATCGACTGTAAAAAATCGAATGTTATTGTTTGTGAAACACCCTACAATCAGTCTCTTTGTATTGGGAAATTAAATGATAATCTACAATCCATATGTAACAAATTCGACAACGCTCATTACATAGATATGCGTTTCAGTAGATATATACCGAAGGGAAAGCACTTCTTGCGACATGTTGCTTCAAATATTTTGAGAGATGTGATACGTCTAGATTATAAATTTAAACTCACGAATCGAAAGGCTCAGGAATCAATGCTCGATACCTCAAACCACTCTAATAATAAACGACGAATTAGAACGGATAGAAGTACACAAACGGAAAATATAATTCAGGATTATGTAACTGACTCACAGACAAACCACGAACAGCCGAAAACTAAAACTAATAAGGATTTTTTTCGTTTATAATTCGGTAAATATAATGCACCAAAACATTGATGGACTGATCAATAAAATGGAAAACTTGACAGTATGCTTGGATGACTTAAAAAACAAGAATAGATTTATTGACGTAGTATGCATTACTGAACATAATATGAAAGAAAGTGACACCCATGTTCTAAATGTAGATAACTATGCTCTGGCCTCCAAATCATGTAGACATAATCGATCAGGAGGTTCATGCATATTAGTTCATAACTTGCACAAATTCAAAACCTTACCTGAGGTCAACTCGTTAAGTACTGTTAATGTAATTGAGTGCTGTGCGGTCGAATTAGTAGAGCACAAGATAATAATAATATGCGTTTATAGGTCTCCGAGAACAAAAAAATCAACACGAGAAAATTTTTTTGATAGATTAGAGGAGGTTTTAAATGCTACTTGCTACCGTAATAAAAAAGTGATAGTTTGCGGTGACTTTAACTTTAACACTTTAAAAAAAGAGCCTGCTGTTCGTCAGTTTGAGGATATTCTGTCTCGTTTCAACCTCAAACTAAGCGTAAACCAACCTACAAGGCCTCGCAGTAAGACGTGTCTTGACAACATCGCTCATAATATCAGAGGTGGTACAACTGATGTGATAGAATGCGCTCTGTCTGATCATACTGCGCAAATTTTGACATGTCCTGTAAAGAAAAGTTATTTTATAACTCAGTTTTTTAGATATAAAAAAGAATACAGCAGTGAGAACATCGCTAAATTTTCTCAATACCTTAGCAGTCTGTCCTTCCATGAAGTTTATAACAGCGATGACGTCAACAATGCGTATGATGAATTTATTGACTTGTTCCTTCTCTTATACAATCTTTGTTTCCCCACAGTGAAAGTAAAAATTCCTCTTACAAAGCGACCGAGATGGTTAAGCAAAGGCGTGAAGGTCTGCACTAAGCGAAAACGTCACCTGCTGTGGAAATATAGGCACTCATCGAATAAATCTAACAGAGAAACTTTTAAAAAGTATTCGGCGCGACTAAAGCTTATCATAAAACAAACACAAAGAGCTCAAAATAATTACTACATTGGCCAATCCACAAATAAATCAAAGGCAGTGTGGAATGTTATTAATAAATCTAAAAAATGTAATTTGAGGGAACAAGTAAGTCAGGTTAAGGTAAATGGCAAAATTATTTCCAACCCACAAAAAATAGCGCAGGCTTTCAATGACTTTTTCATTGACGCAATAGAAAAAAATCCTGTTAATACCAATAATACAAATAGTACTACAAATAAGCTAAATCACTCCCAATCAAACTCTTGTTTCCTAGAACCTACAAGTGCAGACGAAATTGAACAGATTATTAAATCGTTGAAAAACACTAATAGCACCGGGTATGACGGTATATCAACCAGAGTAGTTAAGAGTGTAGCTAAAATTCTTTCTCCTATCCTTAGCGACATGATTAACAAAAGCTTTGAGAGAGGCGTCTTTCCCGAAAAATTAAAAACTTCTGTAGTCGTACCTCTTTTCAAAAAAGAAGATAAAGAAGATTTGGGTTGCTATAGACCAATTGCGATGATACCTGTATTTTCCAAACTCTTTGAAAAGGTAATCCACAAACGCCTAAGTAGTTTTTTTGAAATTAATAATATATTTGCCCCCGAACAAGCAGGTTTTCGTAAGAAAAAGTCAATAGATAACGCTATATTTGACTTTCTTGGAAGGATATATTGCGGACTAGACAGCAAAAAGAGAATCACTGCTCTCTACATGGATATGTCGAAGGCATTTGATTACGTTGACCACAATATACTAACTAAAAAGCTTGAGCGATATGGTATAAGAGGTAATGTGTTAAGTTTAATAATATCATATTTAGCAAATAGGTTACAGTACACAGAGATAACTAGACTTAATACTACAAACAAAATAGAGTCAAAATTCCTCTCAAGTCGAAGGGAGATAAAATTTGGAGTGCCACAAGGCAGCATATTGGGTCCACTATTATTTTTGGTTTACATTAATGACCTCCCCAGCGCCACAAATCACCCAATGGTTATGTTTGCAGACGACTGCACCGTAATTTTTGCAGATGACAAAAGTGGTGAACACGAACATGACATTAGTAGTTCTTTAGAATCAATAATTGACTGGCTTCAAAGCAATAATCTAAAAATAAATCTGGACAAAACACACATTATGACATTTAAAAATAATAATTCTAATTTTGACATTTTAAATATACATTATCACGACAAACATATCAATGAAGTCCAAACTACAAAATTTTTAGGAATTCACATTGACTCAAATCTATCTTGGAGAACACATGTAGCTCACGTGTGCTCTAAGCTCAACCAATTTTCATACGCGCTGTATATGTTAGGTAAAGTGGCCAACGAAAACACTTTACTAAGCGCCTATCACGCTTATGTAGGATCAACACTAAAGTATGGTGTTTTAGCCTGGGCTAACTCCGGGGAAAAGCTATCAGCTCTAATAGCTCAAAAGAAATGCATTAGAGCAATATGTGGGTTGAAGCAAAGAGATTCCTGTAAGCCCTATTTTCGTAAATTAAAACTACTGACACTACCTTCGATATACATCTACGAATCAGCCGTACTAGTCAAGAATAATCTAGATAAGTATGAAAAATTAACAAGCAAACGGCACAAAGATAGACTGCGTGAGCCATACCGTAGGACAGCGCTTTATAATAACAGCACGTTTATGATGAGGTTGGCTATTTACAATAAACTGCCGAATATTGTAAAAGATACTAATAATGTTGACATTTTTAAATTTAGACTTAAGAAATTACTAATAGACAAGACATATTATTCTATACAGGAGTTTTTAAATGACAAATCTTTGTGCAAATATAATGTTTAATGTACTCAAAATTCAATAATGATGATTTTGCATGCCATGATGCTAGAGCATGGTGCTCATAATTATGTAACTAATTTAACACCTACATTTTACCCATGTCTCTGCAAAATAAATATTTTGACTTTGACTTTGTCTTTTAGGGTTCCGCACCCAAAGGGCAAAAACAAAAGCAACAAGAAGATGCTGGAAATATTCACAGAATATTAAGTTGTATAAATCCTTCTAAAATAAATTATTAAATTGCAATAAAATATATTAAGATATCCGTACGGTACGAAACCCTACGTGCGCGAGTCCGACTCGCACTTGGCTGATTATTTTATTTGTTTTGTTTCAGCCGTTTCAAAGTTATCAGCTCTTTTGTTAGCTGCTGATATATCTTATTGCATTGGATATTTTTTAACTGAATCTTGTTTACAGTGATATTTGTTTAATATAAAAGGTTTTAAATAAAGGCAAAACTGCATCTTAATACTCGAATCAATTGAACTCGAATAATTGCAACATTTATAGCACTGCCAACCTTGACTGTGTGTGACACAAACACACGCACGCACGCACGCACGCACGCACGCACGCACGCACGCACGCACGCACACACACACACACACACACACACACTTACACATACATTTGTATCTTCTTGAAATTCAAATTGTTTGGTTTCATGCTGAAAAAGACAATAACTATGTTTTTGGTTTCATTTTACTGTTTATATGTACCCACTAATAGGGGAAGACACTGCTGCAATACAGCTAACGCTAAAGCAGCAGGCAGGATTTATATATTTTAACTATGTTACGTGTATTATGAACAATAAAATAATTATGTATTTTTTGTATTTCTATAATATCTTCATGCGATTCTTATTATGCTCTGTGTAGTTATACGTATAAGTATAACACTATGAGGGTATGGCAATTTTATTATATGTATTGGAACAGTTTATTATTGTGCCTTCTAAATGATCATTAAAAATGTTTCAAGTGAATTCTAAGCCTTCATTACCTTATAAGTAGTCATTTAATAAGTGGTTATAAAATTACCCAGCCTTGTCTGACCGAGTAGAAGGTACTTACATAATTGCTGTACAACCTTTTATGAGGACGATTTGAATGTAACAATGTACATTGTTACGATATGATGTTGTGTTTTATTTAATTGTTGTTTTATTGTGTGCCGATGGGATTTGACAGTAAATTTGAACAGCTACTAAAACGAAATAACTATTTGTTCTATAGCTATAGAATAAATAATCGTTATTATTGACAGTCGTAGGAATTCCACTAGGACATAGGCCTAGAACAGCAAAACAGCATAGTATTTAATTATTGCATATCACTGTTGGCGTATGCGAAGCCAGTCGCACTCATACTGGGCCATCTTCATCAGTCTTCAGGGCATCATCATCATCGGCAGCTTGGTTCAGCTTAGTGCCTGACATAAGCGTCCTCCGTCATTTCGTTTCTATTTTGTTGTTTCAAACACACAGACACATACGACGCCACACACACACACACAAACACATATTTATGTATAAGCCATACCAGAATTATTTTTTAGCATTTTTAATTTTCAAAAAATTTTAAACTCCTAATAAGACCTATTACAGTAATTATAATAGCTAAATAGCATAGTTCTTTTTTACTTCTGGCATTCGATAGAGAGAACGCTTTTTACGTTGCTAATATATTTACGCTGGCGCCTCTGTAATCGGGCCTAATGTAATTTTGAATTTTTGATATTTATATTGTTGTACATTTTAAATGAACTGTTTTTACTAATTAGGAGACAATGACCTGATATTTAAATGATTTTAGATTCGCCAAACAAATTATGTTATCATTAAATAAAACAATATTTTTGTAAATTTTTGATCAAGATAATTCTCTATAAGATAAGAACTCAAGATAATCAATTAATCATAGTAGCAGGACTAGTAGATAATTCTATGTATTTTATACTAGTTTTTACCCGCGGCTTCGCCCGCATACGCAATATATCATTATAATTTATAGCCTATGTGTTATTCTGATATATAAGCTATATTATTGCAAAGTTTCATCTCAATCCGTTCAGTAGTTTTTGCGTGAAAGAGTAACAAACATCCACACATCCATCCATCCATCCATCCTCACAAACTTTCGCGTTTATAATATTAGTAGGATTATTTATTACCTTCGAATCTTTTATTTTATTAATTTTGAATTTGAATTTTGAACTATTATTATCCAGTTGATTGAATCAGGCGTTACTTTGCGGAAATTCATTTTCAAATCTATGTTTTGAATTACTTAATATTTAGTGTATTTCCGCTATCTTGTTGTAGGCAAATAAGTTTAACAAGATAGCGGAAATACACTAAATATTAATTCAAAATATAGATTATTATTATCCAGGCGTTGTAACGAGTTGCTGCAAATTTTTTGAAAATCTGTCTGTTTGTTTCTGTCCATACTGTCTTGCATATCGATACCAATTTTACCGATACACATTTTTTGTCCGTTTTATTTGACCGGCGGCCAAAATTCGTCAATAAGTAAATTATTATTCATCCGCGGTCGTCAATTACCGCCATGGCAACGTTGGGTAACGGAATAGAAAGTGTTTGATGGCCGGTTGCTATGTGGCCGTCTGCTAGCTTCGTACGACTATCTGACGACGCCAATGGATTTTTATGAAGGAGAATCTTCACATGATACTATACTCTATAAAATTTAACTTGATCTCTGCGACAGTGACATTGACATAGAAGATTGACATTTTTAGAGTTGAGATAGTGGTGAAAAAAATCGATTTTCAAACAATGTTGTAATGAAATCGAATGAGTAGTTGAAGGTGAGAAATTGGATTTTATTTACTTACTATTATTTAAGATCAAGTATGTACACATGTAAATAGTATTTATCGACGTTTTTCACTATTATCGATGGTAATGTAACATATAATTGGGTTTAATTTAATTACACATGTAAAAAAATTTCATGATATTAAAATACATATACAATAAAATTAATGATAAATTAAGTTTTCTTTAAATTATTTTTAGTATAAACTATTGATATTTTAAACAAAACTCTATCTAAAACTCTGTGGTCACGATCATTCGTCGCCCATCACTAATCGGCATGCCCATAAAGTATGACATTGACTGGTACTGTGTACTATTAATAAATTCAGGACTTGCGTGATTTTTCTGACAGCTATCGCAGAGATCAAGTTAAATTTTATAGAGTATAGAAGCTTTGAAGTGCAGCTGGGGAGATAGGACTCTTAGTTTTAAATAAAATCTAGTTGACTAGCTGACTTGGTATACTTCATATTATTTTCGTCTATGACAGGGCTGCCCAAACAACGGCCCGCGACTCACATTTTAATCAGAAAACAGTTTTGGACATAAATAGTTTCGATAATAGAATTTTTTGTCATATCATATACCACCTAATCAGTATTTGGTAATAATTTATTTATCATTATATTTGCAACATTCTATTCGCATGGCATCATTTAAAAGTGAAGCTATCTTTCACTGGAGATTTCCCGAAAAGTTTTTTGTTTTTGTAGAGTGAGTTGCCAACTTAACTGATTTCCCGCCATTTCTAGCAGATTTAGGTACGTTGAGAACGGGCAACAATCTTTCTAACGGCTGACGGAATATTTCACTGAAACAAAAATTACATATTTTCATCCAATAATGTCCGTTGCATATTTTTACTTGAAAACTAAAAATATGTTTTTTCAGCGTCGCTCTAGCTTTTTTTGTAAATTTTATTGGCCCTCGAAGCTGTGTAGTTTGGACAGGATTCTAATATAGATAGCGTTTGTCGCTGCCCATAACCAGTGGTCTCGAATCTACCGATTATTTGGTATTTCTGCCGATTTGGCGCCTGTCCTACCGAAATGAGGCAAATTTTCAAAGATTTTTGAGAGATTACTTTTAAAAAACATCGGTGTTCTACCAAATTTCAAGGTATTTTTTTTTCTACTGAATTTCCAGCTTGCAACAACAAAGAAATAGGTTGTCTATTACTTATATGACCAATGTGTGGAACAAATGTAAAACTACAGTTTTTCCATGCCTTCCAGCCTTGATTATAACAATAAAACCACATAATATGCAATACCTACGTCGCATCATCCCTCGCACGTGAGGGGTGCATTATGGGGTGCTGTGAGAACGCCGCGGGTCGATAAAGCACCGGATAGCATAATTTGGCATACATTACTTATGTAAGGGTGAAATAGTATGTTGTTGCCAAAATGTTACAGTTAATTCATTACTAACTGACCCGGCGACTTCGTATCACGCAATATCTTTATAAATTATAGCCTATGTGTTATTCTGATGTATAAACATTACTACTGCAAAGTTCATCTCAATCCGTTCAGTAATATTTGCCTGAAAGAGGAACAAACATAAATAATTTTTTTTTTTTTTTTATTTCGAATAGGTTTGCGTTTGACTACACACTGCCTGATGTTAAGCAGATGTGCGGTCTAGGGTGTAGCACGCTTACCTAGAAGATACCTATTTACTCGGGATTTGAAGACACTCACGTTGTACTTTAACGGGAAGACAGACCCAGGCAAAGCATTCCACATTCCGGCTGTTCGTATGAGGAATGAGGATTCGAAACGCTTGGTTCTAACGCACGGAATGTCCACCATAAAAGGGTGGCGCTTTGGTCGCGTCCGTCTAGACTACGATAGAAGAAAGGGGCAGGGGGGACCAGATTGTGCAACTCCTGGGCGCACTCTCCGAAGTGTATAAAAAAGCTTTTAATTTCCTTAAAACATAAACAATTTACATAAACATAACATTAACTAAACTATAGTATAAGGACCGCCAGTAGCGGTAAAAGCCTCCTCCAACAGCTTCCATTCCTCTCTCTTCCGCGCAATTCTGGACCATAGCTTCCCAGCAACTTTGACAATGTCGTCATGCCATCTTTGGTGCGGTCTTCCTGTCTTCCGTTTCGTGCCTCTAGGGACCCAGTTTGTACGATTTGTGCCCACCTTTTTGGCTCAAGTCTTTGTATATGCCCAGCCCATTTCCATTTCAATTTCATTATTTTTTTTATGACATCTCTAGCTTTGGTTTTTTTCCTAATCGTGGTGGCCTTTACTCTATCCCTGAGGAACAAACATACATACATACATACAAATAGCTTAGCTAGGAATTTTCTCTGGGGGAAGGTGCTACATTATATTTTTCGGTGGGAAGGTGCCTAGGAAGGTGCTACATGCTATTAACGTAAAACCAAATAGTTCAACGCGTAAAACAAATACTTATAAATGGGTAGTGTAGGCATTAAGACCTTTACAGACACTGTCAATGTGTCGCGGTGACAATTTTAATTGGAGTGGTACGACGTCGCATTTAGTCTACCCGTGACCACGACTATAGTTCTACTACGTAGTGATTATTTCCTCTATGACAACGACCAATGCAACTTGGTCGAAACGTCGGGAGAAAAAGAGGTATTTAATTAGTTAATATCTCAAGTTTTATTGCGCGATAAGTCCCGTAGTAGGATAAAATACTTATAAAGGCGCCAATTGACTGTTGAATTAAAACAAAAGAAGTCCTCCGTTGCCAGTTTCGGACAGCACCCTATAAATGCACCCCTCGCGCAAGGGATGTGACGATCGACGACTGATTGCATATTGTGTGGTTTTATTATTATAGCTGCCCGTGGTGGCATAGTAGAAGCATGCTCGCCTTAGAATCGTTAATTCGTGGTTTCAAGTTCTTTACTAAACAGCTTTTTGGTATTCATGTAGATTTTCACATCACTGTTTTTCGTTGAAGGGAAACTTGAGAAATGTTGTTGTTAAACTTTTGCGATTTGAACACATTATTCTTAAATACTACGGGACTAACATCGACGAGATGTAATCTCGTGATTTTAGTGCGCGATTAGTCTTCACTACATAGTATAAAACAAAGTTGCTTCCCTCTGTCTGTCCCCATGTAGGTATGATTATATCTTCAAAACTACGCAACGGATTTTGATGCGGTTTTTTTTAATAGATAAGAGTGATTCAAGAGGAAAGTTTATATGTATATAATACACCTGTGCAAAGCCGGGGCGGGTCGCTAGTGTAGTATATAGTCATTATACCAATCCGCAGTAGGTATACCTACTTCCTAACCTTGTTCTCTAAAAATCTTGATGTCTACTCAATGTCAGTGCGATCCAATATGACACACTTTTATAGAACTGTTAAATTAGAATAATACTTCTGTCTCTCTCGTCTGACGCTGAAAAGAAAAGGATGTCGTTATGGAACCGGTTTCTGATATCACCCCTTAATGCACCCCTCAGCAATGTAATTTGGTTTGCGACGATGGACGGCCAGATTTTATACTGTGTGGTTATTGTAATAATGAACTTCCATCTACTACAGTCTACAGTCGGTTAAATCGCCTTCCAAAAAGGAGGAGGTTCTATGTTCGTCTGTATGTATTTTTTTTGTATGTTCATCGATATTTTTGCCAAAGGTGACGTCCACGAGTGGTATATTATTCAGAGAAAAATCGAACCAAGATGATATATACATTATTTGAAAGCTTGATTAATGGACTTCTCAAAAATATTTAATTTAGATTTTTATATCCCTCCATTTTTTTTTAATGTGAAAAATAAATTGTATGAAAAATAATAACACAGCTTTGTATTTTTGCTAGTTTAGCAATAATAAAGTGCTTCTATCGTTATTTTACTTGCATTCGTAGCTGATTCTTCCTAATCATCTCTTAATTTGCTAAAATTATAACCTACCAGTGTGACCAGTTAGTAGGTACAATGTGACAAAAAAACACTAAAAACTGTGTCTAATTGGTAAAAATGCTTCAATTTAACAATTTGGAGGTTACTTAATCAGGGTTGTTAGAATTAAACTACCTATTGCGTCAAATATATCTATTTATCTTAATATATTCAAAATTAATTTTAAAAAAAACGGAGGGTTCTTTTTTGGTTTTAACTGATGTAATAGACTCAGAAAAATATTAACTTTTTCGAAATGTAACGAGTGTTTAGTTAGTTAGTTTGATTATTATACCAGCCTCCATACATTTTGTGGACATGTCCTTTGAACCGAATACAAACAATATTTTTTAGTTAGAAAGGATATGCTCACCCATTTAAATGTGATACAAATCGGCTGAGCTGTTATTGAAAAATCAACAATAATGTAAACAATTGGAGCGAACTATTCGAATTTTGTACACGATGGAAGTCGGTGGTGCCATTGTTTTGCGAAAAAAAAGTTAATTTTCATGAAGATTTTGTTTTTGACCGACGAAACGGAGGAGGTACTCAATTCGACGCGTATTTTTTTATGTGTGTTTCATAGTGGTCCGATTTTGATAATTCTTTTTTTATTGGAAAGACTATACTTCGAAGTTGGTCCCATTTAAATTATATCAAAATCGGCTAAGCCATTTTTGATAAATCAACAATAATGTGAAAAAAACTACATCGAACGGTGCGAAAAATACGTGAATTCTGTACCCTGTTGAAGTCGGTCATGCCATTTTTTGTGAAAAATAATTATTGGTGTATGTGATGATGATAGTTTTTTTTTCTATGTTAGGTACTCTTTGTTTTTACAAAAACATCTGTATCTAAGGACTACTGGTAATATTTCTATAGGTTTCCATATGGATTGAACAAACGAATGCACACTGTACTGTACAATGTTCATAATGCAGCAGAATTCATAGGAACCCTGTTTCCGGCTAAGTAATAACGTCAGTTCAGGGAACGCCTTCAGCGCAGTGAAATATCGAACGATGTTCCTGTAAACCGTACTTTTTTTTTTTTTTATTTCGAATAGGTTCGCGTTTAATATCCATGTTTCGCTTGCGTAAAGTGCAATGCTCCATATATAGGTTGAGGTCCTAATACCTACCGTGGATATTAACACAGAAAGATAGGGAACGGCTTGAGGCGTTCGAGATGTGGTGTTGGAGAAGAATGGAAAAAATCAGTTGGACTGAAAAGAAAACAAACCAAGAGGTGCTCGACATGGTAAAAGAGAAAAGAAAAATTTTGACAACAGTTGAAAATAGAAGGGGAAAGATGTTTGGCCACCTTGTACGACATGACAATCTAATGAAAACCATAATAGAAGGAAAAGTAGAAGGAAAGAGAGGGAGAGGAAGACTACGGAGAGCGTTCCTAGATCAGATCAAAGAGAAGGTAGAGGTCATGTCGTACAGGGAGGTGAAGACACTGGCGGAAGACCGCAAGACGTGGAAGTTGCTCCACCGACAAGAGCAGTGCTCTTAAATCCGAATGAAGGTTCGCGTTTGACTACACACTGCCTGATGTTAAGCAGATGTGCGGTCTAGGGTGTAGCACGCTTACCTAGAAGATACCTATTTACTCGGGATTTGAAGACACCCACGTTTTACTTTTTAGGGTTCCGTAACTAAAGGGTAAAAACGGAACCCTATTACTAAGACTCCGTTGTCTGTCCGTCCATCTGTCTGTCAACAGGCTGTATCTCATGAACCGTAATTGCTAGACGGCTGAAATTTTCACAGTAAAATCAATATTTAAGGGGGTTATTTCCTTACTACAAACGTGATGTTTGGGAGTTTTTTGCTCCCTATTTATAACGGCAAAAGAAATGGGACTAAGGGGGATCTAACACCGTACATAATAACAGAACCCTTCGTGCGTGAGTCCAACTTTCATTTGGCTGATTTTTTTATTTTGATAATGACAAAAGGATGATGGATGATCTTGGTTGATTTTTCACCAATTTCTAAAAAGAAGGTTCCTAAATGTTTTTTTTACCTACTTCCAAAAAGGAGGAGGTGCTATATTCGTCTGTGAGTTTTTTTTTGTGTATGTTCTTCGAAAAAATATTCTTTAGTTCGAAAGAATTTTATCGAAAAGAATTTTATCCCATTTTAATTTTATCGAAATCGGCGGAGCAGTTTTTGATAAATTAACAATTATGTACATGGGTGTCATCGATTCGTGCAAGCTATTCGAATTCTGTACACGGTGGAAGACGGTGGTTACATTTTTTGCATTATTAGTACAAATGCTTCCTAATTTCTCCGCTATTTAAGGGCCGATTCTCGAGCTTTTCATTCCAAACTGTAGAATCATTTCTCATATAAAACTTTGATTCAATAGGCTTCAAGTAGTTTTAGAATAATTGAGTAATGTATAAGTTTGAAGGCTATCATCAGATCATCCAGATCATTCTCGGCTATGACATAGCGTCAGAAACTAGCTGGGTTATACAGATTGCACTTGAATGTAAAGGATGTCAAAGAGACCTTTAGATAACGTGTAGTGCTTTTATTTGATGTAACTACAGACAAAGTTCAGCGTATTTATTGAGCATTATTTTTGTTACTCATACTCGCACATTTGATGTTCAAAAAGTGAATAAGTTTCTTAGTTAAAATGTTACCAAGAGTGCACTTTACGGAATTAACATTTGATTAATATTAACTTTACTCAAAATGAAATGATTAATATTATCAGTATTCAAATTAAATGATTATTAATACTGACAGTATTATAATAAGTTACGTAAAATGGGTTGAAACAACCTGGGTTTTTACCGACCAAAAAGGAAGAGGTACTATATGTTCGTCTGTACCTATGTTTTTTTTCGTTTATATTCATCGATATTTTCGCCAATTGTGAAACGATTAAAAAAAATGATTATACGATTGTAGTTCCGAGGTGGTCCCATTTAAGTTTTATCAAAATCGGCTGGGCTGTTGTTGATAAAACAACAATAATGTACATGGATGCCACATCGATTCGTGCAAACTATTCGAATTCCGTACACGATAGAAGTCGATGTTGCGATTTTTTTACGAAAAATAATATATTATATATCTTCTTCTTATAGTTCCACTCCTATCGGAGGTTGGACAACATCAGGGCAATTCTAATTTTTGAAGCTGCTGCTCTAAATAATGAGGTGGTACTGCAGCCAAATCAGTCCCGCAGGTTCTTTAACCATGAGTGCCGCCTTCTGCCAGCACTTCTCTTTCCGGAAATCTTTCCCTGGATGATGAGCTGGAGTAGTCTGTATTAGTCATTTCTCATGATGTGACCAAAGTACGACATCTTCCGATGTTTGATGGTATTCATAAGTTCCATCTTCTTCTTAAGCCTGCTTAGTACCTCAACGTTGGTAATTCGGTCACGCCATGAAATCCTCAAGATACGGCGGTAGATCCACATTTCAAACGCCTCCAGCTTCTTTGTCAAATTTTGTGTGAGAGTCCATGTTTCTACGCCATATAATAGCACTGAACAGATGTAGCAACGTACTATGCGTAGTCTTAAGTCAAGACTCAGGTCTCTGTCACACAAAACTTTATTCATTCTGAAGAAGGTTGAACGAGCCATTTCCATGCGGAAATGGCTCGTTATATATAGGTTGTTATATTGTTATTATATATTATATAGGTCCCCAATAACATAAATAAACCTGCAGTTCAGTTGTGTAATAAAATGTATTGAATTTTATAAATATACTGTTGATATCAGTTCCTTTCGACCCGATGTACCAGTTCTGCGTAACCCTACCATTACAGATCTAGACTCGGCACGTTCTACAGAGTTATAGCCTCAGGGCGTTACCCCGTATTAATGCACACAAGTAAACATTACATCTCAAACGGCAAGGAAGTTCACCTGTCTCTCTCCCCCGCACCGGGAACACCTGGGAGCGAATGGGACGAGGCATAAGGGCTGGAATCAATACTATATGACACCGCACTGTTTTATTTGTCGGAGACATCTTAGTGTCGATGTGTGCGTGGGATTTTTACATTGTGTAATTAAAGTGTAGGATGAGATTTTTTTTAGAAATGGAATGAAAATGTGGACAAAAGGATTGATTAAAGTTGTGTTTGAAAATGAGCTTTACAAGAGAGGTTTTGTAGTTGAAGTTTCTTTATTAATTACTGGTTTACGACAGATGTTGAGTTGGATTTTTCAACTAATGTCTTGCTAGGTAATTGTATCGTAGAATCGTAGACAGACCTACATAATATCTCTAGTCTAGTTACAGTACCTAGAGGTGTCTACCTCTAGAGATCTTTATGAGAGAGTAGACAGTCGTAGCATCTAAAATGGGTTTATATGGTACGCATAACTTCAATATACGAAAAAATAGATATTGATCGTTTTTTTTTTGTTTTGTTTATACTCTGTGTATACTCATCGATTGTTAATCGATGAGTATACACAAAAAAATACATACAGATGAACATAGAAACTATTTGGAAGTCATTCATCATCATCAGGTTATTTCGGCCTGCTGCAGGGCATAGCCTCCTCCCCCTTACGCCAACTATCCCTGTCCTGTGCCAGTCTTATCCAGGTGTTGCCGCAAAACTTTTGGATGTTATCACACCACCGTTGTAAGGGTCTACCGGGACTGCGCTTCCCGTCACGGGGCCACCATTCAGTCAGAGACCTGCTCCACCTGCCATCATCACATCTGGCTAAATGTCCAGCCCAACGCCACTTGAGATTGATTATACGGGATCCGATATCTGCCACCTTTGTCCTCCTACGGATCTCCGTATTTCGAATTCGGTCACGTAACGTGATGCCTGGCATAGCACGCTCCATGGCTCGTTGTGCGACTCGCATTTTGTATATAGTTTTCTTGGTGAGCGTCCACGTTTCGGCACCATACGGTATCACAGGCAGTACGCATCACAGGTAGTACGCACAGTCGCACACCTCTACGTCGTGCCCCTAGTAACTTTGGTGTACAAGATGGAGACAGTAGTCTCCTTCTTGTACACCAAAGGCTAACGTGCCAGGAAGACTCGCCAAGACGCATTAGCCAGCGTGGCGTTTTAAGGCTATCAATCCTCCCCTTTTTGGAAGTCGATAAAAAACAATACAAATCATTTCATAAATATCTAGAATTATATATTCATCATAAATCATTGGTTAAATAACCAGACTATGATGATAAAAAAATTATAATTTATAAAATTAACCGAAAATAATCACCTCTACTGCTTAGTAGAGGTGATTATTTTCGGTTTAAAAAAAATATCTAAGCTTATTGAACTCGTATCCGTAAACTCGAAACCAAATAAATAATTGAATAGTCAATATTTCCGTCTCGACATAATTTGCCAAAACTGTCGGTTATTGGGTTTCGAGCACCCCTACACTCTTTAGGGGAGCTACCCCTCCACTCCACGCCACCATTCACATCTATAAGATATACAGTAGCTGTATTCGATACTTTCCACAAGATCCTTTAATTTTTCCGGAAAGAGTATTTAAGAAGTATGAACTATCCTACCTTTCGTTCGTTCGTTTTAGCCATAGGACGTCCACTGCTGGACATAGGCCTTCCCTAAAGATCTCCAATAATACCTGTTGTTGGTAGCAGCTTGCATCCAGCGCGATCCTGCGGTCTTAATGAGGTCATCCGTCCACCTTGTGGGTGGACGTCCTACGCTGCGCTTGCCGGTACGTGGTCTCCACTAGAGAACTTTTCGACATCGGTCATCAGTCCTCCGTTCTGCCTATTGCCACTTCAACCTGCCAATCCGCGCTGGGCTATGTCAATAACCTTGGTTCATCTATGGATCACATCATTTCTGATTCGATCCCGCAGAGAAACTCCGATCATAGGCCTCTCCATGGCTCGTTGGGCTACTTGGAGCTTACTAATAAGTCCCATAGTCAGAGACCACGTTTCTGTGCCATAATGTCATCACACACTGATCGAAAACTTTCGACTTGAGGCACTGAGGTATGTCGGACGAGAAGTTTAACTTTACTATCCATAAATTAACTTGTAATTAATCAAGTTGATCATACGCTTCTTCCCTGTGTGAAAGAGTAGGTAACTATAACAAACTGGTAAACACAGTTTCGGTGTAACACTCATGTCTACAGGGTTATCTGGTTACCCTGTACTAAACCAAGAGGGGGTGATTAAGACCATCATTATTCATGAACAATTTTTACTATGGAATCAACCCAAAATTCTAAAAAGAAAAATCTGCTGTTCCCCCGTACAAATGACTTCTTTGGAATTTATGTACGGAATTTCACACTGGCTTTTCGGTGAAGGAATACATCTGTAGAAGAAATTCGATGGCGTATGTAGAATTCACCAACCCGCACTGGGCCAACGTGGTGGATATGGCCCAATCACCCTTCGTGGGTAGTCGTACGTCCTGCAGTCGTTTACTTGTAAAATGATGGATGCACACCGCTTCCGAATTAGCTGATTGAAAATCTATGGGCGAGGCCTATGTCCATGCGGACGTCCTATAGATGATGGATGGGTTATTTGTAATTTATGTGTTTTTTTAATTACCAGCTATTTTGTGGTACTATAGAAAACATTATCTGTTGTATCAAATTGCATTTTGCTACCTATAACAAAATTATGCTGCCTTTTAAAAACAATTACATCAACACAAAACGAGCACTAAAGGCAGACCGCTGCTGCGTCTGAACGAGACAGATATACAATTAGCACGAGTGTGAGCGAGAAAGAGAGATTGGGGTGAGAAATAAGGGTTGTTGATATAAAAGGCAATTCCGCCGAATCAGTTGAGAATATTATGATTGTTGGCGCTTGTGTAGTGTTATGTTTATTAAAAGTTATGGTTATTAAGTATATGCACGAATTTGGCAAAAAAGAGTAGAATAACTATGAATTATTTTTGAATAAATAAACTACATAATATAGTGATTCGCTTCTTCCTTCATAATGCGGCGGACCGCCAGGGATTGAAATGCCCTGCCTCCGTCGTTGTTTCCTGACAATTACAAATTGGATATCTTTAAGTGTGAATGGTACCTTTTTGACCGACGACCCACCGGAGGAGGTATACAATTCAACGCGTATTTTTTTTTTATGTATAACCACGCATAACTTTTTTCATAGTGGTCCGATTTCAATAATTCTTTTTTATTGGAAAGAGTATACTTCGAAATTGGTCCCATTTAAATTTTATCGAAATCGGCTGAGCCATTTTTGATAAATCAACAATAATGTGAAAAATGCTACATCGATCCGTGCGAAATATTCGCGAATTCTGTACACGGGTGAAGTCGGTCGTGCAAATTTTTCCAAAAAATAATCTTGTGTTAATCCTTCACAAGTAACGGTTGCATGGAAGATATTGCTTTTTAGCGATAAGGGCGCCGATGGTAACACTATCTATAAGTTCCTAGTTTATTTAAGTTTTGGCGTGCCAATAAAGAATATATGTCTATCTATATATATATATATGTATATCTATATATCTATCTATCTATCAAGCGCAGCGTAGGACGTCCACCAACCAGGTGAACCGACGATATTATTAAGACCGCAGGAACGCGCTGGATGCAGGCCGCTTCCAACCGGGCTCATTGGAAACCACAAGGGAGGCTTATGTCCAGCAGTGGACGTCCTACGGCTGATAATGATGGTATCTTCTAGGTCTACATACTCCATCTTCGGCTACAACTTTGGTAGCCAAATGTAGCCCTATATTGCATAAAAAAGTCCATAAAATGTAATACAACTAACATTATGTTTCATTGTTACAGATCGTCGCCCGGATTGACCATGTGCTAAGTGACAGTGACAGTGGTGGCAGTGTCAGTGTCAGCCAGTGACAGTGTCAGTGTCAGCCAGTGTCAGTGACAGTGCGGTGCTAGTGACCATGTGTGGCTGTGGACTGTCTGACCGGACCGGGGGCTCTGAATGATAGCTACCGTTGAAGGTGAGACTTTATTATGTTATAGATTCTTATTCTTATTAGATGTAGGGGCGATAAGTCCTGCACTGACGTCCCGCATGGGGTGTTTTGTGCATTTCCCCCTACTACCTTAGCGTCTACCCGAGCCAGCCCAGCTCCTTCAAATAACGGAGCGTGGCTCTGGGCCGCTGCGCTGGCATACTACTCCAGTGGCTTGGATGGTATACTAGATAGCGATGAGGATGATGATGTCGATGCTGATGACAAAGCAATAGTAACTATAACAAAATACGGCTAAAACTCAAGGAATACGCGCACCGACGGTGGTGCGCGTATTCCCTGAAGATGGAGTACTAAATACTCCGAAACTGGTCGGATTCCTTGTGGATCGACCGTATAATTATAACGTGAGTTTTAGCCATATTCTGTTATAGTTATGATGAATACTCACGGTAGTTTTAATGAAAGCAATAGTACCTTGTATTGCTATTGCTTTGACATGATAGCGACATGTAGTATGTTATAGAATAATACGGGTCACAACAAATTTCTCGCAGGCTGTGAGCCTGTAAAGTTAGGTACAAGCTGAGAAAAATCCGATTCTGAGTGAAGCTAACATAAAAGCTGCTCGATGTTAGGGATTAGCGCAGTTTGTAGCTAACCCAGGAATTTCATCCATTTCGCCAATAATGCTACTTTTCAAACTCTATACTGTCAGAAAACGATGACATAGACCCACCGCAGGTAGGTCAAAAGTGGCAGTTCTCGATGGCATTTTTAACTGTTTTTGAGCTATCCACTTTCCACTTTTGCTCACACATTCTCAAAACAAACGCTGAATGTGATCGTTGTTGGCGTTTTTAACTGTTAATTTTGCCACCAGTTGGCTATCCGAACGCACCTGATATCGTTGACCCAACTTGAATTACTTACTGCTATGCAATGCCTACCAAAGTATTATTCCAAAATGATGTAGGTAAATGTTTAGTATATAGTAGTAGGTACTTATATCAGTTGAGTAGGTATTGACCGATGAGTGGGCGTGTTAGCTTAGCATACAATCGGCTGTTTATTCTGAACGTTAGGCCCAATTTGCTGGGAACCTCCAAATAACTCCAACGTAATCGTTTTAAAATGGCGTTGAACTGAGCATTCGATAATATTGCGATTAGGTAAATTGCTTGTATTGCCCTTAAAAAATTGGTTGTCTGGAAAGTCGGTTTACGAACGATAATTTTACGTCATAACGTCATCCTACTTCCTACTAATATTATAAACACGAAAGTTTGTGAGGATGGATGGATGTATGGATGTTTGTTACTCTTTCACGCAAAAACTACTGAACGGATTGAGATGAAACTTTGCAATATATCAGAATAACACATAGGCTATAAATTATAATGATATTGCGTCAAAAATCAAAATAACATGCGGGTAAAAACTAGTAAGAAATAATTGTTAAATCAACAACTGAAAGAAGTCGAACGCTTAGGTCGATCGTATTTTACAGATATCTGTGGTCGATCGTGCCTCTCTATCGCTTGTATTTTATAATTTTCTTTTACTTTACGATGACTTCGAAAATATTTGCGACATAAATACTATAAGTACATACAATCCGTAATTTTTGACTTCAAATAATTGTGCTTTTTGTTTACAATCTTCTTAATATTTTGGATTAAATGTCGTCACTTATCTGTTCTTTTGGGGGGGCGTTACAATGATTAAAATTTTGAAGTCGGATTTTGCACTTCATGGTACTAATAATTTAATTTAAAATCATGCGACACCCCTGGTGGGGCAGATTCCACTGGTCTAAAAAGTGAGTGGAATCTGCCCCACCAAGATGAGATGTGTGAGGCAGATTCCACTCCAAAAAATGAAGGAGTGGAATCTGCCCCACCAGTGGGGCGCTTTGGTGGGGCAGAGTGGAAGCACTCTGTTTACGCCCTCGCTTGCATCCTGTGCTTGCATCTCTCGGCTAGGGTTGCCAATTATATTGTTTTAAACAGTATTATACTGTTTTTCACTAAATTATACTTTTTACTGTTGAACAAAAATAAAGTACTTATACAAAAAACTGTTTTCGGCATCAAAATGCAAACACATTATTATGGCAAATAGCATAGCCTTTTTTCGCGCGGAACTTGTTTTTATTTTATAACTTTTACAATAAATAGATAAAGTACTGTTCATTTTTACGACCGCAAACGGAAAAAACGGAACCCTTATAGGATCACTTTGTTGTCCGTCTGTCCGTCTGTGTGTATGTCAAGACTCTTTATCTCGGGAACGCGTAAAGATATCGAGTTGAAATTTAAACTGTATACGTATATCTATGGTTTCTTGCAGTTGTGTAAAACAAAAACTTCTCAGTTATCGTATAAAAAAGTTAGAGCCGTTTATGTGGTAAAAAACCGCATATTTCGACACTCACAAAAATCGAGACCTACAGGGTACTTCCCGTTGACATAGAACTATGAAATTTGGCGAGAAGCATTGTCTCAGAGTACACATATAGGAATAAATCTGAAAACTGTACATTATAATTTAAATCACAAAAAATAGGGCCTCAAAATTCACAAAATATGGGTTCAAAATTCAAAGTGAGTAAATCGTATCATGTAAGGTATCATATAAAAGATCTTCATTAGCACATGCTAAAACAGGTTTTTAATTATTTTAACAACGTGTTTGTACGGAACCCTCGATGTGCTAGTCTGACTCGCACTTGTCCGGTTTTTTCTAAAATACTGTTTAATATTCTTCATAGACCTGAATATACATTATTTATTGTTTAAAAAAAGTTGGCAACCCTACTCTCGGCTCGAGCGGAACGTGACATTTTTCGTGCCTGCTACCCGGCGTTAATTTCAACTCGATATCTTTACGCGTTCTCAAGACAAAGAGTCTTGACATACACACAGACGGACAGACGGACAACAAAGTGATCCTATAAGGGTTCCGTTTTTTCCATTTGAGGATCAATGTGAAACAACATTTTCAAAGAGTCAGCGCACGTAGAGTAAATAAGCGAGTTTTCACAAACATACCTATCTATTTCTGATTTATCGCTGTTCAAACCCATTTGGTGCACACTGGTTAACTGTAAACATTCTAAGGATTGTTCTTCTTTATCGTGTTGGATTTGCTATAAGATTGAATTACACATTTTTTGATAATCTATTATTACCTATTTAGTTTTAATTGAATCACTTAACTTAAAATCTTACATAGAAGTTTTTTTATTTGAAGAATTTGCGCTGTAGCATGGTGCGCGTAGTTACTTTTATAATAGTTGAGATAGTTGTTTTTTTTTAATTACGGTTAACACTCCCAAAAATCTACAGGATACTTCTCGTTGACATAGAACTATGAAATTTAGCGAGAAGCATTGTCTCGAAGTATACATAATAGTAATAAATCTGAAAACTCTACATTTTTATTCAAATCACAAAAAAATAGGGCCTAATTTCACAAAAGGTGGGTTGAAAATTCAAAGTGAGTAAATCGTATCATGTAAGGTTTTATAAGCACATGCTAAAACGGGTTTTTAATTATTTTAATAATGCGTAATTTTCGATGAACGACGAGAAAACTTTAAAAAAACTTTTGTCGATGATTATAGAGATTTTAACACCTTACTTCCCAATTTTGTGAAATTTTCTGGATTTGTACGGAACCCTCGGTGTGCGAGCCTGACTAGCACTTGTCCGGGTTTTTTTTTACTTGGCCTGAGCTCGTATGTATAAAAATACTTTAGCGACGTAATGTTCGCAAATTTTAAAGAAAGTTCGCTTAATATAAATGACAACAGCAACAATTGATGCATTGTGAACAATGAAGTACATTACAACAAACAATAGCCGGTAACAAGGCCGTGTTGCAGCTTGTTTGGACACTCGCTGATAATGCTCCATGAAAACACTTAAACCAACAATGCGGCTAATGCCAGAGTTACAACACGAGATTGTACTGGGTACTTGAGTTTTCTTTAGGCATACGAGTATAATTTAAAAACCAGACTAGTGCGAGTCAGGCTCGCACACTAAGGGTTCCGTACAAATCCAGAAAATTTCACAAAATTGGGAAGTAAGTTGCTAAAATCTCTATACTATAATCATCGACAAAAAAGATTTAATTTTTTTACTTTTCTCGTCATACCTACATCGAAAATTACACATTGTTAAAATAATTATAAATCCTGTTTTAGCATGTGCTAACTAAGCTCTTTTATATGCTACCTTACATGATACGATTTACTAACTTTGAATTTTTAACCCATATTTTGTGAATCTAGGCCCTATTTTTTTATGATTTAGATAAAAATGTACAGTTTTCAGATTTATTCCTATATGTGTACTCTGAGACAATGCTTCTCGCCAAATTTCATAGTTCTAGATGTCAACGGGAAGTACCCTGTAGGTTTTGATTTTTGTGAGTGTCGAAATATGCGGTTTTTTACGGTTTATGCCGTATAAGTGTTCCGTTTTTTTCTTTTGGAGTACGGAACCCTAAAAAGCATTTGACTTTCACACAACTTTGAATCTCCTTCAGACTCATTTTTAAGGTTCCGTACTCAAAGGGTAAAAACGGTACCCTGTTACTAAGACTCCGCTGTCCGTCCGTCTGTCTGTCTTTCACCAGGCTGTATCGCATGAACCGTGATAGTTAGAAAGTTGAAATTTTCACAGATGATGTAAAAAATATTTAAGTGAAAAATTCTGAATATTTTCAATCGTTTTTCGCTCGATATTAATAATGGTAACAGATAGAAGCTTTTAAAGTACAGTAAGTAGAAGACGAAAAGTTCGTATAGGCCGGGTGGTTAACCCTGGCGTTAGAGTTTTAAAGCCGCCTTGAAGGACTCTGACTTATGGCTAAACGGTTCAAACAATCGGGACCTACAATTTAACGTGTCGTCCGAGCCACGGTAGCGCTCAGTTGTAAATGACACCCGCGGTTACACATCCGAAGACTGTCCGTGCCCAACGTTGCTCAGCTTCGGTGGTTGCAGACAAACACCTGGTTAAACTACGATATGAGCGCTACTTCTGTGTGTATCACTAGCTGTCCTTACCGGCTTCGCCCGAGACGATTGGCTAAAGAAGAAGACAAATAGTAAGGATTCCTATTTTTATGTAAGTTAATATAGCCTATGTTCACAGGCAATAGTTTAGCTTTCCAACGGTAAAAAAAAATTCAAATCGGTTCAGTAGTTTCGTAGCCTATTCGATGCAAACAAACAATCAAATCTTTCCTCCTTACAATATTGGTTTAGATGATTTATAAAGGAGCACCTCATTTTCTCATAACTGAATCTTATAAAATAAAAAAACCGGACAAGTGCTAGTCAAGCTCGCACACCGAGAGTTCCGTACAATTCCAGAAAATTTCACGAAATTAGGAAGTAAGGTGTTAAAATCTTTTCATAATCACCGACAAAAAAATTTTTTTCACTTTTCTCGTCATACAAAACTTCAAATTGTTAAAATAGTTAAAAACCTCTTTTAGCATGTGCTAATGAAGCTCTTTTATATGATACCTTAAATGATACGATTTACTCACTTTGAATTTTGAACCCATATTTTGTGAATCTAGTGAGTGTATTTTTTTATGATTTAAAATGTACAATTTTCAGATTTATTCCTATATGCGTACTCTGAGACAATGTTTCTCGCCAAATTTCATAGTTCTATGTCAACGGGAAGTACCCTGTAGGTTTTGATTTTTGTGTGTCGAAATATGCAGTTTTTACGACATGAACGGCTTAAACTTTTTTATACGGCAACTGAGAAGTTTTTCTTTTACACAACTGCAAGAGACCATAGATATACGTATACAGTTTAAATTTCACTCGTTCCCGAGATAAAGAGTCTTGACATACAGACAGACGGACAACAAAGTGATCCTATAAGGGTTCCGTTTTTTCCTTTTGAGGTACGGAACCTTAAAACAGCCAGTGGGTATTTTCTTACATAGGTAATAGGAATATATTTTACACATGTTAAAATTATCAAGTACCTATATTATAGGTACTATAATTTATTTACGATCTTTAAATAATAATTCATTTTGTTGGTCAACGGATGTCCTCATCTAGGTGCTTCATGAATCATGTACCTACTTTAAATACATACATATGTACGTATTGTCGTCTAATAATGTCCATTAGAGAGCTATGTCCACAAATGGCTGGCCGGTGGGCGACTCCGTTACGTATGTTCGACATTTGCATGCGCGTGGGTCTGACGGTATCCAGTGATGTGTCCAAAAATGGAACTCTCAGATTATGACATTGTATATCGCTTGAATCGTGGGTTAAATTCCAGTCCCGTAACAATGAGTTCTGGAATATTTATGTAAAGATTTTCACGTCACACAAAAAATGCCTATTCGATGGAGTACATTTGAAATAAATGTTACTTATAAAACGTGGCTTTTGTTTTTTGCATAATAAAGAATTTAATATATTATTTGTATAGATAGTTGGCTGGAGACTTGGTTGCCTGGAAGAAAAGTACATTTGAAATACATAAATGTTACTTATAAATGTGGCTTTTGTTTTTTGCATAATAAAGAATTTAAATATATTATTTGTATAGATAGTTGGCTGGAGACTTGGTTGCCTGGAAGAAAAGTACATTTGAAATAAATGTTACTTATAAAACGTGGCTTTTGTTTTTTGTATAATAAAGAATTTAAATATATAATTTGTTTAGATAGTTGGCTGGAGACTTGGTTGCCTGGAAGAAATCGCTTAAAGCGATAAGGCCGCCAGTTAGAAACCTATAAATTGTACTGTTTTGTCCCTGTAACTTGTTTTTTATGTAATGTGGTTGTCTAATAAAGTGTTACTGTTGTTGTTGATACGGACCGCAGCAACATTCTGGATGGAAACCGCTTCCAACGTTTTAGAGCCACTTTTGACCCCTTCATAACTCGAAAGCTATTTAACCGAAATATCTAAAATGAAACCGCCAAGTCACATATTGACTAAGCTGTAGAGTTTGCGGACCAAGAACTTGTAGAGTTAAGCCGTGTAGAGTTAAAAGCTTAGCTTTACATGAGATCTGACAACTTTTTGATAGTGCTAACTGTGTTCTTGTCTTGGCTACATTTCACATGAAAATGTTTTTGTTGGATTGAAAATATACAGGGGAGGCCTATGTCTGACAGCGGTCGTCCTACTACTTATGAGATAATTATAGCGTAGTCTGAAGACACCGTAATCAATAACGTATAGGCTAAGCATGGCGCCCAGAGATTGGTAGATTCAGTGATTTACTTATTCATGTTTTGGAGAGGCCACAAGTTTTAGAAGGCAAATCTGCGGCCCACAGTTCGTAGGATTTGACACATAGAGCTGATAACAAGAAGAATCTAGAGACAAATTGATTGATAAAATGGAAACGTAAAGAAATATTGACATTTTATACTATATATATAACGGGACTGAACTCACGTGTGGGGATAGTCGTAACGACTATAGTTTCGCAATGCACTGAATGCATTGCATTCAGTGCATTGCGAGACGGCTCCGCGTGCTAGCACTCGCCAACTTAAGAAAGGTCGCCGAATGCGACCGAAACTATAGTCGTTACGACTATCCCCACACGTGAGTTCAGTCCCGTTATATATAGTATAAAATGTGTGAAAACCACGTTAATTTCCATAGTAAAATATTGACATTTGAAGCTAAACGCAACTCTACATCATACATGTTTATTATTTAATTTGACTTATTTTTATTTTATTTAATTTTGATAATTATTTATTATGTCCGTACTTTGACATGATTTGTAATTAATTTAGGAATAATTCTATTATAACATTATTTACTTAAGTGCTTTTTTTCCACATGCTAGTAAATGGCATAGAAGGAAGGAATTAATCTGAAACGCCATATACGTTCTCTATTTTAGTGGAATAAATATTTCATTTAATTACATCGAAATCACGAAAAAAAAAGGCTGTTCCATAATATACATAATGTATAATGATACAACATTCGACAATATAATTATTATATACTACGGGACTAATTGCGCACTAAAATTACGAGATAAATAAATACCTCCTCATCCCGACGTTTCGGCCAAGTTGCATCGACCGTGGTCACGGGTAGACTGAGACCGAGTCTGAAAGTCTGAAAAGTCTGAAAGTTTAAAAACAACCTTCGACAATATGTTTAAAAAAGCTGTTATTTTCGCGTTTCCAGGCGTCATCTCACAGCAAAAGGTAACCTTTTTAGGGTTCCGTACCTAAAGGGTAAAAACGGGACCCTAGTACTGAGACTCCGCCATCCGTCTGCCTGTCACCGGGCTGTATCTCATGAACCGTGCGTGACAGCTAGTTCACATAATTATGACGTATTTCTATTGCCACTATAAAAACAAATATTAAAAACAGAAAAGAATTAAAATGGGAACGAACTTGAATTTTTAGCCTTTTATCGCTCCCTCCCTATTAATAACGGTGACAGGTAGATGCTTATCCAATAGTCTGGGTCACTAACCACTGAGCCACCGAGAAATAACCTCGTGTGCTATACTGAGGCAAACTAACAGAAAAAACAGATCTGCCGTAGGTTCATTTCGCGAAAATAGTGGACGGTTTGCGAAGTTGGCCATAGGCGAACAAATGTCGTCCACTTTCCCCCCAGAAGAGAGAGAAGGAAATCTGCTGTTCTGTGACTTTCCCGCTCGCTCGACTATAGACCGGGAGGTAAGCGCAAAAAATGCAACTACTTTCTAAAAGCTGAATTTTTGGTATTACTTTGTCATGGTGGTGTTCAACAATACCCCTTAGTCAGTCAGCTGGGATGCTTAGCGTTTGGTCGAGATACCCGTTTGCATTTTTAAAATATAAATGAGCATTTTTTTTAAATATTAACCTTGTAACTACTTCTAAATGCTGAAAATTTTGTGTACGGGTGGATAAATAATTTAAAAAGAGTTTAACCACAGTCAATCACCTAAAACATGTAACAGAATCTGTCAGTCAGCTTTTAAAGGCGCTACTTTAAAAGCCTGACAGACAGGCCTTGTTACTTGTTTCAGGTGATTTGCTGTGGTTAAACTTTTTTAGTTTATTTTTTCTATCTGTATACCAATTTTCAGCTTGTAAAAGTAGTTGCATGATATCTACTTTTTTTACCCACCAAACGCTAAGCATCCCAGCTGACTGACTCCGGAGCATTGTGTACACCACCATGACTACCTAATACCAAAAATCAGCTTATAGAAAGTAGTTGCATTTTTTGCCCTTACCTCCTGGGCTACTATGCCAACCTCTACTCCCGAAAAATTAAAGCCACAATATAACCGCTCCACACAACTAGTTATGAATATTCGACACCAAAATACCGAAGAATTTCACCAACCGGTTCCAAGCGCTAACGTCATGTGCCTGACCTAACACAACCTACGTAATACGCACTCGAAGTATAGACCGGGGGATATCAGCTGTGAGGGGGGAATTGTGGGGTGGGGCGAGGTGTTGCCTCCTTAATGCATTATCCTTGAAGTTATAGAAAAAAATATATAATTATTTTTTCTAAAAAAATAACATTACCGACTTCAACCGTGTGCAGAAATCGCGAATAATTCGCACGGATCGATGTGGCATTTTTCATATTATTGTTGATTTATCAAAAATTGCTCAGTTGATTTCGATAAAATTTAAAAGGGACCACTTTCTAAGTATACTCACTAAAATCCGTGTGAATTATTCGCGAATTCTGTACACGGTTGAAGTCGGTAATGTTTTTTTTTACCAATAAAAATAATTATATTAAATACATAAAAAATAATATACGAGTCGAATTGAGTAAGTACCTCCTCCGTTTCGCCGGTCAAAAATATAACTTTCTAAATACAAGCTTTTGAGATCCTAGATATTCCTAGATAACAGCTAAAACAAGTAAAACGAGCCCAAACACGACGGGTCTATCTTGTTTAGTACAGGAGTTCCTATGGCCACCTTCCGACTCCATCATCAGATCAGCTCCATGGTAGCATATTTTTACATTGTTACGCGATATACATATGCGTGCAAAATGTCAGCTCAATCGGATACCGGAAAGTTGTTCAAATTCAACTTGCAAGATTAATCTATTATATAAAAGGCTTCCCTGAGTGACTGACTGACAGACAGCCTACAGCCCAAACCGCTTAAGATATGAGCTTGAAATTTGGAATATAGGTACATTGAACGACGTAATGGAGCACTAAGGACGAAAATTTTGAACTTTCGACCTCTAAAGGGGTAAAACGGGCCCTTTTCGTTTGTATGTAACTTTTTATTCCCTGTACCGATTGACTTAAAACTTTGTATACATGCTTTTCAAACAAAATAAAAGTTACGTTTTTTCCTGTTTTTCCGAATTTTCCTCATCTAAGGGGTCAAATAAGGTCCCAAAGTTGGTGAAAAAAGCGTCAGTTACATCGAACCAGCTGAACGGTTATCGTTGAAAATTGGTATAAAGGAAGCACACAGCATGTTTTAATACAGAATCTAATAAAATCCAGGAAAATCTATAAGGTTCCTTAGGGATACGCAAAATTAATAAGTTTAGACTACAGCCCAAACCGCTGAAGATATGAGCTTGAAATTTGGGATATAGGCACATTGAACAACGTAATGGAGCACTAAGGACAAAAATTTTGAACTTTCGACCTCTAAGGGGGTAAAATGGGCCCTTTTCGTTTGTATGTAACTTTTTATTCCCTGTACCGATTGACTTGAAACTTTGTATACATGCTTTCCAAACAAAATAAAAGTCACGATTTTTCCTGTTTCTCCGAATTTTCCTCATCTAAGGGGTCAAATAAGGTCCCAAAGTTGGTGAAAAAAGCGTCAATTACATCGAACCAGCTGAACGGTTATGGTTGAAAATTGGTATGAAGGAAGCACTCAGCATGTTTTAATAAAGTAACTAATAAAATCCAGGAAAATCTATAAGGTTCCTTAGGGATACGCAAAATTAATAAGTTTAGGCTACAGCCCAAACCGCTGAAGATATGAGCTTGAAATTTGGGATATAGGTACATTGAACGACGTAATGGAGCACTAAGGACGAAAATTTTGAACTTTCGACCTCTAAGGGGGTAAAATGGGCCCTTTTCGTTTGTATGTAACTTTTTATTCCCTGTACTGATTGACTTGAAACTTTGTATACATGCTTTCCAAACAAAATAAAAGTCACGTTTTTTCCTGTTTTTCCGAATTTTCTTCATCTAAGGGGTCAAATAAGGTCCCAAAGTTGGTGAAAAAAGCGTCAATTACATCGAACCAGCTGAACGGTTATGGTTGAAAATTGGTATAAAGGAAGCACACAGCATGTTTTAATACAGAATCTAATAAAATCCAGGAAAATCTATAAGGTTCCTTAGGGATACGCAAAATTAATAAATTTAGGCTACAGCCCAAACCGCTGTATATACGAGCTTGAAATTTGGAATATACGTACATCGTACGACATAATGAAGCACTAAGGATGAAAAACGTACCCAACTCTAACTTACGGAGTAAAACGGGCCCTTTTTGTTTGCATGTAACTTCTTATTCCCTGTACCGATTGACATGAAACTTTGCATAGATGCTTTTGAGACTAAATAAAAAATATGGCTGTACCTGTTTTCTAAATTTTCCTTAAAAAAATCCTTAGGGGTCAGATACGTCCCAAAACTTCAATGCGCTCTTTTAAATAATGTAGTATCTAGGATTATGATAATGATAGTTTATCTTTAAATGGGGCAAAATGGGTCCCCAAAAGTATACGATTTTTTATTTATTTTGTGAGCCAATAGTCTTAAGCTTAGCGCACATATGGATCAATATAGGTATTTTACTACTATCAACCCTGACAAGCGAAAATTACCTACATTTTCCATACATTTTGTCGCGGGTCGATGAACTTTTTGTGTTGAACAGCTGATTTTATTCACGTGCTTTTGGGGTTGGTACCATTGTAAAAGTTAATCAAATTATGAGTATAATAGCATCTTAGAATATGCCTGACTAGAATTACGACTTGTGTGCCATTTTTTCATTTGCCTGGAAAATTAAATTTCTAATGACTTAATGAAACATGTCGAATACCTGTACCGGCCTTAATTAATAGTGCACTACTGAAAATAGGTACTACGGATAGCACTACAGATAATAGAAACAGGTGGGTCTTAAGATGAACATGGACAAGACGAAAGTCATGTCAATTCCCATGTTTTACCTACCCCGATTTCTGTTGGAAACTCGGTTCTTGAAGTCGTTGACTCGTACGTCTACCTAGGACAAGTAGTCCAGTTAGGTAGGTCCGACTTCAACAAAGAGGCCAATCGACGAATTCAACTCGGCTGGGCAGCGTTCGGAAAAGTGCGTAGTGTCTTCTCGTCCGACATACCTCAGTGCCTCAAGTCGAAAGTTTTCGACCAGTGTGTGTTGCCAGTGATGACTTATGGCACAGAAACGTGGTCTCTCACTATGGGCCTTATTAGTAAGCTCCAAGTAGCCCAACGAGCTATGGAGAGGGCTATGCTTGGAGTCTCTCTGCGAGATCGAATCATTAATGAGGAGATCCGTAGAAGAACCAAAGTTACCGACATAGCCCAACGGATTGGCAAGTTGAAATGGCAATGGGCAGGGCACATAGCGCGGAGGGCTGATGACCGTTGGGGTCGAAAAGTTCTCGAGTGGAGACCATGTACCGGCAAGCGCAGCGTAGGACGTCCACCCACAAGGTAGACGGATGACCTCATTAAGACCGCAGGATCGCGCTGGATACACGCCGCTTCCAACCGGTCTTATTGGAGATCCATAGGGAAGGCTTGTGTCCAGCAGTGGACGTCCTGCGGCTGATGGATGACTGAAAGTAGGCCTATCCGCGAAGGGTAATCGGGCCATATCCATCACGCCGGCCAAGCATGGGTTGCTGAATTCACATACGACATTGATTTTTTCTACGTACGTACAGGTTGCCTCAATGTTTTCCAGCAAAGAAAAGTGAAATTTCTTACATAGTTACTCATACAATTATTATTATTGGCTCCCTCGGTGGCTCAGTGGTTGACCCTGACTCCTGGGTCAAAGAGGCGTGGGTTTGATTCCCAGGGCAAATATTTATGTGATGTTCATATGTGTTTGCTCTGTGTCTGAGTGTTATTAATGTATTTTTATTTATTTGTTTAACACTTTATTGCACACTATTTGTACAAAAGGAGGACTTAACGCTAAACAGCATTATCTGCCAGTCAACCTACATGTATAAATAAATAAATAAATATATCTTTATTGTACACAGAAACACAGTACAGAAACTATACAATATGCTGTACAATGGCGGCCTTATCGCCTTTGGCGATTTCTACCAGGCAACCTTTGGATGAACTGGAATTATTCTAAAAATAGGAGTATGGTCGGTGGTGTATACAATACAGTACATACATTGAAATACATGTATATGTAGTATATCAGTCTCTGCCAGCCAAATCACAAACTTTGCTTAGTTAAGGATCAGAGACCGTGTGTGAGATGTCCTTCAATATTTATTTTATATATTTATTTATTATTGAGTTAATTTCAGAAATTCGGCAATTTATCATCCAAAAATTCACGTATGTACTCTGTAATAAGCTTTAGATACAAGTAAATTAAATAACCAAATACTGAGACAATTCAGGCTAAACCGTAGGCATTATTTTGCAAGTAATACAATAATAGGCTCAGTTATGAAGACGCCATAGTAAATATAATAAGAATATAAAAAGTGTTCTCTCTATCGAATGCTTAAAGTGAAAATGAAACAGATATAATTATGATAATTAGCTATTATAATTACGATGGCGCCTTCATAATCGAGCCTAATGCGGGCTTAACCACGAGTTACTATTATTTTAAGTAAGTGCCAAGAAAACGCGGGCCTAACTGTGGGTTTTTATCATTTTAAGCAGTTACGAAAATAACGCGGGCCAGACCGTGGGCTATTATCATTACAAGCAATACAAAAACGCAGGCTAACGGCATGCTATTATAATTTTAAGGATTTATTAAGACAACACGGGCCAGACCGCGAACTATTAGATATTATTATAAGCAAATGCCAAGATAACGCGAGTTGAACCGCGGGCTGTTATTTTAATTAAGTAAGTATAAAAACAACGTGGGCCAAACTGTGGGTTATCTTTGTAAGTACCTAATTATTAACACAACGCGAGCTAAACCGCGGGCTTTTATCATTTTGAGCAAGTACTAAGACAATACGGGTCAGACCATGGGCTATTATCATTGTAAGTAATACGACAATGCAGGCCAAACGGCGAGCTTTTATAATTTTAAGCAAGTATTAAGACATCGCAAGCAAGTACTAACAATACGCGGGCCAAACCGTGATCTATTATCATTATAGGCAAATACTGTTACAATTTTGACCAAACCGTGGGCATTATCCTTGCAAGTAATTTTAAGCAAGTATTAAGACAACGCGGGCCAAATTGCGGACTATTAGATATTATTGTAAGCATGTACAAAGACAACGTAGATCAAACCGCGGGCTCTTTTCATTTTAAGTAAGTACCTATGTACTAAGACAACGCGGGCGAAGCCGCGGGTTTTAAGCTAGTAATAAATAAAATAATAAATAAATATTAGGGGACATCTTACACACGGCCTCTGACCCCAAACTAAGCAAAGCTTGTGATATCAATGAACGGCTCAACTTGAGTCTGCAGGCGGTATCCGACTGGGGTGATGCTAACCTGGTCAAGTTTAATGCCACAAAGACTCAGGGCTGTCTGTTTTCGGCCAAAAAGAGACCCTTTCAATTGTCTCCCGCTTTCCGTGATGTCTCCGTTCCGGTAACTGACAGCTTGGAACTATTAGGCGTTTCACTCTCATCTTCTCTTAACTTTGGCTCTTACATAGAGTCCAAAGCCCAATTAGCCTCCAAAAAACTTGGTGTTCTCTCTAAGGTGAGACGGTATTTCACACCTGAGCAACTGCTTTGTCTTTATAAAGCACAAGTCAGGTCTTGCATGGAATACTGCTCTCACCTTTGGGATGGCTCTGCCAAATATCAACTGGAGGCTCTGGAGTCGATTGAGAGGCGAGCCAGGAGGCTGATTGACAACGACACCTTGACTAAGACGCAGCTGCAAAGTCTTGAGCATCGTCGCAAGGTAGCGTGTTTGTCGGTCTTTTACCGGATACACTTCGGAGAGTGCGCCCAGGAGTTGCACAATCTGGTCCCCCCTGCCCCTTTTTTCTATCGTACGGCTAGACGGACGCGACCAAAGCGCCACCCTTTTATGGTGGACATTCCGCGCGTTAGAACCAAGCGTTTCGAATCCTCATTCCTCATACGAACAGCCGGAATGTGGAATGCTTTGCCTGGGTCTGTCTTTCCGTTAAAGTACAACGTGAGTGTCTTCAAATCCCGAGTAAATAGGTATCTTCTAGGTAAGCGTGCTACACCCTAGACCGCACATCTGCTTAACATCAGGCAGTGTGTAGTCAAACGCAAACCTATTCGAAATAAAAGAAAAAGAAAGAAAGATATGGCTGCCAGAGACTGATATACTACATAAACATATTTTTAAATACATACTTATATAGATAGTAACTAAATAACACCCAGACACAGAGCAAACATTTATGTTCATCACATAAATATTTGCCCTGGTGGGGATCGAACCCACGCCTCTTTGATCCAGAAGTTAGGGTTACTAACCACTGAGCCACCGAGGCAGTCGAACTTGCATAGGTACATTACACACATAGGTTCGGTTAGGATTCCACCCGAACTTGCATAGGTACATTACACACATAGGTACATCCATTGCAAGGTTAATTAAAGCTTGTAAAATCAAGTGAAGTTAGCTACAAGCTCTCAATAATCCTGACTGAAGCTCGCATAAAGCTGCGCGTTGATAGAGTTTCGCCCAGCTTGACTTCACATCCGCCAACTTGTGTGATTCGGCCTATACTTTAACGTAACACTGACGTCACGTACCTAACCTGACACAACGCACCTACATACTACGTAGTTATACATACGTAGAGTGGAGTGAGGGGGGCAAATATCAGCTGAGAGGGGGAACCACGTTGGGGTGGGGTGGGGTGGAGTGGGGCGGCCTCCTTATTGCATTATACTTGAAGCTGCAATTGGAGCCTTTTATTAAAAAAACCGGACCTCGAGTCAGGCTCGCACTTGTCTTGATCGAGGGTTCCGTACAAATCCAGAAAATTTCACAAAATTGGAAAGTTGTTATTATAATCTCGATACTATAACCATCGACAAAAAAGTTTTTTTTTTTTTCACTTTTCTCGTCATACATCGAAAATTACACATTGTAAATATAATTAAAAACCTGTTTTAGCATGTGCTAATGAAGTTCTTTTATATGATATCTTACATAATACGATTTACTCACTTTGAATTTTGAACCCATATTTTGTGAATTTTGAGGCCCTATTTTTTGTGATTTAAATAAAAATGCACAGTTTTCAGATTTATTCTTATTTGTGTACTCTGAGACAAAACTTCTCGCCAAATTTTATAGTTCTATGTCAACGGGAAGTACCCTGTAGGTTTTAATTTTTGTGAGTGTCGAATTTTGCGGTTTTTTACGACATAAACGGCTCTAACTTTTTAAACGATAACTGACAAGTTTTTCTTTTACACAACAGCAAGAGACCATAGATATACGTATACGGTTTAATTTCAACTCGATATCTTTACGCGTTCCCGAGATAAAGAGTCTTGACATAAACACAGACGGACAGACGGACAATAAAGTAATCCTATAAGGGTTCCGTTATTTCCGTTTGAGGTACGGAACCCTAAAAAATGGTCAAGTGCTAGTCAGGCTCGCTCACCGAGGGTTCTCATGAAATCGGGAACTAAGTTGTCAAAACTTGAGCAAAGCTAGTCTCTACATCTAATATTATTATTTTTAGCAATAAATGGCATGACCGACTTCACCCGTGTACAGAATTCGCGAATATTTCGCACGGATCGATGTAACATTTTTCACTTTATTGTTGATTTATCAAAAATGGCTCAGCCGATTTCAATAAAATTGAAATGGGGCCAACTTCGAAGTATACTCTTTCCAATAAAAAAAATAATTACCGAAATCGGACTACTATGTAAAAAGTTATGCGTGGTTGGTTATATGTAAAAAAAATATAGGCGTCGAATTGAGTACCTCCTCCGTGTAGTCGGTCAAAAACTTAAAGAGCAACTAGAACATGGCACGTGTAATACCTACTCTGCTCTACCTATAATTTGGTGCCGTGACCTCCGCTCCTAATACCGTGCTTCACACTCGATAAACTTCAAATTAGGTGCTATTTACATATTCATAACAAGGTAGGTACCTTATTAATCATCTAACATTTAAGGCGCAACTTCTGTTGTAACAAAATATACATGACTGATATAACCTGCTTTGTTTTAATAAGTAGCCTATTTTCTAAAGCTTAAAGTTTTAAAAGGCATCCCTAGCTTATAGGACGGTGAAATTTTCAAGTTAAATGTTATTTAAGCCATCTAACGCTTAAATAAATAAATCGTATCATATAAAAGAACTTCAGCACAAATGCTGAAACAGGTTTTTGATTATTTTAGCAATGTGTAATTTTCGATGTATGACGAGAAAAGTGAAAAAAAAAACCTTTTTGTCGAAGGTTATAGTATAGAGATTTTAACAATTTACTTCCCAATTTTGTGAAATTTTCTGGATTTGTACGGAACCCTCGGTGTGTGAGTCATTTTTTATTTGGTCTGTGCACGGATGTTACTCACGCTTGGTGGTCGCACGCGGTCGAAATTATTCCTACCAATCACAATTATTTGTTCGTCTGTCCGTCCCGTTTTTGTTGCTTTCAACAAGTGACATATTTTATTAACGATCATCAAGGCTTCCGACCGAGTGCCACCTTTACGTATAACCCATAACTAGGTCGCCGTTTCAAAAAGAGGCGCAATCGCACGAAATTCATTTAAAAAATATTCACCATTCACTTTGTAGGGCGTCGGGTTTCATTGAAGGCGCCTCCCTCGGGGCACAGAATATGTGGCAGTCTGTACTATGCCGGGGCGACTAAGTATACACAACTGTATAATATGTATGTATAACGAAAGAGAAATCTGTTTTATAAAAAAAACCGGACAAGTGCGAGTCAGGCTCCCACATCGAGGGTTCCGTACAAACATATTGTTAAAATAATTAAAAACCTGTTTTAGCATGTGCTAATGAAGTTATTTTATATGATACCTTACATGATACGATTTACTCACTATGAATTTTGATCTCATATTTTGTGAATTTCGAGGCCCTATTTTTATGTGATTTAAGTAAAAATGTACAGTTTTTAGATTTATTCCTATATGTGTACTCTGAGACAATGCTCTTCGTCAAATTTCATAGTTCTATGTCAACGGGAAGTACCCTGTAGGTTTTGATTTTTGTGAGCATTGAAATATGCGTTTTTTTTTACGACATAAACGGCTCTAACTTTTTTATACGTTAACTGAGAAGCGTTTCTTTTACACAACTGCAAGAATTCATAGGTTTACGTATATAGTTTAAATATCAACTCGATATCTTTACGCGTTCCCGAGATAAAGGGTCTTGACATACACACAGACGGACAGACGGACAACAAAGTGATCCTATAAGGGTTCCGTTTTTTCCTTTTGAGGTACGGAACCCTAAAAAACAAAAATTATCATATTAACGAAATGCTACTCGTATTTGACATTACGATTTTTTTAACGATAATCTAGGAAACATAATAATAAATCGTTCCAATACAAATAATAAAATTGTCATACCCGTATATAACTATACAAACCATGTTAACTAAGAACCGCATGTAAATTAATAACCGATGACCGATGGGGTTGAGAAGTTCTCGAGTGGCACGCACCGGCAAGCGCAGCGTAGGACATCCACCTACAAGGTGGACAAATGGATCGCGCTGGATGCAAGCCGCTACCAACCGGTCTTATTGAAGATCTATAGGGGAGGCCTATGTCCATCGGTGGACGTCCTTTGGCTGATGGATGGATGACGGATGAGCATGTAAAATTCATATGTTGCAATAAATGGTTTGAGTTTATGTGTAGATACTTGTAATACTTACCTATGTATCGATGTCGTCGTACGAGTATTTCGTGCACTATTGAACATAGGCCTATTAAAGCATATATCCACCTATGACATCAGGGAAAGGTCATTGATAGGTATGAGACATAATTATTTTCCGCAAAAAATCGCAACTCCTACTTCCACCTTGTACAGAATTCGAATAATTTGTACGAATCGATGTGACTTCCCTGTACATTTTTGTTAATTTATCAAAAACGGTTCAGCCGATTTCGATTAAATTTAAATGGGACCACCTCAGAAGTATACCTACTCTTTCAAACAAAAAAATATTTTTTCTAAATGAAATATCGATGAATGTACACAAAAAATAATGCACACGAACATAGTACTGTAACAGTCTTTTAATAGTCCACTGCAGAACGTAAGCCTACCCACGAAGGGTTCTTGTGCCATATCCACCACGCTGGCCTAGTGCGGGTTGGTGTATTCACATACGCCATCGATTTTCTTCTACGGACGCAATGCATACGAACAAAGTAGGTACCTCCTCATTTTTGGAAGTCGGTAAAAAACTTCTATACAAAAATATGTTTAGGCACCTCATTTCGGCTTAATCCAGTTATGTGTAACTCTATGTTGGTTCACCTTAGGTCCATCAATAATCTCTCGATAACCTCGACTTCATTACATTAAACTATTAAATAATTAATCGAACTATGTACTTGTTAAGGTCAATCTGACCGATCTCTCGCTCACTAAGTCAATAGTTTTGTCATTAGGTATGAGAAAATAATTTACTTTTAAACATTTTACAGTAGGTATCATCTCTATTTGAATTAGAATATAATTATATAACACAGCTGTTACTCACGATGATCATTTTACCTTCCTACTTTGACTTTTTTGAATTTGGTGAGCCGAGTTAGCTCAATGCTACTTTGTGAAACCTTTCGAAATTAAGTTCGGGTAAGAGGAGTGCATCTTTTTTCAACAACTTTTAAATTTCATATTTAAAGTGAGACGATACTTCGTCTATAATCGTCGATATGTATATACAATCTCATGCTATTTTAGTACTGTTTCTATTACTTTTGTTCTTATTCCGAGGTTTGTACATTGTATTGGCTAAGGTCAGCTGAATCAAACAAACGAAGTAGGATACCTACCTATGATACTGAGTATGTGAACTATATTTTCAAATAAACGCGTTATACGACTAGTATTACATGTCTATTATCAATTCCTTTTTTACAAGATAGGCGCGAGTGCCGTCTACCAATGTCCAAGAGCGGTATGCCGCCAAAAATTAGGTTAGCCATGCGATTCAGCTATGAAACAAAGAGGTATTTTACTATTATGTAAACAGTGTACAGGAAAGAGAAATACTCGCAAATATTACAAGTCCGAGTGAGATGGAATAGTTTGTACAGATTATCTAGTAAGATGACCCTGCAATTAGTAGTACACTCCTGATGTCAAGCGTGCTGTATATCTTCGTTATAATAGGCATAATGACTAAAAAAATATTATTAGTCCGTCAGATAGACTATCAAAACATATTAGACACGTGTTTTTTCTTTTGTCAATTAAACAAATATTGATGAAGATATGGCCTTTTAAAGTTCCGTGTGACGTCACAAGTGCCATACAAATGTATAGACATTTTAAGAGTGAAATGACGTCACGACCTCCACTCCCAAACTTTGCCAAGGTCATCTTTGTCATTTTTTGTTTGATTGACAAATATCTTGTAGTACTTAACTATCTAGGTGCTTGTCATCACTGGATCACCGAAATTACGCAACGTTCCGCACGGTCAGTATTTGGATGGGTGACCGCGGGTGGCATTTTCCAACTGAGCGTTACCGTGGCTCGGACGACACGTTAAACTGTAGGTCCCGGTTGTTTTAACCGTTTAGCCATGTCAGAGGCGTTCAGGCGGCCTAAAAACTCTGACACCAGGACTAGCCCCCCGGCCTATACGAACTTACTTACTTACCGTGTATGTTTGTCCCCAGGCGTGGTATGGACAAGGAGGGCGGCGACGGCGCCGAGGCGGCTGGTAAGGCGCCTCCCGACGGCCTGCTCGACGCCGCTGGACTATTTGGCGGTAAGACCTCTTTTATTTATAATTTATTTATTGAAAAACGTGCTGTCAGATATAAGCCGAATCAATTTTCTTGGCGGCTGCGGCTGTGAAGTTAGCCGCAAGCTGCGCGGACCCATTTCTCACGCTGCTTTTAGTCAGTATTGGGTTTCGGAAGACAGGCGCAGCTACACGTAGTATTATTATTTATATCTTCTGTGGCTACACTATAGCACAACTATAGTATGTTCCATAACCGCTGAGACGTAGGGTCGCGACTCGCGACGACTTTTAAAGAAAATAATAAGTAGGTACGTAGTTTTTAAAAGATAATAAATACGTGCTGAAAATCCTATCCTACTAATATTATAAACGCGAAAGTTTGTGAGGATGGATGGATGGATGGATGGATGTATGGATGTTTGTTACTCTTTCACGCAAAAACTACTGAACGGATTAAGATGAAACTTTGCAACAATAAAGCTTATATATCAGAATAACACATAGGCTATAAATTATAATGATATATTGCGTATGCGAGCGAAGCCGCGGGTAAAAACTAGTAGGCAATAATTATGTATTATTTTTACGACTTGTGCCAAATTTTCGATTTCAACTGATTCAATCTCAGCGGTTATAGCACGCACTATACCAGTACCAGTTTGCATCAGCCTCTGCACGTGCTGTCAGCAGATGCAGTTTTTTTTTATTTGAATAGGTTTTATTTGGCAGCTCAGTTCCAAATATCACCTTACTGTACTGTGTTTTATGCCACTGGCTTTTCGATGAAGGAAAACATCGTGAGGTAGAAGAAATTCGATGGCGTATGTGATTCCACCAGCCCGCACTGGGCCAGCGTGGTGGATATGGCCCACATCTTGCAGTGGACTATTAGATAGCATCTTAACTTATACACAATTTTGAACTGTCTATCACAAAACAAATTATTAGAACTCCATAATGGCATTGTAACGAACGACGCTTTGAATAAAACAGTAAACACACATGACCACATTTCCATCTGATAAACTTTACCAAGACTTTATCTTGCTATACGAAAATATACCTTAACGTCTTAGTAATAACTGTTTTATCGGCATCTATAGGTCTGTATTAATATCGGATATTATCCTTAAACTACTTAAAAACCAAGTAAACACAACCCGATCTTGATACCCAAAAATATGCCCTGTTACAACTGAATAAAAACGTTTAAACTGCACTTGTAAGTTGGTCATCAAATAACTATACAGAAACCACATTTTTATCTTGATGTACAAAAGTAAACCTTTTTACCTTAAAATAAGGTTGCGTAAACTGCACTCGTTAATTGGTCATCAAATAACAATAAACCATTACATTAACTTGCTACACAAAAATACTCCTTTTGTCGTTAAAATAAAGTTCATGTAAGTGCAATAGTTAGTTTGTAATCATTTAACTAAAAAAACACAACGTTATATTGTTATACGAAAATGAGTCTTTTCTCGTTAAAATAAGGTTGATGTAACTGCATTTGGTTGGTTGTTGAAAGCTCTAGAGGTAAGTGACCTCCGAGCCAGTCCGTTTATGGTGTAGTGACACGCACAGGGCGTTGTAGGAAGCAAATGAAGAAATAATGCGACGCCAAATGTGTCATACGTGGATTCGATGACTTGTTCCAATTTATTTTCGGAGGGTTTTTGTAAAGAATATTTGTTTTCACCCAACTGTTAAGAAGGGAGAGTAAAGTTTTATTAGTTAGGTACGAATTGGTGCACTGTACTGTAGCATCCATTTTTAGTCCACTGCAGAACGTAACCTTACCCACGAAGGGTGACTGGGCCATATCCACTACGCTGGCCCAGTGCCGGTTGGTGGATCCACATATGCCATCGAACTTATTCTTCGAACGTATGCAGGTTACCTCACGATATTTTCCTTAACCGAAAAGCCAGTGGTGGAGAATTCCGTACATCAATTCCAAAGAACTCCTTGGTACAGGATTAGGATTTGAACCCACGACCTCACGATTCTAAGGCGGAGGTTACTACCTCTAGGCCACCACGGTTTTACGAATTGGTGCACGAATAAATAGAAATCCTCTATTAGATTTCTAAAAGAATCGCTATGAAGCGATTTGCGTTCAGCCCTCTTATCTTCTAGCATATATCTATAGACAATCGTATATATCACAATCGTGCAAAAAAGTGTCCGAGCCAAAACTCTGCCCAAGCTACGTAGTGGGCAGACTTTTTAGTTAGTCGTAAGGTGATTGCAAGCCGACTACAACGCTACGCGAAGCCAAAGTGCTCGGTTACAAGAACCAATTAGGTGACATAACGTCGAGATTCGAGAAAACGGGTCATTATTTGAAATTATTTCATTGTCATTGCATGATGATTTTTTTACTACTTTCACTTAGGGATTGTGGCTTTTACACCAAGGTCGATAATTTATACAACCAAAAAAAATAATAGTAGGATGAAACCCATTAGAAAAGGAGGGGAATATTATAAAAATAAAAGGAAAAATAATTTACGGGCGATCTGAGGTCGGGAAGGGGATGGGGGGGCTTTAAGGGGAAAAAACGGTTTTTCTCGATTTCCGGCAAAACTAAAAGTCCTATCGGAAAAAAGTCAAGTGGCAAAGTTGTAGATAATAAAAAGATCTAAAACTTTTGTATTGACACTTTTTTCACATAACCTCAAAATTTATGTGAAAAATCCAAAAAACCAAGTTTTTGGTTTTTTATTTTTATCTTTTACAAAAATATTTTTTTTTTGAAAACTTACCTTTTTAATTCCCAAATACGCTGTAATTTATTTGATTAAAAATATTAATTTTTTTCACCTTATTTTGAATAAATATCGAAAAAACACCCTAATTTTCAATCGAAAATTCAACCGTCAAAATATCAGCTTTTTTCAAAAAGTTGGTATGTTTTCTGTTTGTTGAAATCTCTACTTTCCGATGGTGAAAAAAAATATATATGTTACTATAGTAAATCTTCTCAGAAAATGCAAAAAATCGAAAAAAAATATTAAAGAAATAAATGTCAAAATGTACAAAAAATATATTATAAATCTATTAAAAATGTATAAAATATATATGGAAATCGGCCAAAAGTTTGTTATTAAAAAAAAAAATTTACGATATATATTTTATATATTTTTTATAGATTTTTAATATATTTTTTATGTATTTTTCCTTTTATTTTTATAATATTCCCCTCCTTTTGTAATGGGTTTCATCCTACTATTATTTTTTTTCACTCTTTATTATTTTTTAAGGCTTCTACTCTGGTCTATTTGTAGATATTTGCTCGAAGAAACAGCCACAACAATTGTTTGTCCAAAATGCTTGCCATGGGTGGGAAACTGGGAATGGAACCAATGCCTCTTCGCCCAGGTGTCAGGGCGACTAATAACCACTAGGCCAATTGTAAAAGCAGTTGTAAATACCCCTGACACTGACTTGTAAGGAATAACTTGTGAATTAAATAATAAAAAAAAAACACTGGGCCATTGTGGCAGCCAATACCAGAGCTAGCCATCCGGCCTATTCGGAATTTCTTACTTCAACAACAAAATATTTAAAGAAACTGCATGTCTGAAAGATCTTCATGTTTTCATCAACCCGCGACGGATCAGCGTAGCCCCATTACAAAATAATACTCTTTTACTACAATTCTTTGATTTTTTACTTGAAATCTTTAAAGAAACTGCATGTCTGAAAGATCTTCATGTTTTCATCAACCCGCGATGGATCAGCGTAGCCCCATTACAAAATAATACTCTTTTACTACAATTCTTTGATTATTTACTTGAAATATTTAAAGAACTGCATATCTGAAAGATCTTCATGTTTTCATCAACCCGCGTTGGATCAGCGTAGCCCCATTACAAAATAATACTCTTTTACTACAATTCTTTGATTATTTACTTGAAATATTTATAGAAACTGCATGTCTGAAAGATCTTCATGTTTTAAATAATTAACCCGCGTTGGATCAGCTTAGCCCCATTACAAAATAATACTCTTTTACTACAATTCTTTGATTATTTACTTGAAATATTTAAAGAAACTGCATGTCTGAAAGATCTTCATGTTTTCATCAACCCGCGTTGAGTCAGCGTAGCCCCATTACAAAATAATACTCTTTTACTACAATTCTTTGATTATTTACTTGAAATATTTATAGAAACTGCATGTCTGAAAGATTTTCATGTTTTCATCAACCCGCGTTGGATCAGCGTAGCCCCATTACAAAATAATACTCTTTTACTACAATTCTTTGATTATTTACTTGAAATATTTATAGAAACTGCATGTCTGAAAGATCTTCATGTTTTAAATAATAAACCCGCGTTGGATCAGCTTAGCCCCATTACAAAATAATACTCTTTTACTACAATTCTTTGATTATTTACTTGAAATATTTAAAGAAACTGCATGTCTGAAAGATCTTCATGTTTTCATCAACCCGCGTTGAGTCAGCGTAGCCCCATTACAAAATAATACTCTTTTACTACAATTCTTTGATTATTTACTTGAAATATTTATAGAAACTGCATGTCTGAAAGATTTTCATGTTTTCATCAACCCGCGTTGGATCAGCGTAGCCCCATTACAAAATAATACTCTTTTACTACAATTCTTTGATTATTTACTTGAAATATTTAAAGAACTGCATATCTGAAAGATCTTCATGTTTTCATCAACCCGCGTTGGATCAGCGTAGCCCCATTACAAAATAATACTCTTTTACTACAATTCTTTGATTATTTACTTGAAATATTTATAGAAACTGCATATCTGAAAGATCTTCATGTTTTCATCAACCCGCGTTGGATCAGCGTAGCCCCATTACAAAATAATACTCTTTTACTACAATTCTTTGATTTTTTACTTGAAATCTTTAAAGAAACTGCATGTCTGAAAGATCTTCATGTTTTCATCAACCCGCGATGGATCAGCGTAGCCCCATTACAAAATAATACTCTTTTACTACAATTCTTTGATTATTTACTTGAAATATTTATAGAAACTGCATATCTGAAAGATCTTCATGTTTTCATCAACCCGCGTTGGATCAGCGTAGCCCCATTACAAAATAATACTCTTTTACTACAATTCTTTGATTATTTACTTGAAATATTTATAGAAACTGCATGTCTGAAAGATCTTCATGTTTTAAATAATCAACCCGCGTTGGATCAGCTTAGCCCCATTACAAAATAATACTCTTTTACTACAATTCTTTGATTATTTACTTGAAATATTTAAAGAAACTGCATGTCTGAAAGATCTTCATGTTTTCATCAACCCGCGTTGAGTCAGCGTAGCCCCATTACAAAATAATACTCTTTTACTACAATTCTTTGATTATTTAATTGAAATATTTATAGAAACTGCATGTCTGAAAGATCTTCATGTTTTCATCAACCCGCGTTGGATCAGCGTAGCCCCATTACAAAATAATACTCTTTTACTACAATTCTTTGATTATTTACTTGAAATATTTATAGAAACTGCATGTCTGAAAGATCTTCATGTTTTAAATAATCAACCCGCGTTGGATCAGCTTAGCCCCATTACAAAATAATACTCTTTTACTACAATTCTTTGATTATTTACTTGAAATATTTAAAGAAACTGCATGTCTGAAAGATCTTCATGTTTTCATCAACCCGCGTTGGATCAGCGTAGCCCCATTACAAAATAATACTCTTTTACTACAATTCTTTGATTATTTACTTGAAATATTTATAGAAACTGCATGTCTGAAAGATCTTCATGTTTTAAATAATCAACCCGCGTTGGATCAGCTTAGCCCCATTACAAAATAATACTCTTTTACTACAATTCTTTGATTATTTACTTGAAATATTTTAAGAAACTGCATGTCTGAAAGATCTTCATGTTTTCATCAACCCGCGTTGGATCAGCGTAGCCCCATTACAAAATAATACTCTTTTACTACAATTCTTTGATTATTTACTTGAAATATTTAAAAAAACTGCATATCTGAAAGATCTTCATGTTTTCATCAACGCGACTTTCGTCAAAACTCAAAAAAACTTTACATTCGTTTCATACATATTGTCGACGCTGAACGATATTTTTGAATGGAACAGCATTGTTTTTGACCGACGAACCACCGGATGAGGTATATCATATAAAAGAGCTTCATTAGCACATGCTAAAACAGGTTTTCCTAATTATTTTAACAATTTTCGATGATGACGAGAAAGGTAAAAAAAAAATAGTTTTGTCGATGATGATGATGAGTATAGAGATTTTAACAAAGTACTTCCCAATTTTGTGAAATTTTCTGGATTTGTACGGAACCCTCGGCGTGCGAGCCTGACTCGCACTTGTCCGGTTTTTTTTTATGTGTAACCACGCATAACTTTTTTCGTAGTGGTCCGATTTCAATAATTATTTTTTTATTGGAAAGAGTATACTTCGAAATTGGTCCATTTAAATTTTATCGGAATCGGCTGAGTCATTTTTGATAAATCGACAATAATGTGAAAAATGCTACATCGATTCGTGCGAAATATTCGCGAATTCTGTACACGGGTGAAGTCGGTCATGCTAATTTTTGCAAAAAATAATCTTGTTTAGTTTTTACATACCTAAGTCGCAGAACAAAAGTTATTATTTTAGATGTACATAATAAGCCCCTAAAAGGGTGCTAATTGATTACCAGTACCCTGTATATTGTATTTCCCAATTGTAACAGAGAAATGCAATGTACTCTTGAAATGATCTAGTCGTAAATTCGTAGAGCCATTCGCCATCCTCGATAATATCTCGCGCTCGTCCCGATGATTCAATCAGTCTGTCATAGAGTCAAGGTCAGTTTAAAATTAGACCAGTTCCTTGCCGATCAGGCACTCAGACACACTTACAGATCTTTAGGTTTTAGTATTATGACCGGTTTACATTATTTCAGTAAGTTCGTATAGGCCGGGTGGGTATCCCTGGTGTCAGAGTTTTTAGGCCGCCTCTAACATGGCTAAACGTTTAAAGCAGCCGTGACTTACAATTTAACGTGTCATCCGAGCCACGGTAGCGCTCAGTTGGAAAATGCCACCCGCGGTCGCCCATCCAAATACTGACCGTGCGGAACGTTGCTTAATTTCGGTGATCGCTGACAAACACCTAGTCAAACTACGCTACGAGCGCTACCGATTATTCCAGTCCAGCGTTGGATTGTAACTGGAATATCTAAACGGGTACAGGCAGAATCAACTGTGAAGTTAGCCACAAGCTGCGAAATAACCAATCAACGCGCGGCTTTATGTGAGCTTCAGTCAGAATTGGAATGCACTGGAGTGCCGGCTTACATTCTTATTCCAGTTGCTATCCAGCGCTGGATTCAGTCGCTGGACTGGGGTGTTTCCGCCTCTGCGCGGACTAAAGACGTCGGGACTAAAGGCTTGCTTCCGCACTGGAATTGCTGGACGTAGGCCTGCAGGCATCAATTATTGGAAGCGGCTGCAGTCCAGCTTGTTCATGCAGTTTTGGTCAGATTGTGCGTCCACTTTGTTGGTGGAAGTCCTTCACTGCTCTTGTGGGCACAAAATCTTCTTCGAGAATTTAACAATCATACATATTTTTTAAAGAAGTCATCATCTTCTTGCTCCTACTTGGTGGGTTCGACAGAACACGTTTCTTTTGTCCACTTCACTATATTATACGTTATTTCATCAATTCTTTTCTCGCGCATATCATCTTTTCCTCACATTGGTAAAGAAGTAAGCACAAGAATATCTCTATATATTCTCGAAAATGAAAAATGTTCTAGAAAACCGACGTATAGACCGAATCACACAAGTCGGCGGATATGAAGTTGGCTCCAAGTACGCATTATCTGATCAACGCGCAGCTTAATGTGAGCTATTGTAGCTCACTTGTAGCTATTTTTATATCCTCCAACTTGTACAAGTATGATTTTTTTTTAATGTAGAATATGGCTTCATTTGGCCACCAACTCGCCTGATGGAAAGCGAAGTTGTAACCGAAGATGGAGTATGTATTTTTAATCAATTAGCATCCTCTTAACAAATTATTCTGTACATCAAAACTAACAACTTTTGTTATACGACTTTAGTCAAAACTCAAAAAAATTTTTGTTTTTCCATAGAAAAATATGTATAGTTCACCCGCGACAAAATGTATGGTACAGCTGATTTTTTTTTTAGTTTTGACGAAGTCGTAGAACAAAAGTGGTTAGTTTTGATGTACAGAATAAGACCCTAGAAGGATGCTAATTGAGTAAAAATAACCCTGTATATTCCTATAGTCTGGTTATGAACACAGACATAAAAGAAAAAATCACCAACTCCATCTCGTTAGTTGGCCATAAGTGCATCGTGACAAGTCAAATGGACCTCTCGCGTTACTCACTCTTCTCGAAACCGCGGATCCCGCCGGTGACTCATACACTAAAACATGCTGATTTCGGCCCTACATACGTACTATATACAGTAGTAGCGGATAAAGAATGGACATCGGCCTTTGGAAAAATATAATCGCTCTGAAACTCGTACTATCAAAAGCTCCTTTCGGCGCGGCGGCGAGCAACCCGGCGTCATTTACCGTCGTTCTCTTCCCTCAAATATGTTAAGGAGAACGGTGGCATGGCATATTCAAACTCATGCTGGGTGCTGAAATGAAAATTAAACCTTTCTAGTACATATTCTATTAGTTATAAAACCTTATTTAAACAAAGGGCCGTAGTGACAGTGTATAAATTAATTAATAATTATTATTTTTCACAAATAATCGCAACACCGACTTACACCGTGTACAGAATTCGAATAGTTTGCACGAATCGATGTGAAATCCATGTACATTATTGTTGATTTATTGAAAACGGCTCAGCCGATTTCGACGAAATTTAAATGGGATCACCTCGGTAGTATACCTACAGACAAACATAGTACCTCCTCTTTTTTGGAAGGTACCAAAGGAATTTGGCAAAAAAGAGAGGTAATCGGCTTTATACGAGTTTTATTGGCTTTGTAGAGCATTATCTTTGTCTCACGAACCACCATTGGACCAGCCACAAACGTCACATGTGATGTTTGTCGCTAGAACATCCAATGATGGTTCGGAAGGCATAAAATAATTTCTGTTAACCAAAATAAGCCGATCGTCTCTTCCAAATCTCTACCTCTTTCCAAATGCCGATGTTTATTATTTATTCGCGCGCACTGTACGTTCGTGTTTCATACATATCCATATTATATTGGACAGCGGAGCATGGATGAGTTAAGGACTGGACGCCGCTCTAACATCGTGAATATGTGGACAGGTTTTTTATGTAAGTGCTTTGAAGGTTGGTTTTTGGGTGCACAATTGCGTAGTGCGCATATATTTGTTCGGTGTTTGACCAATGCTGATACAGTATGTAACGTAAATAGTTGGACAGATTTTGGAGTGCAGATTTAGAACTAATAGTAGAACTTACAGGAACGACCCGTTAATTGACCGACGAAACGGAGGAGGTACTCAATTCGACGCGGATATTTTTTTTATTTATAACCGGTTGGTTACGCATAACTTTTTAGGGTTCCGTACCTCAAACGGAATCACTTTGTTGTCCGTCTGTCCGTCTGTGTGTATGTCAAGACTCTTTTTCTCGGGAACGCATAAAGATATCGAGTTGAATTACTGTATACGTATATCTATGGTCTCTTGCAGTTGTGTAAAAGAAGAACTTCTCAGTTATCGTTTAAAAAAGTTAGAGCCGTTTATGTCGTAAAAAACCGCATATTTCGACACTCACAAAAATCAAAACCTACAGAATACTTCCCGTTGACATAGACCTATGAAATTTGGCGAGAAGCATTGTCTCAGAGTACACATATAGGAATAAATCTGAAAACTGTACATTTTTATTTAAATCACAAAAAAATAGGGCCTCAAAATCCACAAAATATGGGTTCAAAATTCAAATTGAGTAAATCGTATCATGTAAGGTATCATATAAAAGAACTTATTTAGCACATGCTAAAACAGGTTTTTAATTATTTTAACAATGTGTAACGAGGAAAGTGAAAAAAAAAACTTTTTTGTCGATGGTTATAGTATAGAGATTTTAACAACTTACTTCCCAATTTTGTGAAATTTTCTAGATTTGTACGGACCCTCGATGTGTGAGCCTGACTCGGTTTTTTAATAGAAGTCCGATTTCGATAATTATTTTATTATTGGAAAGTACTCTTTCCATACTTCGAAATTGGTTCCATTTAAATTTGATCGAATACGGCTGAGCCATTTTTGATAAATCTACAATAATGTGAAAAATGCTACATGGTACTTCGATCCGTGCGAAATATTCGCGAATTCTGTACACGGTCATGCCATTTTTTGCGAAAAATAATTATCTTTTATTTTCTTTCTTTCTTTATAATTGACCCAGATCCTATCTGCGTTACAATACGATGTAAGCTATGATTGCGGGCTAATTATTATTATAGCCGAAGATACGTTTTCGTATGTACTCGTAAGTAAGTTCGCATAGGTCGAGTCTCTAGCCCTGCTAGCTTAGCATATAAGACCACGACAAGAGTTTACCGACGTGTGGCAAAGGTGACAGATATATCCTTTATCATAGCTCTGTGACGTTCTGATACGTCGATAGTATTATTTTATGGTCCATATGCTAAGCCCGCTGGTCCCAGAGTTTTTAAACCACTTGAAGACCTCTGACATGGCTAAACGGGGTCAAATAACCGGGATCTACAACAATGTGTCATCCGAACCATAGTAGCGCTCAGTCGTAAATGCCACTCGTTCGAAGACCAGACCGTGCCGAATGTTGCTTAACTTCGTGATCACAGTGAACGCTACCACTGCTAGTATTTAGGCCTCTACTTTTTCCACGATTTTGAAAACATTATCTACCGAAATTGTTGTTAAGCACGCTTAGTTCTGTATTGTTATTTCTCCCTCAAAACGGCTTCTATCGACTAATGTGTTAAAGCCATATTCACAGCGATTAGTTGACATGGGCGAGTGCAGTATTTACAATTATTATTGAAAATGATAAATATGTGCTGCTTTTGCAATACTAGTAGGTCTAGGTACTACCTAACTTATCAGGCAATCATATTCAAGTTCCGCGAATTATATTGTCGACGCCTACCTTGTTATCGTCCGTTCCATTGTTCAGTACATAAGTACTGAGCAATGGAAGTACCTACATAAGTACTGAGCAATGGAAGTACATAAGTACTGAGCAATGGAAGTACATACGTACTGAGCAATGGAAGTACATAAGTACTGAGCAATGGAAGTACACAAGTACTGAGCAATGGAAGTACATAAGTACTGAGCAATAGAAGTACACAAGTACTGAGCAATGGAAGTACACAAGTACTGAGCAATGGAAGTACATAAGTACTGAGCAATGGAAGTACATAAGTACTGAGCAATGGAAGTACATAGGTACTGAGCAATGGAAGTACATAAGTACTGAGCAATGGAAGTACACAAGTACTGAGCAATGGAAGTACATAGGTACTGAGCAATGGAAGTACATAAGTACTGAGCAATGGAAGTACACAAGTACTGAGCAATGGAAGTACATAAGTACTGAGCAATGGAAGTACAAAAGTACTGAGCAATGGAAGTACAAAAGTACTGAGCAATGGAAGTACATAAGTACTGAGCAATGGAAGTACACAAGTACTGCTAAAGTTAACTATAAGCTGCGAGAAACCCAATCCATGCGCTGCTGTTAAGTGAGCTTCAGTCAGGATTGGGTTTTGCGCAGCTTGCAGCTAACTTCACAGCTGTGAAGATGTTTGATTAGGTCTATGCCCTTATTACGAATTCGTATAGCTAAACTCGCTATCGAATTTCGTCAAAGATTTTGTGAAATCGCGCATTACGTTCCAAGCGGAATCAACACGAAACTTGATATAAACATTTCAATGTACTATTTGCGTTAAAAATCAAAATTATAATTTCTTTATTATTAGACACAGGGTACATAGTACAGATTAAAATTAAAAATTACCTAATAGTAATTGATGGTTAAATTAAATTATTACATTAAATGTAAGCACTTATCTCATTATTGTTTCATTTATTTTAACATCTTAATGTGATGCTGCAAGATAGGACAGCTAAAGTTATCAGGAATGGCAATCAGAATGCTGTTGCTATTTGCACGCGTCCTGCTCAACGAAGAGCCAATTTTCTTGCGCATGATAGCTGCGAAGCCATCAGTAGGTACACAACTCCTCAAACATAGAGTACAATTTAAAAACAATTTTATAAATCTACAAGAGACAAGCTCGTAATAGCACCTAGCACTGTTTTATGCTAATGACTTGCTTATTTCTCCCACAAACAGCGTCTACCGGCTAAGTCGGCCGTGGCACACGCACATCCATTAGTTGGCATGTGTGAGTGCAGATGTACAATTATGATTTATCGCTCATGCGTCGGAGTTGCCGATATCTTATTGGTCAGATTAGGTATGATGATCTAAGTTAAAATTTCATAACAGCAGTAGACTAGTGTCGATGGAGGCGCTGCCACAGACTACGCCTCGCTGGCTATGAAATGTATTTCAAGACAAGCTCGTAATAGTGCCACTGTTTTATGCTAATGACTTGCTTATTTCCCATGTATATCTTCCACAAACGGTGTCTACTGGTTCAGTCGTTCGTGGCACACGCACACCCATTAGTTGGCATGTGTGAGTGCAGATGTATAATTATGATTTATCGCTCATGCGCCGGAGTGGCCGAAATCTTATTGATCGGATTAGAGAATCGTGAATCGACCAATCGCGTTTTCTGTAGAATATCGAAGGACTTTTCGGTACATTTTTAATAAAATTTTCGTTCCGGGCATCGAGGAAAAATATGTTCCGGGAGATAACTCTTTTCACCTTTAATTTGTAACAAAATGTTATGTTTGGGAGTCAATCGAATAAGAAATATTGGACGCTTGTACGTCTTATTTTTTATTTAGAAAAGTTTTTAGTTTAGCACGCGGAGCCGTCTCGCAGTGCATTGCGAGACGGCTCCGCGTGCTAGCGCTCGCCAACTTGATAAAGGTCGCCGAATGCGACCGAAACTATAGTCGTTACGACTATCCCCACACGTGAGTTCAGTCCCGTTATATATAGTATAAAATGTTTTTAGTTTAGTTGGCACCTCACAATTGCCATAAGTTATTAATAAATACATAATTAATAAGGCATACATTTTCAATTTAAAAGTCGTGAGTAATTTATCCAAAGGCCTCCTGAACTAGTAAAAAAAACGTCTTAGCCATTGCCACGTAATGATGATTATGATGACTAGTTAATAACTGTATTTTAATTATATTCCATAACCGACTGCACGCTACAGCAGCATACTACAGAGTCATCGATTTTTGCGTTGTCGCAGACTACGCGTCGAAATGTATTCCATAAAATATATTGTGTAGCTAAAGTAATAGTCATCATCATCATTTCGTGGCAATGGCTAAAAAGGCCATTATCCAAAGTAATAGTCTCGCGGCGACACTGTAGTCTGCTGCTGTAGAGTGTAGTCGGCTACGAAATCATACGTTTAATCAATAACTCGTAGTAAAGGCACTGTGCTGAGTTAATTACATGTATATTTCTCATGGAATCCTCACACAAGCGGTCTCTATCAACTAAGGGTGATGTCACACCGGCGCTGTCGGTGCGTTGCGTCGCGTCATCGCAACGCAATCTTACAAATCGACTCAATCTTAATGGCGTCTGTGAACACGAGGCGAGTGGTTGCGCAGTACCGATTTATTATAAAATGTACATATGTGCACACGCACAGCCAGCCATTAGTTTACATGTGTGAATGCAGTTGTACCATGATAATCCACCGGTGGATTTATGAGGAGATAAAGGTATCCGCGGATCTACAAGTGGAGCCGAGCTGTGGATCCAAGTGGAGGGAGGGTAATTTATTGTTGGCCATCGCCATTTATTGTAGGTCATCATAATCGTATTTATTGCATTTATAATAATCGAATTTATTGTTTAATTTTACCGGGAACTTATTGCCTGGATTATGATGACCTAAGTTGTAATTCCATAACCAACTGCACGCTATAGGAGCAGACTAGTGTTATCGATACAGGCGCTGCTGCAGACTACTGTGGCCTTTTCGTATGTAATCAGCGACAAATGCTGCTGTGTGCTAGTGAGTCAGGTAGTGCGTTAAGATCCTGCATTGCGACGACGCGACGCAGCGCAGAGGCAGCGCCAGTGTAGCATTACCCTAAAACCCCTAAGTCGTCGACACACGCACAGCCATTAGTTTACATGTGTGAGTGCAGATGTACAATGATGATTTATCGCCGCTGCGCCGGAGTGGCCGAAAACGTATTGCCCGGATTATGATGATTTAATCAATGGCGGGCTTGTTTCGAAATTGTGGGGCGATTTAGATCGGTATTCGTATTCAAATTATTATATGGATGAGTGTGGATTGAAGCTATGGCAGTTTTAAAAGATGAAATAAGCTTTTGTCTTGGACAACATAAAATCAGCTTCAATCGTTTAGTGTCGTTGCTGTAGATATAATTTAGATCTTTTCTGTTACCCTACGTGACAAGCAAACGCAGCAAAATGGCGCGACGCGACCAAAATTTAAAAAATAACTTCAACCTGTATTGTTCCACCCTCGTCCCACCACTAAACAAAGGCATTCACTCCTTTTAGACGATACGATCTGTTGACAAAACTGACAAAGGTGGTGTTACAAGATTGACAAGAATCATAGAGATTAGATATACTACATAAGACAAGAATAAATTATGCACAGTTGCTGATACCGTGATACCTGAGTACCATTGAGTATGCGCTACATAATGTTGACAGAGTTATATGACGTAGGTAGAGCATAAACGCATATCGCTAAGCCGGCCTAAGCTTGTTCCCGAGCCGCACTAGTAAATAATTCGAAAAAATGTAACAGTAATTACCACATCGGAAAATATCATTTTGGTGATCAACAAAGACCCCAAAGCATTTAATTCACTCCCACTAGTCAAGAACACGCAATAAGATCAGGGGTTGACGATAAATATGCAGGAAGACGTTATATCCTTTTTGACTCAGGAAAGTCCTTTGTGAACACCACTAGCTCTGGGGAGGCCGGTGGTCATTTGAATACCGATACCATACCGATAGTCGGTAGTAAATTCATTAAAACCTATGGTGTTTCCACCACGCTTCCGCACACCTCCGCGGCATGACTTCATATCAACCGTCCAAATGCTTACCATGTACCTAATCATGTTCATGACTTAGTCGTTTGAGTGTAAATTGTGATCGTTTCGTTTCCAGCGTACTGGGGCCGAGATGGGTCCGGCGCGGGCGGCGCGGCGGCCCAGGCGCAGGCGCAGGCCCAGGCGGCGCTGTTCGGCTTCGGCTCGCGCTACCCGCCGCCGACGACGCTCGGCGTGGCCGCCAACCAGGCCGCCTCTCTGGGCCTCCACCCTGCCGCCAGTAAGTCATGTTTCATCGTCATCATTATTTTACTGTTGGTTGTTTTCTGCTGGACTTCTCAAACTATCTTGCTGAACATGAAGTCTCCGATAAGACTAGTTGGCAGCGGCTTGCATTGCGGATCTTTAGTGTTCGCCAACCAGGTCGCGTCGCTGGGCCACCCTGCTCTCAGTAAGTCACAACTCCCAAACCTTTCTGTTTTGAGGAGGACACTTTCCACAGAGTGTTTTCCACAACATGCGTTAGGTCCACAAAATAAAATTTAGCTCCCAGCATTACTGACGCATCCTCTCTCTTACACCAGTGCCCTGTTTTTTCACCTTTATGTTACGATGCACGAGCGTTCCCAGCTGGACAAGTCACACACAGTACATCTTCAGTAAGATTCGAATTTTATCTCAAAGCCGCTTAAATACTGCGTGATTCTTATTACTTAGAAACTCGTAGTTCTTAAAACTACTACACTGTTTTAATCACATTTGTCTGTACTTCCAGGCGCAGCATGGTGGTCCATGGCATCCCACCTCGCCGCCCAGGACTACCTGCACCGGCTGCAAGCCTCTGGCCTGAACTTCCCGCCGGTCAACGACCCCTACTCGGCGCTGTCGGCGCTCTCAGCTGCCGGGGCGAAACACCCGCCCAAGCAGGCCAAGCCACAGGCTAGGACTGAAAGGTACTTTATTGCCGTAGGCTAGGGTCGATTTTACTTTGGCTGTGAACGTACATTCTGGACTGAACACATTCAGGGTAGATTTTTTTACTTCTTCCAAGCAGACAAGGCGTCAGGCTAAGACTGAAAGGTACTAAGGCGCAAGAGTTCCGAACTAACTTTTAAGACGTCCTAAAATGCTGGGCGAAATGGATCATCTTGTTTCGCTCCACTTTTGATAGAAATAGGTTTAATGATCACGCAACTTTTGTTATTGCTGAGGTATGCAGTTCTCTTATAATACCATGAATATTCGTGCAGAGTACGCCACGATGGGCTCCTGTCTGACAAAATTCCAGTTCACGCGGGAGTAAGACAGGGAAATGGATCATCTTGTTTCGCTCCACTTTTGATAGAAATAGGTTTAATGATCACGCAACTTTTGTTATTGCTGAGGTATGCAGTTCTCTTATAATACCATGAATATTCGTGCAGAGTACGCCACGATGGGCTCCTGTCTGACAAAATTCCAGTTCACGCGGGAGTAAGACAGGGTTGTCTCCTATCGCCGCTGCTATTCCTTATCGTATCGTGTTGGATGGCATCTTGTCACGCGTCAATGTAGTGCCACAAAGAGGGATTGAGAGGGGTCTTACAGGCTACCTTCAAGACCTTGATTATGCAGACGACCTCTGCGTACTCAGTCACCGCAGAGTTGACATGCAGGACAAGTTGGATGACCTGCAAAGGGAAGCAGCCGCACTAGGTCTCGAGATAAATGTGCGAAAGACCAAAGATATGAGAAGTAGAGAACGTGACTCTCATCCGCTACTTATTGGCGATGAAACGGTAGAGAGAGTGAACAACTTCACTTATTTGGGGAGTGTCGTGTCGAGATCTGGAGGGACCGAATTGGATATTACTTCCCGGATAGCCAAAGCAAGGGGTGCCTTTGCTTGTCTTCGCCCAGTTTGGCAGTCGAAACACCTCTCGTAGAGTGAAACTGAGAATCTTCAACACTAACGTAAAGAGCGTTCTGCTATACGGGTGCGAGACCTGGAAGACCACTAAGCAAGTAACTCGCCAACTCCCAAGTTTTCATAAACCGTTGTCTTCATCAAATTGTGGAAAGTTTCTGGCCGGACACAATCACTAACAACGACCTGTAGAGACTGTGCCACGAAGACCCAGCAGATCTGCAAATCAGGCGTCGTAAATGGGGTTGGATTGGTCACACTCTGCGCAGGAACCTGGATCATACGAGCTGGATTGGAATCCGGCGGGCCGGCGCAGGTGTGGTCGTCCCAGGCAGACCTGGCGGCGCTCTGTCATGGCAGAGGCGAAGAGCATCGGCAAGACGTGGAGCGAGGTGAAGCGGGCTGCCCAAAACAGAACCGAGTGGCTAAGTATTGTATCTGCCCTCTGCCCCGATGTGCCTTAGGAGTAGAAGAGATGCAGTTCCCAGAACAGAACCACATAACGAGATATATAGGGCAGCAATGGAGACAGTAAAACATAACGCAGTGCTAAAGTAGATTTTCAACGACACTTCCTGGCACAGTTCTCTACCTTGAGGTCCAAATATTTGATTGCTTTTAAACATACATACCTAATTATGTCCTCTCGGTTTGTCGAACAAAGACGAGTAAAACTAACACCAGGTGATTTATCTTTGTGATAAGCATCTCAAAAATATGAAGCGAACGCAGGATTCGAACCATGCCCCTTCGGATCACTAGCCCGACGCTCTAACCACTGAGCTAGCTCGCCTCCTACGCAACCTTCAAATTTCTGAGTGCTTACATTTCCAACTTATAGCGTTGGTGGCGCCACCTGTGATACCCGTATTAGACAGGTTATCACTCAACTAGAAGTTATTAGAACTTCTAAGATTGACGAGAGATGACACACTGCTTAATCACTGTTATGATGGATATTTTTGAGATGCTTATCACAAAGATAACTCTTTGAGATAAAAATCTAGTGTGGAAAGCACTTAAAATAAACATCATAACACCAGGTGATTTTGTTTCACTGGGCTACCAAAGCAGTAGATCGCGCAGTCTGAAAGGAGGGAAGAGAGGTCTTTGCCCAGCAGTAGATAATGTAGGCTGAAAATAAATAATAGGTGTTGGAAGGTTCTTACTGGGGTGGTTATTGTAACCTGTTTCTTTCCATACATTGTAAGTAATTACTCGAAGGTTTTTACTTCGTCCTCAGATCGGGCCGGAGTAGTACATCGTCGAGTGCTTCCACGAAAGACAAGAGTCCCTCCACGAATGCCAACTCGCAGCAGAACTTGAGTGATTGGGGTGAGTCTCATTTCTGATTTAAATTTCCGCTGTGACTTTGCGTATTTTCGATTTTCGCGCTTCGAATAATATTGTGTTCATCGACCTAGCTAAAGGTCTTTATCTACTAGTATCTTCTTCATTTTGCCTGACAAATCGGAGGAGGTACTTAATAAGACGCGTATATAAATACCTATATATATATATATATTCCTTTTTTATGTATAACCACGCATAACTTTTTACATAGTCCTTGGATTATGATAATTCTTTTTTATTAGAATAAATATATTTTGAAATTGGTCCCATTTAAATTTTATCGAAATCGGCTGAGCTATTTTTGATAAATCAACAATAATGTAAAAATATATCTACATAAAATATACATCGATCCGTGCGATATATTCGAGAATTCTGTACTCATAACATTTTTTGCAAAAAGTAATTGTTTGTATGTTGGTATCTACTTCCCCGTTTTATTTATTGGTTGAATAAATCTACAGTTTTAAAAAACTATCACTTGTATATTTTAGCTATTGCATCTTGGTCCCAAGTACTTAAAACTTACTAAATCTCACAATAAATAAATATAAATAAATATTTTTGTGACATCTTACATACGGCCTCTGACCCCAAACTAAGCAAAGCTTGTGAGATAGCTGCCAGAGACTGATATACTACATATACTTATTTTTAAATACATACTTATATAGATAGTAACTAAATAACACCCAGATACAGGGCAAACACTTATGCTCATCACATAAATATTTGCCCTGGGTAGGGATCGAACCCACGCCTCATCGATCCAGAAGTTAGGGTCACTAACCACTGAGCCTCCGAGGCAGTCATGTATCATTTGTTTGTTTAGCGGCTTCATATGGGTTCCCCAAAACGTCGTCCCCGTCAAGTCTGCACGCCAGCAACGCCGCTATGTCGAGTCTATCCTCGTTGAGCAGTCTCGTGGCGGCGCCGCACCAGAAACAAGCCAAGCCGCATCCACACCAAGCGCGTGAGTACTATGTTTATCTATTTTATGTAGTGCTTTTAGCAGGCATTCACTAACTTAGTGATCGCAGAAGTTAAGCAACTTTCAACAGAGTCTATACCTCAGAAGAATGTCAAGTAATAGAAACCTTGCAAAATTTTACTTAAATAAAAACTACGTTACAGCTGTCTTATTCATATTTGATTATACAGCATACGCGAGAGTGAGTGGAACAAAGAAAACGCATTGTGTCGGCATACATCAGAATCACAAGTTAATGTTAATGAATGTCAAAATGGTACAAATTTGGTTCCACTTTGCCTTGTGCGATTTGATCGGAAATTTGAACTCTCTAGTTCCAGCAGAAGGTTCAAATCTCTGTTCATTTTACCTTCCTACTTTTTACCTTTTTGAATTTGGACAGCCGAGATAGCTCAATGCTAGTTTGTGAAACTCTTCGAAATTACGTAAGTTCGCGTGTATGTGCATCTCTTTCTAACACCTTTTAAATTTCATATTTAAAGTGGGAGTGATGTATGTATATGTCTTACTATTTTAGTATGGTTTCTATTACTTTAGTCATTATTCTTAGGTCTAATACTCTACCTACATGGATGAGTGACAATGACAGCGGGTTGTATTTACGTTTGACTTATACTCTATCAAATTTAGCTTGATCTCTGCGACAGTGACATTGACATAGAAGATTGACATTTTTAGAGTTGGGATAGTGGTGGAAAAAATCGATTTTCAAACAATGTTGTAATGAAATCGAATGAGTAGTTGAAGGTGAGAAATTGGATTTTATTTACTTACTATTATTTAAGATCAAGTATGTACACATGTAAATAATGTTATGATATTAATTAAATGCGCACAATAATGTAACGATAGTATTTATCGACGATTTTCACTTTAATTAAGGGTTTAATTTAATTACACATGTAAAAAATGTTATGATATTAAAATATACAGTAAAATTAATGATAAATTAAGTTTATTTAAAATATCGTTAGTATAAACTATCGATATTTTAAATAAAACTCTATCTAAAACTCTGTGGTCATGATCATTCGTCGCCCATCACTAATCGGCATGCCCATAAAGTATGACATTGACAGGTACTGTCTGTACTACTAAGAAATTCAGGACTTCATAGGCGTGATTTTTCTGACAGCTGTCGCAGAGATCAAGTTAAATTTTATAGAGTATAGAGGACATGTTAAATTGTGGGTTTCAATTATTTTCATTGTCTAAAATACAAGGAGGCCTATGTCAAGTAGTGGATATCCTACAGCTTATAATAATAATAGCGGTGATGAACAAAAGTCTACTTTAAAGGTCCTTATTCACCATGACGGGCGCTGGCCCAGTAGTGTTGTTGAATTTCTTCCACGGACAAATGCACAGAGAAATCAGAGGGATAATATGGTCGATCGGGAAAAGAAAGAAATAAATGCAATGATTTAATACAGCACGAGTTAGAAAGAGACAAAAAATAGTCTTTTGCTCTCAGTAGTGCCAAAATCCAATGAGGCGTTTTCTAAAAAAAAATATATTTAGTGATAAAAGTATCCAATAGATGGCGACAATAATTTGAAATCGTCGATCCTTTGACTATGAAAATCGTATTGTCATTGTCAAGATGGCTTCTTCTTCTTTTTTATGTTTTGGTGTCGCATAGTTGTGCATTTGCCAATATCAAGAATTAAGATTGAATAATTTTTAGTAATATTTTAATCAAAATAGTCACGTCATAGTCCAATAAAGTCGCGGTCAAGTCCAAACGTAGTCCAAGTCATACCTCAGTAAAGTATTGGAGACTTTAATATAGGTTTCTCTCTCATACCCTATTCCAGTTGATAATGACAGATCAATTTATATGACTATTACGCCATCTAGTAAGTTTTGTGAAAATATTTTTCATACATTATTGTGGTTGAGAATTGCCTCAAGCGACAACAGCGCTATCTCTCTCGTTATAATAGCTCTGGACGTATGCTAGTTCTCTCACAATGTTTTCTTTCACCGAATAGCTAGTAATATAAAATGAAAATTTCACTGTCAAAAAATGCTTAAATAGACGGTGCCAACATATTGATTGCTGTATGAATGTAAGAATATTAAAGATATCGGAGTGTGCGCTCGACCTCCACGACCTGATTCCTTCATCTCCTTTTCAAAACAGAACAATCCGGAAGTCGTATAAATACCATCCCTACATAGGTAGTCGATGACCTGCTCGTACTAAGCGATTCGCTTCTTCCTTCATAATGCGGACCGCCAGGGATTGGAAGGCCTGCCTCCGTCATTATTACCTGACAATCACAATTTGGATTCTTCAAGTCAAGAGTGAATAGGTATCTTCTAGGTCTACATACTCTATCTTCGGCTACAACTTCGCTTTCCATCAAGCAAGTTGGTGGCCAAATGTAGCTCTAAATATAAAAAGCAAGCCTTTTCCACCAAATCCTATTATAAATCCTTAGATATTATGCACTAACACTCAGTCAAAGTTTGAGCCTTCTTTTTCATCCTGTTTGATTTAACTTTGTCAGTGTAATAGCACGAACCGTTCTTCGCGCCATTGTTATCAACTATGGTTTTTTTTTGACAGGGAAACCCTCCTCATCATCATCGTCGTCGACGTCGTCATCAAAGAACAAAGAACGAGAGTTGGCTCTGCTGCGAGGGGATCTGATGCTGGCGCAGGCAGCGGCGCACGGCGCCTACCACGCGGCTGTCGCGGCCGCGGCGCAGGGGAAGGTAACATTATCAGTTTTCAGCATAAATACACTAAAAAATAATCTACGTAATAAACTAAAATATCCAAAAGCAGCTCCTAAAATTTGATTTATTTTCTGCAACGCCAGTTACTTTAATTTTGTACTTTTAAAAAGTTTTGGTTTAGTGTTACTTAGGAGGATAGGTCCTCCTAAATTGGTGTAAACATGCCAAGGAGCATATTAACCAGTGGAGCCTCGCTCACCATCGATAGGCGCTTTAGGTGACAACCGACTAAGGATGCTCGATCCAGGTGCTTTGTATCGATACTTTGGATTACAATGGATCGCATCGCAGTGTATCTATCCAGGTATTGATCCGCTTGTTTTGATACGATATTTTGGATCGAACCGATATCGTATTTTAAAAATTAGAACATATTGTCTTTTATACCATCAAAGTTTATTGTTTTAGGTACATAAACAATACTTATTTACGTCGGCCAACCTGTAAGTGGCGAAGTACACAGAAATAATATTTTCTGAAGCCGCTCTTTGTTGAGACGATACGATTGTGTGGTTTCGATACGATATTTGATCCAGTATCGTGTCAATAGTTAAAAAGATGTGTTATTGCGATACGATATTTTATTCAAAGTAGAACAGAGTCAAAAATATCGATATTTTGCTAGTAATTTTTTTGGCACCACTACAAGAACTGTTGTCATTGCGTTATTTTGGCGTCAGCCAATTACAGCCAGCGGAGCTTACATCTCTCCCCCCGCTTAAAATCGGTGACCTATTGTTTCAACAAAAACGGTACCCATGCGCTCTCCAGTCTCCTCTATGAAACATGCGTACTACTGTACTAACTACTGTAGTGTGCTGTACCGGCCTTGTAATTGTCTACTGCTGAGCATAGTTCTACCAACGAAGGCTGATTGGGCCATATCCACCACGCTATCCCAGTGTGGATTCTCGTACGTCAGTGTGTAGTCCGAGTTATAAAATTTGGAGGCTGTGATGTTAACTACAAGCTGCGGATAACCCAATCATGACTAAAGCTGAATCTGCGCAAAAGTCGAATTATAGGTATACGCGGGAGCCAGAGAGACGAGACGCCGGGGCACACCCGCCCGCCAGCCTCATGCCTCCCGCGCGTTCACTACGCCCGTGCTCAACACTACGCCACGCGGCGTCGGCATTGTGCACTCATGCGCAATAGTTAGCGAATCACGGCGAAGTGTCATCTGCGGCTAACTACTCATCCGCCGACTTGTGTGGCGCTTAGTATACTAAACCATATTCGGAATTTCCGTAACATCCGAAATAACATTTCTAAGTTTCAACTCTATTTCAATACTGATAACTGTCACAATTTATATACGCATTATCGATTTTAAAAACAAATACAAATCTACAAGCAGCAAAAACAGCATACTATGCATACGCCTACTCTTGGCTAAAATATGGTATTGTCATATGAGGAAATAGTACAGATGCAAAAGAACTCTTTATAATGCAAAAAAATGTATCCGAATACTGATGAATATCCGACAAAAAGACAGCTGTAGACCCCACTTCATTCAACAAAACATACTCGTACTAACACTCCCAAGCCTTTATATACTAGAAGCGGCAACATTTGTCAAGAAAAATCCAGAACTATTTACATATAACACAAACTCTCGCAGAAAAAACCAACTAATAGCTCCGGAGCCAATATTAGAAATAGTTAGACGAGGACCGGAGTATATGATAATAAGAACATACGAGTACAACCACCTAATGTAGGGACAAGATAATAGGTCACTTTTGACATTTCATCAAAATTCAACAACGTAACCTTGTAACGGCGGGCATAAAATAAGAACTGCACAATTGCTTAACTTTTTTCAATTACGTTTACATATTTATTGTAATAATGACCGATACGAGTAATTTTACGATTTGCTTTTACTAATAAACCATTCTAAACATAATAAACAATTTCTGATCTAAAGAACTGAACGTCGTTACAATGTTGCGTCAGTCAACCCTTTTTCTTTTTAAACACTAGGGATGTTACTCTAAAAATCGAAAGCTGATAGGATTGTAAGTTGAATCGAATGCAATGATTACTTGTGAAGAAAAATCACCATAAATTTATAACCACGTTGTGATTATAATAAAACCTAATTATACATATTTATTATTCTTTTAACTAACTATAGCAGTTCCGATAGTTCAAGTGAATAAAAGCAATTTTTTTGTTAAATTACGTAGGTACTTGTCTCATTTTGCTCCTTTAATTTATGAAAGAAAAAATAATAATGGGACAGGGATTGATCATTTTTAAAATTCACATATGTTTCAAGTCTGTATCGATTCATTCGATTCATTCATTTAATCGATGTTTTTAAGCAGGTCACCTCACTATGAATATAAAACTGACATCTGTCAAAAGTGACCTATTATCTTGTCCCTTCTGTACCTAAAGATCTACAAGAAGAAACTAACCCCTAAAAATTCCAAAATAAACTCAAAAAACTTTTAACAAAGAAATGCTATTATACCATTGAAGAATACTTAAACTAAACTTTCAAGCTCACAAATCATTATAAAATAACGCTAAATTTTGACTTGTACGTTATACTTTGTTTATTATACAATTTGCGACATCCAAACGACAGGGTATAATGTGTACAGTGTCACTATTATATAAGTGTTAATAATTGTAACTAGACATATTATAAGGCAATTGTATACCGAAATAAATAAATAAATAATAAATATATTTGTTACAGAACATGTCATCATTATATCCATTCGGCATGTCTGGTGCGGAGAAGGACGGGCGCCACGGAGGTTTGGACTCGCTCACAGGCCTTCCCCATAACATACTCAGGTAAGTTACAAACACCACAGGAACTCTATGATAAAATTACAAACAAGTGATAAAAATAGGCATGTTTATTTACTGGGTATAAAAATCATTATGATAATTAGTCCGTTAGTTAGATCATAAAAAAATATTGGACTTGTATTTTTTCTTTTGTCAATCAAGCAATTACTGACAAAGATAAACCTTGCCAAAGTTTTGAAAGTGGGGCTCGTGACGACACTAGCCGGTACATTTGATACCGGTTAGTGACGTCACGCGGAACTTTAACACGCTACATCGTTATCATTTTTAGGGTTCCGTACCTCAAAAGGAAAAAACGGAACCCTTATAGGATCACTTTGTTGTCCGTCTGTCCGTCTGTGTGTATGTCAAGACTCATTATCTCGGGAACGCGTAAAGTTATCGAGTTGAAATTTGAACTATATACGTAAACCTATGAATTCTTGCAGTTGTGTAAAAGAAAAGCTTCTCAGTTACCGTATAAAAAAGTTAGAGACGTTTATGTCGTAAAAAACCGCATATTTCGACACTCACAAAAATCAAAAAACAGGGTACTCCCCGTTGACATAGAACTATGAAATTTGGCGAGAAGCATTGTCTCAGAGTACACATAGGAATAAATCTGAAAACTGTACATTTTTATTTACATCACTAAAAATAGGGCCTCAAAATTCACAAAAAAATTGGTTCAAAATTCTGTCTAAACTGAAAATAAGTTCAAATATAAATTTATATGTAAATATGTAAATGTATAATTGTATAAATATAAAACATCAAACTTAATAGCAATCAAATCAAATAAGTTATAAAATCAATTCTTAAAGCAACAGTTTAAATCTCAGTATTTATTAATATCTAAACTAGATGGCGTTGGCGTCAAGTTAGCCCGCGGTATTAACTTTCTCCGTCGATGTACGAGGTGTCTATGCGTTTTGAAGATGTTTTGTAATTGTAAACATATTAATCCATTTCCTGATTCGAACAAATTCTAAGTGAGTAAAGTATCATTGCAAAGAACTTCATTTGCAATGCTAAAACAAGTTTATAAAATTATAATTATTTTAACAACGTGTTTGTACGGAACCCTCGATGTGCGAGCCTGACTCGCACTTGTCCGGTTTTTTTTCAAATTAATCAAATAAATATTTACGTCACCATCACCAGCATGGTCGATGTTAGTTTTTATAACATTGTACGGGATGTAAACTTCTACGGTCATAGGTATTAAAAACAATACCTTTTAAGGGTGGGTAAGACAAACAACTTTTATTCTAGAACATTTGGAAAATCACGAAGAAAAAATCAGCTGCTTCATACAAAAAGTTCGTCAACGCGCGGCGAAATGTATGAAGAAGCGAATTATTTTTTGCGACTTTCAAAAGCCGTGGTTGTTTATTTGTTAAATTGAGAAAAGAAAAAATACGTGTCTAATATTCTTTGACAATCTATTTGACGGACTAATTATATTTTTTTAGTTATCGTGTCTGTTATTGCTTTAGCAGTCTTATTATCAAAGATATCTGTTTTATTTTGTTTTTGAAACATACCTCTAATCACATCTAATACTGTCTAATTTTGTTTACCAGTGCCGCCTTGGAAGGAGGGTAAGGATAACAGTTCAACAATAACATGTACACTTCGAGCAAACATCTACAGAGCCACAGTCGCGAAGTGAAAGTAGTAAAAAAATATCCGAGCGCCATCGTACATACTGAGTTTTAAATTTATACTAAATAACTCACAATGACCCGTTTTCTTGACTCTGGACGTTATGTCACCTAATTAGTGCTTGTAGGCATCGCGCGACGTTGTAGTCGGCTTGCAATCGCCTTATGACTAACTAAAAAGCCTGCCCACTACGTAGCTTGGGCATGGTTATGGCTCGGACATTTTTTGCACAATTGTGACTATAGAAATTTGCTCGAAGCACGTACATATACAGGATGACTGGTAAAGATTGAGCTACCTTTTAGGGGCTTATTCTGTATATCAAAACGTAACAACTTTTGTTCTGAAATTTTTGTCAAAACTCAAGAAAAAAATTGGTGTTCCATAGAAAAATATCGTTACGCGCGACCAAATGTATGGAACAGCTGATTTCTTTTTGAGTTTTTGCAAAAGTCGCAGAAGAAAAGTTGTTAGTTCTGATGTACAGAATAAGCCTCTAAAAGGTTGCTCAATATTTACCAGTCACCCAGTATTATTATAAATTATTTTTTGTTTTGTCATATCGTTGTTTTCTAATAATTTCCTTGCATTGTCCGCAGTGATCCGTCGCAAATGTTGGGCGGGGTGAGACTGCCGCCTGATACCGAAATTATCAAGTACACCTCGTCGCTGGCGGGGCCTAAGGTAACCTGCATTTTAATGCTCTAAGGTGGAACGTAATGAAAAATTGTAGCCACTAAAACGGAAGTTTTAATTTCTAAAACTATACTATCCTTACTAATATTCATCATTTTGTTTCAAAGGCCAAGTAATTATTATTTTTTTAATTTTTGTTTAACCCGAAATGGCTTACTAATATTATCAACCATAGAGAGTGTTTGTTAATTTGTTCCTGTTTTACGCAGCAACAAAGTAAAGGACAGACTTGAATTCTGGCATGGATATAGTCCGACCGTGTGATATTTTGACTGACTTTAGTCAAACTATCCTACAGGAACCTTTTATTTTTCCGGGATAAAAAGCAGCCTATGTCACTTTCCAACCTTTCAACTATATCCATGCCTAAAATCCAGTTTATCCGTTGCGCTGTTGCCGCGTGAAAGAGTAACAAATACACTTTCAGAATTATCCTACTAATATAATATTCTAAACGCGAAAGTTTGTGAGGATGGATGGATGGATGTATGGATGTTTGTTACTCTTTCACGCAAAAACTACTGAACGGATTGAGATGAAACTTTGCAATAATATAGCTTATATATCAGAATAACACATAGGCTATAAATTATAATGATATTGCGTCAAAAATCAAAATATCATGCGGGCGAAGCCGCGGGTAAAAACTAGTAATACATACATACCTCTTAGTGGGGCTCGTGACGTCATCTCTCTCACAGAAGTCTATACATTTGTATGGCACTTATGACGTCACGCGGAACTTTAACAGGCTATATCTTCACAAATTTTTGTATAATTGAGAAAATAAAAATTACGTGTCTAATATTTTCTGATAGTCTATCTAACGGACTAATTATATTTTTTTAGTCATCATATCATGCCTATTATTTCCTCGCATCTAATTGTAAAAGATTATTCGTACGACTACATGTCATACTAATTCCATTGTCCTATATTCTAGGTACCGCCAGGTACGACGAATCGTGGGCGGAAGAAAACGATCTCATTAGACCCACCGCAAGTTTCCGTACACCCGAGCACTGCGGACGGCAGGATAGCGCAGCCCAGCAGTAAACGGCAGAAAGTGGTGCGTTACTTCACTCTCTTAACTCATTTCTCTCACTTTACTCTTTTCACTCTCTCTACTCACTTCACTCTATAGAAAGAAAATGATCTCATTAAATGAACCACAAGTGTTGGCACACCTGAGGACGGTAGACAGCAGAATAGCGCAGCCTAGTAAACGGCAGAGAGTGGTGCGTTACTTCACTCTCTTCACTCACTCGTCTCGATCAATAGAAAATGATCTAACTAGACCTACCGCAAGAGTCGGTACACCCGAGCACAGCAGACGGCAGGATAGCGCAGCTCAGCAGTAAACGGCAGAAAGTGGTGCGTTACTTCACTCTCTCTACTCACTTCGCTGTATAGAAAGAAAACGATCTCAGTAGATCAACCACAAGTGTCCGAACACCTGAGCACGGCGGACGGCAGGATAGCGCAGCCCAGTAGTAAACGATAGAAAGTGGTGCGTTACTTCACTCTCGTGATTCATTTCACTCACATTACTGTCTCTTCATAACTTCACTCGTTATCTCGATCCAAAGAAAACGAAATAAATTAAAAACATTGTTCAAAAGGCTAAAGTGGATAAAAGATCCTAATAGGCTTTTGTATGTAAACACACTACAAAGTAAACTAGAAAATGTGCTATTGGCATCCCGGGAAAAGTGTGCGGTTCTACGAAGGTTATTACAGTTCGTCTACAAGTGTTGTGTTGTTGCAGGATGACTACGCGTCTCGAGGCTCGGGCGTGGAGGTGATCCGGTTGCCGAACAAGCCGGACCGCACGGGCAGCGTGGCCGGCACTCCGCCTCCTAACCTGGCCGACTATGCTGGTATGTTATAGTAGATTACCCTTCGAATGTGCTAAGCGTACACCCAAAGGTGTGCAAAAAAATGCATAAACCAAATAGAACCCCCATTGAAAGGGCTCAAATCTCAGAATAAGGACTAGGGTCGAATTGTCACCAGTCACTGACGTTATTGTCAGTTGTTCGTCAAAGATTAATAGTTATTTCTTATACACAAGTGCAACGTTGCTTTTTAACCGCGCGCTCAATTTTGATGAGCGAGCAAGCTAAGGATTCTAAAATGATGTAAAAATGATATATAAAAATAAAGCCGGGAATATTTATACCAATTTGTTTCATTCCAGTATTCTGATATACTCGTATGTTAAGGTCATGAGGGTGTGATATATTAAAGAAGTTAAAATGTAACCGAATGCAAAGAAAAGTGCCTAAGTCACCTTATCACTTGCACGCTGAAATTTCATTTTTTTACTATATTTCTAAATAGCATACTTTTCCTATCCTCTATGTAAAAATATAGACATACTATAATAGATCCAACCGTTTATTTTTTTTTTGACAGCACCAATAGAACGTAACTGCGTCATGTTACGCAAAAGTTCACTTTTAAATGTGAGGTTTTAAAAATATGACAACTGCCTAAGTTTGCTCCTTGAACCAGTATAATAATCATGAAAATGATTTTTATCGTGCTTCACACACTAGGTGTATAAAAACTTTCTTTTTTATGATAAACATTACAAAAATTGACGCATTCGCAGGATTTGAACCTGCATCCTTCTGGGATTCCGGCCCAGATGCTTTGCCCAAATTAAGCTAGAAACGCTTGTGTGCGAAGACGTCGAATTAGAGAATGTCTATCATGTTTACCAACTAGACTACGTTGTTGGAAGCGCCATCTGTGAGAACTGCTTTAAACCAGTCAGTCACTTAATGTGAAATTATTAGAACTTCTTACCATTAACGAGAAATGGCGCATTGCTTAATCAATGAAAATGATTTTTATCGTGCTTCACACACTAGGTGTATAGAAACTTTCTTTTTTATGATAAACATTACAAAAAATTCTAGCTTAATTTGGACAAAGCATCTGGGCCGGAATCCCAGAAGGATGCAGGTTCAAATCCTGCGAACGCGTCAATTTTTGTAATGTTTATCATAAAAAAGAAAGTTTATAATAATCATCTTTGACAAATTGAGTCCATAAGTGCAGTAGTTTTTTTATAAATTACATAAAATAACAAACGTTTTTAAAAATTGACGTTCTATGGCTATCGTGTGTAGCCATAGAACGTAAATTTTTCAATTCAATTGGTGCTGTCAAAAATAAAATAAACGGTTGGATCTATTATAGTAACCTTAACTATATTTCTTTGTATGTAATGACTTGAAAAGAAGGTTATGGAATTTTGTGATTTATGTTTTACGGAGCCTTCGCGTTATTTCGACTTACACTTTAGCCTATTTTCCTTTGTTTATAACAAAGTTATTATATAAAATCTGTTATTTTTAGGTATATCTCGTGAGCTGCTGCAAACGATAGCCAGTCAAAGCGGTGTCAGTCTTGCTGCTTTAGAGAGGCAGCTAGCTGGCGCGACGCAAGGCAGCGGTGAGATTCCTACACCTTTATTTTTGCAGGAAAAATCCTTTATGGATATCACCCCACCCCGGGGAAGGCAGGGTGGTTATGTGGGAATCCCACCTAAGGCGATGTACCCACTATAAACCCTGGGGTGTTCTTTCTCTGCGCATCTGCGTCGATATTGCGGGAACGCTTGCGCACATTTCCGCTACCACACTTTTATGAATTTATGGTCTCCATACACATAGTTACAAATCAAAGTTTTTATTGGCATTCATAAAACATGGGTGCTAAAACTTTTAACCGCTGTATTCTCTGTACCGCGCGCTATTTCTCCTTATTGAAAATTAAAATGTCTACATAGGATTTTTTGGAAAAAAAAAAAAATATACCGAAACATACCAACTGTAATCGACAAGAAAGCAATAAATGTTGAATATAAAATGATAATTTTGATTTCTGTTCGTCATGATGAGTGTTTAACATATACTCTCGCAAATTTTCAATAGTTTTTGGTTAAGTGGAGTTTAGTGTAAATATTGACAGCTTAATGAATCAATCTTTAAGAGATCTCTTCCAGTTACTCAAAAATGTTTTTTTCTTTCAGATCCAGGTTTAAACCTGAGCACGAAGTCCAACGCAAGCGCAGACGACAGCCCGCTAGATCTGGGATCGAAGGCCGATGACGATGCTCCCTTGAATTTGTCATTAAAACCTGCGCCGCGTAAGTATACATTGTCTCATCGAACGTTTATTCCTTTTTCCAAGCATTTTTTTAATAGTCCACTGCGGAACGTAGGCCTACCCACTGCAAGTTGGTGAATTCACACACGCCATCAAATTTCTTCTACGGACGCATGCAGGTTGCCTCACGATGTTTTCCTTCACCGAAAAGCCAGTGGTGTGAAATTCCGTACATAAATTCCAAAGAACTAATTTGTACGGGACCGTGATCTGAACTCAAGACCTCGCGAATGTAAGGCGGGTGTCACTACCACGAGACCACTACGGCTTGCCTTTTTTACAATGATTGAATTAGAGTTTTACCCAAAGTCTCGTTTACGTAGACACCTCTGCATTGCCGTATGTTGTAATATGACAATGGAAAGTCTGCCATAATATGTCGTAATTTCCAAAATAAATATGTACTCGAATTGATGTATCGATAACTAGCTGCCCGTCTTGGCTTCGCCCGCTTACGGATAGTTTATAGCTATGAACCTTCCTTGCTGAGACCTTTGCCTAGATGTGGGACAGTAACAGTTAAATAAAAAAATCTTCCAGAACAAATATTCTAAAACAGTGGTCGTCAAACCGCGGCCCGCGGGCCGTATGCGGCCCGCCGCCGTGTTTGGTGCGGCCCGCGGTACAGGTCGAGGTCATGTAGAAAAGCGAATAACATCGCGCTAGCTACACACGCGTATAATTATAATATGAACAATGTTCCTTTTTTCTTTCAAATTAAAATACCGAAAAATATTCACGCTCGCTGCACTCGCGCATAATAGTAACGTAGTCTGCTTTGCTCATATTTATTTTGAAATTACAGAAAAAAATCGAAAAATTTTGGCTCTCGCTGCACTCGCGCACAGTAGTAAAGAATCAGTGTGCTTTGCTCATGTCTGTTTTGAAATTACTAGGAAAACCTAAAAAAATTCGCGTTCGCTTCGCTCGCGCTTATTTTTTTTTGGAAAAAAATTATTATGTTATGTAGCGCAGTAAACTAAAACAACGCGGGCTAGTACCTATCTATATTATAATCATCTTAATTTTATTAGTGTGCGGCCCGCAGTGATAGATCGCACTATCCTATGTGGCCCTTGATCAGAAAAATGTGACGACAATTGTTCTAAAAGATAGTGAAAACTGCATTGCAATCAGTTGTTTGGTTTGGAAGATATAACCGGATACACAGACCGACCGTAGCGGTTTTGCTTTATACTATGTAGTGATAACGCAGCAAATGAATAGTCTTCTGTAAGAGAGGTGACGTCACGACCCCCACTCCCAAACTTTGAGAATGTTTATCTTTGTCATTTGTTGTTTGATTAACAAAATAAAAAATACGTGTCTAATATTTTTTGATAATCTAACCCATGGACTAATTATAATAATTATTTGTTCTACCCAGTCATCATGCGTATTCGTGGGGTATGCGAAGTTAGTGGAAAATCACAACATTTAAACCTATTTCAATTTCTTTGTATTGCAGCGAGTACGCAAGCTTCAGACGCGCTGTCCCGCCTCACTTCGCTCAGCAGTTCGCTCAGCGCTGCTTCTAACAACGACAGGACGTGTAAGTTACTACTTTTATTTCTATGGGGTATCAGACTATACGAGGATTCTCAAATAACCTATAGTTAAGCGTGGATTGATAAAATTTCCCTACATTATTATAAACGACATATTAAGCACGGTTACAGAGGCGCCAGCGTAACTATAGTTCTGTTTCTTTTTCACTTTAGGCATTCGATAGAGAGAACGCTTTTTACGTTGCTATTAAATTTACGCTGGCGACTCTGGAATCGAGCTTATAATAATACTATAGGTACACAGTACATGTGCGGTTGAGCCTGCACAAGTTTTTTACAAATTTTTAACTTCGATTTTCCATCGTCTGTCAGTTACTAGATTTTGCCCGCGGCTTCGCCCGCGTTGTATTTTAATTTTTGTGCCATCCCATGAATACATTTTATTTTTCTGGGATAAAAAGTAGCCCATGTCACTTTCCGTCTTTCAAACTGTGTCCATGTCAAAAATCAAGTCAATCCGTTGTTCCGTTGCTGCGTGAAAAAGGAACAAATCAATAAAACAACAAACACTAACAGATTTATAATATTAGTATTAGTAAGGATGAGACACAGAGTATGGCTGGAGCGGCGTAAATATGCTATTCTGAGCGCCACGAAAGTCGGCGGATGGGAAGTTATGAGCAGAACGCTGCGCAAAATCCGAAATATAGGTATGCGCAGGAGCCAGAGAGACGAGATGCCGGGGCACACCCGCCCGCCAACCTCATGCCTCCCGCGCGCTCCCTACGCCCGTGGTCACCACTACGCCCCGCGGCGTCGGCCCTGTGCACACATACGCAATAATTGGCCAAACACGGCGAAGTATCATCTGCGGCTAACTTCTCATCCGCCGACTTGTGTGGCGCTTAGTTGGACCTCGGCAGTGGTTACAATTTGAGCCGTTTGGGGTTGAGACATTGGGTCCGTGGGGGCCGGGAGCTCATCGCGTTTTCAAAAGTCTTTCTGAGCGTCTGGTGGACGCGACACGTGACCAGAATGCTGGTGTTTATTTGGCGCAACGTATAAGCATTGCCATTCAGCGTGGCAATGCTGTCAGCATGCTGGGAACGCTGATATTTGGCAGTGGGCCAAAATAATTAAATTAATAAAAATCTCTTATTGATATAAATACTTAATTAATAATTTAATTATTAAACTCTGTAGGGTCTTCTCGTCTTTTTAACAAATTTTAACTTTTTAAGTAAAAAATTAAATTCTACAAATTAATTAAAAGACAGTATATTTCTCATCCAATCTCATTTGGGTTATCTTTAGACCTTCAAAGGTCTGTGGATGATCCAATAGCTTTTTATATAGTAGTAGTGTATGTAGTTTTAGCTTATGAAGTAGTATTGTATTTTGTTGTAGTTAATAAAGGCACTTTTGCCAGTACAAAAGGATGAGGATGAGATAAACGTATAAACACTCGTGTTTCCTTTACGCAGCTCGTCGCAAGCCCGGGGCGAGACCACGTCGCGTAGTTCCAGAATTAAACGCCGCTGTTTTGGATTCGCCTCGACCACGCTCCAGCGGCAGCGAGGACAGCGAATGTATGTATCCTCTTATTCGTCCTCTTCATTGCTGAAGGTCGTGCCCGTCTTGAAATGCCTTGACGGAATCAGTGACGAGTTGCCTCCACTCCGCCCTATCTTCAGCTTTCTTCAGAGCAGTGGAAACTGGAAGCCCGGTTATCAACTTAATCTGATCAGACCAACGGGTAGGTGAGCGTCCACGTGGTTTTTTGCCATCTACTTTCCCAACTACAACCAGTTTCTCAAAATTATCGGGCTGCCTACGGGCGCTGTGACCAAACTCGTTGATAACAAATTGTGGATAGCCTAGTCTTAATCTTTAATTGCTCAAGAACGGACTTATATATGTTATATGTATGTATATTACAACTCTAACGTGTCAAGCCAACTTTTTCTATAATGGTATAGGTCTAATCATACAACTTGGCGACTGTGATGACTCAACCCTCGCTCAGCTGTTGAGTGAGCTTCAGTTAGGATTATAAATAAATAAATATTTTTGGAACATCTTACACACGGCCTCTGACCCCAAACTAAGCAAAGCCTGTGATATGGCTGCCAGAGACTGATACACTACATATTTTTAAATACATACTTATACAGTTAGTAACTAAATAACACCCAGACACAGAGCAAACACTTATGTTCATCACATAAATATTTGCCCTGGGTGGGGATCGAACCCACGCCTCTTATATCCGCAGCTTGCAGCTAACATCTCAGCAGCCAAGTTGTATGATTCGGGCTATAAAGTGTATGTTTTGTTCCAAATTTTGTTTTCAATTCCGAACATACCATTGACGGTTAATGATGTTTGTAGCGGTTTACGGTTAATGATGTTTGTAGCAGTTTCCGGTTAACGATGCTTGTAGCAGTTTACGGTTCATGATGATTATAGCGGTTTACGGTTAATTCACGGTTAATGATGTTTGTAGCAGTTTACGATCAATGCTGTTTGAAGCTGTTTACGGTTAATTTACGGTTAATGATGTTTGTAGCGGTTTCAGCGTGGCCGTCGCGGGAAGGGCGGCCTAGGAACCTCGGTCGCGGAGTCAGCAAGCCTAAGAAGAATACCGTCGCTTCGCTACTAGCGCAGAGCCGTGCGCTAGGACTGAGGCCTGCGCTGGCGCAGCAGCTATTGGGGGAAACTGACTTGGTAAGTTATTTTACTAGCTTTAACAGTACTTGTCCTTGTAACAGTCAACTGCTGAACATAGACCTACCTACAGAGAGCGATTGCGTCATATCCGTCAAACTGGCGCGTGGGCGTTGTTGGTTCTATTGATATTCTAAAGATACGCTATCGAATTTCTTCTACGAATGTATGCAGGTTGCCTCAGGTAGTAGCACTTATAGTTTAGTTTGACTAGGTGTTCCTTAGCGATCATCAAAGTTAATCAACGTTCAGCGCGGTCAATCTTCGGACGAGTAACCGCGGGTGGCATTTACAACTGAGCGCTGCCGTGGCTCGGATGACACGTTAAATTGTAGGCCCCGGTTGTTTTAACCGTTTAGCCACGTCAGATGCTTTCAAGCGGCTTAATAACACCAGCCCCCCGACCGCCTAAATCAATAGCAATCGTAATAGCAATCGTTTATGACTTCATTTTAGTCATTTGGCACCGCCTATGTGACGTTAGACATCAAAGTTGTTCATTCAACGATTGCTTTCGCAATCCGCGCAAAGTAATTGATGGCTAACGTCACATAGGCGGTGCCAAATGACTAAAATGAAGTCATAAACGATTGCTATTACGATTGCTATTGCTTAGGCGGTCGGGGGGCCGGGCTAGCCACCCGGCATATAGGTATGTGCTATATTACTTACTTTAGCGCGTTGATTGGATAATGCTCAACATGTAGCTAATTTCATTTCCGGCAACTTCTGCTTTCCGTGGTGTGTCCGTTCCGGTAACTAACAGTCTGGAACTATTAGGCGTTACGCTATCATCGACTCTCAACTTTGGCTCTTATATAGAGTCAAAAGGCCAATTAGCCTCAAAAAAACTTGGTGTTCTCTCTAAGGTGAGACGGTATTTCACACCTGAGCAACTGCTTAGTCTTTATAAAGCGCAAGTCAGGTCTTGCATGGAATACTGCTCTCACCTTTAGGATGGCTCTGCCAAATACCAGTTGGAGGCTTTGGAGTCGATTGAAAGGCGAGCCAGGAGGCTGATAGGCAACGACACCTTGACTGAGTCGAAGCTGCAGTCTCGAGCATCGACGTAGGGTGGCGTGTCTGTCAGCCTACTATCGGATACACTTCGGTGAGTGCGCCCAGGAGTTGCACAATCTGGTCCCCCCTGCCCCTTTCTTCTATCGTACGGCTAGACAGACGCGACCAAAGCGCCACCCTTTTATGGTGGACATCCCAAGCGTTAGAACCAAGCGTTTTGAGTCCACATTCCTCATACAAACTGCCAGAATGTGGAACGCTTTGCCTGAGTCTGTCTTTCCGTTAAAGTACAATGTAGGTGTCTTCAAATCTCGAGTAAATAGGTATCTTCTAGGTAACCGCGCTACATCCTAGACCGCATATCTGCCTAACATCAGGCAGTGTGTAGTCAAACGCAAACCTATTTGAAATAAAAAAAAAAACTTGTGTGTCACGGCCTAAGCCTATAGTAAAGTATCTACGAAATCCAATCATAAATGTACATGTCACGGTTTTAACTTATTTTTTTTCATTTCGCAGGAGAAACTAAAAGCGTTACTGGGCGAGAGTGGTAGCACGGACTCGGAGTGCCCGTCGGACTCCTGTCCCTCGGACTCTGACGCCAGCGACACCAGTCGGCGATCTAACGACGCGCAACTGAGGCTGCCGCTCGCTCTAGGTATGTATTTTTAACCGTAATAATCGGATGAAGTTATAATGGGAAGTTTCTTTCATTGAAGGATTTGGCACACTGGATGTGGTCTGCGGTCAGGTTTGAACGCAGCCCGCATAATGTATCAACAACATTGTCGGTCTTTATATATTTTGTATACATATGCGATCTGCCCGTGCGATCCTGCAGAAGGAACGTAAGGACGCGTCCACCTGACCGGTTTCCCTTCCCGGACAGTTGACCGATTGCCCTGACCGACAAGATTGTTCACACATAATGCGGGCTGCAATCAATTTTACCTTTCCGCAGACCGCAAAACGCACCTAGTGTGGCAAATCTTTGAACATTACAGTCCTATTATGACTTTTATAATCCAATGACACATCCACCCTAAGATTATGTTCGTACTACGAGCACTCATTATGAAATTCCATTCTACGAGCCTCGTAGAATGGAATTATGAAATTAATCTCAATGAAAATCAAATCAATGTGATATAACACCTAGTAATAATATTTTGTCGGCAGGCTGGAAGCGGGTGACGACCATCAAAGGCCTCTCCCGCAACTGTAACATCAAAGGTGACATCACGTACGCGCCGCCTGAACCACACGCTACCGTCAAAATCACATCCATGCAAGAATTACAATCGGTGAGTCACTTCACATTCACACTCATACCTCCTCACCAGGCTGGTTGTCGGTTAAGAACAAAATTCCTAACGGACCACAGGGTGGCTGGCTGGTTGTCGGTTAAGAACAAAATTCCTAACGAACCACCTAGTTGGCTGACTGGTTGTCGGTTATGGACAAAATTCCTAACGGACCACCTAGGTGGGTGACTGGTTGTCTGTTATGAACAAAATTCTTAACGGACCACCTAGGTGGCTGGCTGGTTGTCGTTTATGAACAAAATTCCTAACTGACCTCCTAGGCGGCTGGCTGGTAGTCGGTTATGGACAAAATTTCTAACGGATTACCTAGGTGGCTGATTGGTTGTCGGTTATGGTCAAAATTCCTAACGGACCACCTAGGTGGCTGGCTGGTTGTCGGTTTGGACAAAATTCCTAACGGATCACCTAGGCGGCTGGCTGGTTGTCTTTTATAAACAAAATTACTAACTGACCACCTAGGCGGCTGGCTGGTTGTCGATTATGGACAAAATTCCTAACGGACCACCTAGGTGCTGGCTGGTTGTCAGTTTGGACAAAATTCCTTACGGACCACCTAGGTGGCTGGCTGGTTGTCGGTTATGGACAAAATTCCTAACGGACCACCTAGGCGGCTGGCTGGTTGTCGGTTATGGACAAAATTCCTAACGGACCACCTAGGCGGCTGGCTGGTTGTCGGTTATGGATAAATTTCCTAACGGACTACAAAAGTAATTATTACATTTTTAGTGATTTTCATAGTTCTCGTACAGTTCGTACGAGAATCTTGTTTCTTTACATCCAAATATCTCGAGAATGTGCCACTTTAGGGTAGGTACCATTGTACGAAATATTTATTGTGTGTGTGTGTGTATATGTGTCCCTTACTTATATATACATACTACTTTCATTGTGCGCGGAAACTTAGAAAAAAAAATGGCGCCGGGTGGATATGCCAGCTTCCATACAAATATGTTCAAACCCCTTTGTTTAAAATAAACCGTTTGTAATACAAAAAGTTCATTTTAATAGATTTCTAAATGAACGTTGATGACTTGTTTCAGTTCCTGGAATCGAACCCGTGCCCGCCGCTGTCAGCTGACAACTTCAGCTTCAGCGCGCGGAACGTTCTCGGAGAATACATTCAACCTCCTCCTGACGCGGCCGCCGGGGAGCCGCTCGTATTCAACGAGGCTGAGATTACAAAGAGGTAATTATTTATGTGTGGTAATTATATTAAAATAATCCTTAATAATATCACTTCGGTGAGTGCGCCCAGGAGTTGCACAATCTGGTCCCCCCTGCCCCATTCTTCTATCGTACGGCTAGACGGACGCGACCAAAGCGCCACCCTTTTATGGTGGACATTCCGCGCGTTAGAACTAAGCGTTTCGAATCCTCATTCCTCATACGAACAGCCAGAATGTGGAACGCTTTGCCTGGGTCTGTCTTCCCGTTAAAGTACAACGTGGGTGTCTTCAAATCCCGAGAAAATAAGTATCTTCTAGGTAAGCGTGCTATCTGTACCCTAGACTGCATATCTGCACAACATCAGGCAGTATGTAGTCAAACGCAAACCTATACGGAATAAAAAAAAAACAAATCCGAAAGTGTGTTTGTTGGTTTGTTACTCTTTCACGCAGCGACAGAGCAATGGATTGGTTTGATTTTGACCATCAACCGTCACTATACTAAGCGCCACACAAATAGGCGGATGGAAAGTTATGCGCAGATCGCTGCGCAAAAGCCGAAATATAGGTATGATTGAGAGTCAGAGAGACGAAACGCCGGGGCACACCCGCCCGCCAACTTTATGCCTCCCACGCGCTCCCTACGCCCGTGCTCACCACTATGCCACGTGGCGTCCGCATTCTGCACACATGCTCAATAATTAGCGAATCAAGGCGAAGTAGACCTAGCGGCCGAGAAGCCGACTATCTCTTCCGCCAACTTGTGTGGCGCTTAGTACACTGATTATAATTAATTAATTATAATCAATGAAATGAAATGAAATGAAATAATATTTATTCGACACAAAATACACAAATATTAAAACATTATAAAACCAAAATTGAAAAACAATAAAGGAGTAAAATGACAGATATGTCGAAAAGGGCTCATCTCAGCATTAATGCTGAGTGCAGGTAGATACCTTACACTCAGCGCTGGTTTTCAGATGAGCCCGTTATCGAGAGTATAAACAAAATACAAATAATAAATAATCGTCGAAAAGTAGGTATGGACAAAGAGTACAAAAATTACAGAAAAATACCATATCGAGAAATCAAACAAAACAACCAGTTCACATTGAAACTAATAGAAATACTTAACATAATAAAATACAAAATCAAATTTACATAAAGGTGATACAATATATTATACATCAATATATTGAATCAATCAACACATCTTACCCACGGGATCTTATACACGGGATAGTTGTCTGTATGCAGATAATTGGCCGAAGCGAAATGAAGTGCTTTTCAACTCGATGATTTTGCTTTCGCCTATCCAGATGTTGATTTTTGTCTACAGGTTCAATTTTTCAACGAATCTCGACTATCAAAGATTTTTGCTGTCGACAATCATCCACTAACTCGATCAAGAGCGAGTCGAGGTATAGGGTTATGAAGAATCAGTTAAAGAGATGTGTCGTGAGGTCTACTGTTTCTAGAACTACTAGTATCTATACCATCAATCAACACAGAGTAGCTGTGTATGTGTAATAATAAAGCGCTTTATCCCCTCAGGTTAGAAGAAGCGCGAGCGCTAGCAGCACTTACTGGACCTAGGCCTACTCCACCGCCGTTGGACCGACGGATCGAGCTAGCGCGGCGGCAGCAAGCCGCTAGAGACGCCAGGAGAGACGCCTCCGTCAGGAATAGAGACCAGGTGAGTGAGAGAGTCAGGCAGATTAGTTAGAAGGTCTGGGCCAAGGCTTATTCCACTGCCTTATTTAACTCAACATTTAAAAAAGTTTAAATGTTAGTGGGCAGAAACATAAAGAAATGATGGCTGAACTCTGGCACTTGCCAGAGTCCTATACTCTTGCTGCGCTTGAAGAGTATTACTTATAAAATGGGATAGGTAATATACTTGAAACTATTGGATTATACTAGATACAAGCCGCCTAAAAATGTTCTCATCAGCTATGTTTCGAGGAAAATATTCAGCAGAGGACGTTCTGTGGTAGGATATGATGATGATGACTAGAGAAAACCTTCATGTATGCGTAAAAAAGAAAGAGGAAGTAGAGAGTGATAGTAAGAAAATCGAATTACAGATTAACAATTTTGGCAATGAATGTTGGACATGAACAAATATTATATCTTTCTTTTTGTGATAAACATTTCAAAAATTGACGCGTTCGCAGGATTTAAACCTGCATCTCTCTGGGACTCCGGCCCAGAAGCTTTGTCCAATTAAGCTAGAACGCTGTCTGCGAAGGTGTCAAATTAGTGAAAGTGTTTATCATTTTTACCAACTACTACGAGTATATTGTTGGAAGTTCGTTTTTAGTTGTTGGATTGGACAAAGCATCTGGGCCGGAATCCCAGAGAGATGCAGGTTCAAATCCTGCGAACGCGTCATTTTTTGAAATGTTTATCACAAAAAGATAATTTCTGTAAACCTAGTGTGTGAAACACGATAAAAATAATTTCATTGAAATATATTATATCTGTCAACAATAAAGACAAAATCTAAATTTCGTTTGTATAAATAGTAAATATAAATATCATTATTATACAGGGTTACAGGATAAGTCTACCTATTCCCGTTAAGGGTGTGTAGTTTACTTTGTTTCTGACTAATTTGACTACGAAATACACTATCCTAAATTAAAAAAAAAAAACAGGTATTTATAAAATTTCCAATTTTCGGCTATCAGCTCAGATATTTTGAAACGTGTAAGTCGTTTTTATTATTTTTTTTGATTCTAACATGTAAAATAATGTTTTATGACCTCACTACCCAATATTGTCCGTAAAATTAACCTTTTAAAAAAAGTATTTGAATTCAAATATCTCGAAAACTGTGAGATTTAGGATATGGTGTTTTATAGTCAAATGAGTCAGAAACGTAGTAAACTACACACGCTTAACGGGAATAGGTCGACTTGCCTGTAACCCTGTATATGTGTAGTTTCATAAATCAATTTTCTTACCAGGCACGTCTAGTCAGAGAGCTCGAACGGTCGGAGAAGCAAGAGATGGTGAAACGGGAGAAGGAGGCTCGCAGCCAGCAGCTTCTCGAGGTAAGCCTCCTGGACTATAGACGTTGGGTCAATGTCCTTTACACTTGTCTTGCTGTGTTTTATACTATGTAGCTCTCATATTTTTCATTGCTTTATACTAAAACAATTATTAATTAGCAACATTCGGCGCGGTCAGCCTTCGGATGCCCGCGGACGGCATTTACAACTGAGCGCTACCGTGGCTTGGATGATACGTTAAATTGTAGGCCCCGTTTATATTAATCGTTTAGTCATGTTCGAGGTCTTCAGGCGTCTTAATTACTCTGACACCAGGGCAACCCACCCGGCCTTTACGTACTTACTAAATATATCGTTTATTAGGGCATACAATTGTTTTAGTATTTTTTCCAACCAGTAGATAAAAAATTTTTTCAGGAGCTGATACTGTTTATATTTTTTTTATCAATCGTCATTAAAATAAGGATTGATAAAAAAAATAATTTTGGATCACAGATGTACCTACAATAATGATCAAATCCAATGTTGATTCACTAAATTTTGAACTAGGTATCTCTATATTTTACTAATAAAAATGAGATTTTGAAGCTGGCAAACTAATTCGTAATAATTTCAAAGAAAGTCAACATAAAATTTTATTTTATCAGCAACCTCTCTGTTAACTTAAGTTGTGTAGAAAACTAAGTTTTTAATTCGATGAATACACCAAGTGACACCAACATAATATTGTCATCATTTTACTTACTGTAAAATATGAGAGCTACAACCTTAGCAAGTATATTTTTTCCATATTCTATGTTTGTTACCATGTGCTTGTGTATGTTTTATTTTTTATTATCAATTTGATGCTTGGCAACATTGTGCTCACATCCGTAGTAAAATCTCTAAAAAAAAGCAAAAAGTATTTGGGGTTGACATCTTTAAAAAAAACTACCATAACTTTTTGCTTTTCCGTAGAAAGCATTGGAACTCTTAGCTTTTTAGTTCGTAGATGTGTGTATTAGTATTTTTTATATATCTCTCTATTTATCTATGTAAAACTATAAATGGGTATAACAATCTTGGGTAACGAAAATCTTTGACAATGTTGTCAATAATCTAATTGATAATAAGGAAGAATATTAAAATTAATGAGAAAAATATTTGGGAACAGCATATCAATCGGAATCGTACGCAACTCACTATAGAACCTCTCCCGATGCCAAAAGATGAATGGAAAGTTCCAGACGCGAGCAAGAAAGAGAGAACGATGCCGCCTATATCCCTCTCGCTCATACCTGTAACGGGCCCCAAAGAGAACTCGCCAATCAAAACGCTTAACTTTGAACATGGAACGTGGAAAGAGGAAGTAGAAGAATACAATGCTCTAGACAAAATGAAGCACTTCGCCGAAAAGGCGTCATTTGATCTCCCAAAAGCTAAAAATAAACAATACGACTTTACTCTCATGAAAGCACCTGAAAAGAAGAAAGAGAAAGAAAACAACATAGAGAAGTTAATCGAATCGTATTCTAGAATCAGCGAGTTTATAAACGGCTGTGATTGGTCCAAATTGGAAGCGGAAAAAAGCGATCCGAAATCATTAGAGAAGAATTATCTAGACGCGAAAAACGAATTTATGTCGCAAAACCTAATGCTGATGCCTAAACAAAGTCCGACGAAATCTGTTCTAAAAGAAGTCATAGACTTGAGCGAGGACGATGAGAATTTGAACGAAATTATCGCTAAGAAACTGAGCAAGGGAAGTTTTAACATCGGCAAAGACGGAGCCTTATCGATATCCGTTCAGCAATTTAATAAGGACGCGTACGGACCGGTACGTCGAAGATAATATTAAATGCACTGAAATATGCTAAATTACTAACATTTCTGATATACACTAATACTGGTGTTTATTTTGCACCACTTTCTGGAAATCTATTTTTTTTCACGTACATATGTAAATTTCTGTACAGCTAACAATTATGACGGTTGTGGTGATCAAAGGGGGTATTGACCGCTGTTTAGCAATTTAAAAATTAGAACATTGATAGGTGTGTATGGTACACATAAGTAAAATCCAGCTTATGTCATGTCTGAAATTGTTCTTCTCATATTGGGTGTCCATGAGGAGGAAAGTCGTTGGTAAAATATAACAGCATGGTTATAGGCTGAATCATACAAGTCTACGGATGTGAAGTTAGCTACGAGTACAAGCTGCGCAATATCAAATCCTGACTGAAGCTCACTTCACATCCGCCGACGTGAATGAATTGATCTATTATTATTATATACTACGGGACTAATCGCGCACTAAAATTACGAGATAAATAAATACCTCCTCATCCCGACGCTTCGGCCGAGTTGCATCGACCGTGGTCACGGGTAGACTACCCGTGACCACGGTCGAAGGTATTTATTTATCTCGTAATTTTAGTGCGCGATTAGTCCCGTAGTATATAATAATAATGTGTTCAAATCGCGTAAGTTTAAAAACAGAATTGATCTATTATAGATTGCAATAATTTCAGAAATGTCTCATTTTATTTATGAAGGCAGATATATTTGTTTTAGCTCTGCTTTTCTGTCTGTCTGATGAAGTTCAATCCATAAATCTTCAACAAAAATGTGTAATATTTGGTTCATTTTGTTGGTCAAATTTAAAATATTTGTTTTTAAATTCTGGTTGGTAGGTAAACCAACTATTTATTTTATAATGGGGTTTGGTTTTAACTAACATTGTAAATTATAATTCACACATTTTGACGAACCTTGTCAAAATATGTTTTTGTACTGAGGTTTTAGTATGAGATTATTCATAAACGAAAACGTTACTCTTATAGTTTCGTGTAAAGCGCTCCCTGGCGAATATGAGGAAGAACTAAAAAGTATAATCATAATCATTTTATTCATAACGTTAGTTACAAGTCAACATATAGGTAATTTTACTAATAAGTATCGTACTTAAGTACCAAATAATACATTAAAACATAGTTACATCATTCCAAAAAATTAAAAAGATACGACAAAATAGTATAACAATGTCAATATTCAATTCAATGTCAATTACAAAAATTACAATTACAATTTAATGTCAAAAATTCATCGTAGCTGTAGAACGTGTGTTCGACAAGCCAGCGTTTGAGGCGCGATTTGAAACTGCCCATAGAGGGCGCGGTAGTAATTTGCCCCGGCAACTTATTAAAGCCATACGAATACGACAATAGTTCTCGTTTACTATACAAACTCATACTAAAGCCATTATACATCTACTAAGCGCCACACAAGTCGGCGGATGGGAAGTTCCGAAATATAGGTATGCGCCAAAGAGAGAAGACGCCACCGGGGCACACCCGCCCGCCAACCTCATACCTCCCGCGCGCTCCCTACGCCCGTGCTCAACACTACGCCACGCGGCGTTTCTCATCCGCCTATTTGTGTGGCGCTTAGTATACTACAGGCTCAGTAACTTATAACCGTTGGTAGTTAATTAATTGCACGCTCTTCTGATGCTTATTTTATTATTTAACCGTATAGATTTCTTTCATTATTATCGGATACTCATTCTTAGATATTTTAGGAATAGAATTGTCACTATGTATGTTTTTTTTCTCATAATGTCATAAGCCTATAAGCATCATCATCATCATCATCATATCAGCCATAGAACGTCCACTGCTGGACATAGGCCTCCCCTAATGATTTCCAATAAGACCGGTTGATAGCGGTTTGCATCCAGCGCGATCCTGCGGTCCTAATAAGGTCATCCGTCCACCTTGTGGGTGGACGTCCTACGCTGCGCTTGCCGGTACGGTAAATATTTTAAGCCTATAAGCAAAAGTGCTTATTTAGGCATTTCATTCACTTCCAATAGGAACCAAAGATACTTTTTCAAATGTTAATATAGTAACAAAATCTGAATAATTAGAATCACAAAATGTATAAGTAATACATTTATGTATGAACATATTTGATATATGGACGTCACGGGTGTTTAAAATGTAGTAAAGGTAAAAGTATCAAATTTCTAATGGTGCCTCCACACACACCGCGAGGCGACACGAGCACCGCAGCTGTAGCTAACTTCACATCGTAAAGAAGTATAAAAGTCGGCGATGTGAAGTTAGCTATAGAAGTTTCTGTGGCTAACTTCACATCGCCAACTGCAGACAAGTATACAAGTCGGCGATGTGAAGTTAGCTCCAGAAGCTTCTAAAGAAATAAATATTAAAAATAAATATTTTGTGACATATTACACAAGGCTTCTGACCCCAAACTGAGCAAAGCTTGTGATATGGCTGCCAGAGACACTTCTATAGCTAACTTCACATCGCCGACTTTTATACTTGTTTACGATGTGAAGTTTGCTACAGGTTCGGTGCTCGTGTCGCCTCGCGGAGTGTGTGGAGGCACCATACACATTTTTAATCATTTTTTTTAAAACTAAAAACTATTCGGACTCAGATTTTTGTTTTATTGGATTTCCTAGGAAAGGCCTATGTCCAACAATATATGTTTTATGGCTAAGATGATGATTTCAACTTTCAACTTCACCATTAAACATACTTCAATACGTATGCGTGTCTGTCTGTTTTTGTCAGTGACATTCAAAAACCAACCAACTAAACCAGAAGACCATTTCAAAAATACCTGTAACGGGGGTTTCTAAAATTCCTAACTTTACTCATGTTTTTTAGTTTTTTTTTTCGTGCTATTCAAATCACTTTAATTTAATACTTAACACTTAAGTTTTATTTTCTCGTCTTTTGTTCCATGTTCTGGCTGTTTAACTTATAATTTGCTGTACCGCTTTCGATGTTGTTGTATGAAGGCTAAACGAAAGAAACAGGAGGAACTGGAGAGGCAGAAAATTGAAGAGCAAGTTAAGAGGCAGCAGGTTGGTATCTTTGAATGAGGAGATATTATTTGTTTGCTGTTTTTGAACTTTTTTAAACGTTTTGTGACAAGACCAGAATTTTGGAGTTTATATATCAATTTCTGTCATAGAGCCCAAAAAGTCTAGAAAAAAGAATTGTCGTGTATCGTGCAAAAGAATATTGAAAAAAAAATACAACTGGTTGCATTTTGCCGGCAAAAGTAAAAACTTGCTCCCTCCGTCTTACGAATTTTCGATCAGGTTACGTCATGTCCTGTTTTTTACCCATTCCAAAAAGTGCACAACGCCAAACGCAACAAAATTCAAATTAAACCTTGTGCAATGCAATTGCAATTTTATTTGACTTGTCCAATTCTGACAGCTATTTGCCACTATACTCTATAAAATTTAACTTGATCTCTGCGAGAGTGACATTGACATAGAAGATTGACATTTTTAGTGTTGAGATAGTGGTGGAAAAAATCGATTTTCAAACGATCGATGTTGTAATGAAATCGAATGAGTAGTTGAAGGTGAGAAATTGGATTTTATTTACTTACTATTATTTAAGATCAAGTATGTGCACATGTAAATTATGTTATGATATTAATTAAATACTCATAATAATAATGTAACAATAGTATTTATCGACGTTTTTCACTATTATCGATGCTAATGTAACATATAATTGGGTTTAATTTAATTACACATGTAAAAATGTTATGATATTAAAATATACAATAAAATTAATTATAAATTAAGTTTTATTTAAAATATCGTTAGTATAAACTATCGATATTTTAAATAAAACTCTTCTGTGGTCACGATCATTCGTCGCCCATCACTAATCGGCGTGACTATAAAGTATGACATTGACATTGACAAGTACTGTCTGTACTATTAAGAAATGCAGGACTTCATAGGCGTGATTTTTTTGACAGCTCTCGCAGAGATCAAGTTACATTTTATAGAGTATAGGGAGGTAACTAGTTAGTCTCGTAGAAGTTTACACCTCATACAGATTTGTCCGCTTAGAAAAGTCTTACATTGGTCTTTGACTACACTTTGGTAAATTTGTCCCTTAGAATTGTCTTAGAGATCCCTTAGGCAATCTTTTTTTTATATTTTTGGTATTCAAATAGTTTTTATTTCTCTACCTAATAACCCCAGGGGATTCTAAAAAAATGTTATAGGATGATATACAAAGACCTAGCGACACCTCCTAAATCTAAAACCCAAGGTCATCTTCATTTGCATGCATTATTGCTTCAAAAGTCGTCCAAAATATCCAAAATTCCGGTAAGAATGACTAGAATTAGACCACCAATGACCGGGCCCGTCATTGTTGCAGGAGAGGGAAATAAAGCGACATCAAGCCATGCTGCTTAAAGAACAGGTGAATTTTCGTTTATGCGAATTGATTTGGAATTATTTTGCTGGAGTTTGTTTTGAAAATCGGTATTTTGAACCTATTTTCAGTGTCTACAAGTGGTACTTACAAATATATATTAGATGTCGTTTTGCAAAGTATAGGGATTTACATCCTACTTCCTACTAATATTATAAACGCGAAAGTTTGTGAGGATGGATGTATGGATGTTTGTTACTCTTTCACGCAAAAACTACTAAACGGATTGAGATGAAACTTTGCAATAATATAGTTTATATATCAGAATAACACATAGGCTATAAATTATAATGATATTGCGTCAAAAATCAAAATATCATGCGGACGCAGCCGCGGGTAAAAACTAGTAGGTGTATAATGTACTTTCTCATCATTATGAACAACTAGTTTTTACCCGCGGCTTCGCCCGCATGATATTTTGATTTTTGATGGAATATCATTATAATTTATAGCCTATGTGTTATTCTGATATATAAGCTATATTATAGCAAAGTTTCATCTCAATCCGTTCAGTAGTTTTTGCGCGAAAGAGTAACAAACATCCATCCATCCATCCATCCACACAGACTTTCGCGTTTATAATATTAGTAGGATTTTGACTACAATCCAGTAATCGAAATCGACAGCTGTATCATAAAAAAAAAAATCACTCGACAAAATGTATGATACAGCAAATTTTTTTTCGCGATTTCCAAGTTGATAAGAGACATGATGACTGGGTAAAAAAAATCAATAACATAATTAGTCCGTGAGTTTGATTATCGAAAAATATTGGACACGTATTTTTTCTTTTGTCAATCAAACAACAAATGACAAAGATAAACCTTGTCAAAGTTTGGGAGTGGAGGTAGTGACGTCACCTCTTACGGAAGTCTATACATTTGTATGGCACTTGTGACGTCACGTGGAACTTTGACGGGCTATATCTTCATCAATTTTGGTTTAATTAATTAAAGAAAGAATACGTGTCCAATATTTTTTGATAGTTTGACGGACTTATTATTTATTTTTACTATTTTTATTAAATGTTTATTGCTCACAATTATAAGTTATATATAGTATTGCATCATCATCATCCACAGCCTTCGTTATCCCACTGCTGTATATAGGCCTCTTGCCTACAGTTCTGAAAATACCAGTATTACGCAAAGTAACATGTGTACCATGTATATAGTAATAAGCACTAGAGCGAAAATACACAAGAAATTGGTTCAAAATACAGATTTTACTTTTTTGACAAGTCACTTTCACAGTGTTATGAGCAACAAAGAGTTATTGCACTTCACAATTTTCAAACTTAATGATTTTGTTGGTGAACGCGCATTCTTTCGCGCCGAAAGAAACGAGGCACTACCGCGCGAGTATTATCAAATGCACAGAGCTCAACCAGCTCATATCGCTGTTGTCGCTTGAGACAATTCCCAACCACATAAATGTATGGAAAATCTTGCCCGGAGCTGTCAAAACTGTCAAATATGTAAAGGCATTTGACACTAGAGAAAAACACGGCAACTAGCCACTGAATCGAGATATTTTTCATGTCTCTTTTTAACTCTGTTATATTGAATCATTTCATCTCTTTCTTTCTTCTCTTGATCGACCACATTATCACTCTGGTATCTCTGTGATCAAATGCCTACACGATTTGACAGAAATGCGAGGTCGTACGGCGCGGATCGGCACGATATTGATGATTGCGGTGCATTTGGCTCCTTCCATATGTGAAAGTGAATGAAAAGGGAACGTACTCGTACTAAATGACACTTCAAAATACTTTCAGTAATTTTTTCGAGCTTTTTTCACACCAAGAAAGGAAAGGGGGTCAAAAGTTGTAAAAAAAGCATTTGTGTCAGTAGTAACATTGATTTGTTCCATTGATGATACAAGTGACACAAGTTTCTATTCTTAGTACCATTAATGGCACTAATGGGTCAAATAGTATAGGTACATTCCCTTAGCTTAACATGCCCTAGCTCTCTCTCCCTAAATTTGCAAGTGACTTGTCAACTAATGTTTTGCTTTCAGTAGTGTTCTTTCAATATTGTGAGTGGCTAAATCAATAATGCTTAAAATATGCATGTTGAGTAAAATGTATACAACGAGTGATGCGTTTTTCTGCACAGAAGATACTTCAATATCATTGAGTAAAATTTTACTGGTAAAATATTAAAGCACATTTAAAATATTTAAAGATATTTATCACCCTGTCCGATATTCAAAAATAACCTTCAACATAGGTGCACTACTTATTTCTCGCCTGCATTTTGTAATTGTAATGGAAAACATGTAAAAAGTCATATAATTATGGCGTTAAGAAACTTTACGAAATAATTTTGAACTGTTCGTCACAAGCATTTGAAGTTATTTTGTTCTAATTATTTTAGAATAAAATGACTTTGAATAAATCTAAATTCCTAGATGTGTGATTTTCCCTCTTTATTCTGATTGCAAGCTGTGAATAACCTTATCCCCGGTGAACTTTGTGTGATTCAACCTATAGTTCGTCCAATCAGAACAGAGAGGGCGCTATTTTAAATGTGTTATGTGTGTCACTTTATGTGTGTGTTTCTCTTTTCAATGTGTTCGTTTGGGCGTGGCGCGGGCGCAGCAAAAATATATCAATGAGGTAAGTTTATTGATATATTGCATGGTTTTACGCACGTTTTTGTTATTTTGGGGCCCATTTTTTATTTTTGCTTGATCAAACTACATTAAAATTGTTACTATTGATGTTTTGAACTTTTTCATCCGTGTTTAACATTTTTGCTCATTATTTTTTTATGAACCTAAAACCATAACTAAAATGGTAAAAAAATTATATACGCGTCGCATACGCATAATCACGCATCAAAATCACTGAACAATACTTATTGAAATTTCAAATCTCAAAAATATTGACCGCTCATATAAATCGGATAGAAATAAAAAAAAAAAGATTTTCGTATAGGCCGGGTGGCTAGCCCTGGTGTCAGAATTTTTAAGCCGCCTGAAGGCCTCTGACATGACTAAACTGGGACATGATTTTAAAAATCCATGTATATACACATATTTTTATTTTTTGTGATAGACACATTTTACTATTAGTCCACAAAATTTAGAAAAATTAAACGAAGTTCATTTTATCTTCAATTCTAACTTATCATTCTCTCTCTTTTCTACTAGGAGCGTGAAAGGAGACGGCAACACACCACATTCATCAGACAACTCGACACGCGCAAGCGATGGGAGGAGCGAGAGAGACGGAAACACCAGAGCCTGCTGGACAGGCTGCTGGCTAAAGAGAGAAAGCTGCGCGGACGGAGGAGGGAGATGGAACTACTTGCCGAGCTCAGGTAAGAATGAGAGAGATATCAACCAGAAAAACAGACTACTTCACTAAAAAAAGAAGTTTCGCGGCTAGAGAAGGGAGATAGAACTATTCACCGAGCTTTGGTAAGAGTGAGATAAGTATATGTCTGTCAGAAGTTTCTTATCTTAGCCTACTTCGGAACGGTTTTCGGTTAAAAAAGCATTGCTAAGCTGTCTCCCGAGTTTTCCTATTTATTTGGAGAAAACCTGATAATTAAATAAATACGGGTTCAATCTCTGTAGAGTGTAATTAAAAAACTTTTTATTTACTAAATAGTTGTGTGTTGGCACTAAAACGTGATCTTTTACAGTGGGCCTTATAAATAAGCTCAAGATAGCCCAACGTGCTATGGGGAGGGCTATGCTCGGTGTCTCTCTGCGGGATCGAATCGAAAATGAGGAGATCCGCAGACGAACCAAAGTTACCGATATCTACAGCCCAGCGGATTAGCATTAGATTAGCAAATATGGCACATAGGTCAAACAACGGATGGCCGATGTGACCGTAAAGTTATCGAATGGAGATCACGTACCGGCAAGCGCAGCGTAGGACGTCTTCCCACAAGGTGGACAGATGACCTCATTAAGATCGCAGGAACGCGCTGTATGCAAGCCGCTTCCAACCGGCCTTATTGGAAATCCATGGGGGAGCCTATGTCTAGCAGTGGACGTCCTACGGCTGATGGGTGGATCGCCTTAGAATCAATAAAAAAGCCGTTTCTCTATTTTTTCTTGATGTTTTAATAGTTACTCTGTGTTTGAGCCGGAAATTAGCCCATCAAAGGTGACGTCCACAAGTGGTATTTTATTCAGACAAAAATCGAACCAAGATGATACATACATCATTTGAAAGCTTGTTTTATGGGCTTCCCAAAAATATTTAGTTTAGATTTTTTCATCCCTCCATTTTTTTTAAATGTGAAAAATAAATTGTATGAAAAATAACAATACAGCTTATTACTTTTACTAGTTTGGCGATGTAAAGTGCTTCTATCGTTATTTTACTTGCATTCGTAGCTGATTCTTACACATTTAATCTCTTAATTTGCTAAAATTAAAAATTATAACCTACCAGTGTGACCAGTTAATAGGTACAATGTGACAAAAAAACACTTTAAAGGTGTGTCTAATTGCTTTTTTGCAAAAATGCATTAATTTAATAATTTGGAGGTTAATTAATCAGGGTTGCTAGAGATAAACTAACTATTGAGCCATATATATTTATTTATCCTAATAAATTCAAAATTAATTTTAAAAAAATCGGAGTGCTTTTTTATTTTTAACTGTTGTAATAGACTCAGAAAAAAATGAACTTTCGCGAAATGTAACGAGTGTTGTGGTTAGAATTTTCGATTATTATTATACCAGCCTCCATACATTTTGTGGACAGATTCAGATTCAGATTCAGATATGTTTATTGTTAAACTGTGTTACAAATATAAAGGTCTTAAAAATAGGTTACAGTACCAACAGTTTCGCCCAACAAGGACATACAATATTTTAGTAGTCACAAAACATGTTAAAAATGTATACATTTACATCTCTATTCATTCTAATACACAATCAATCTCAATTTAATTTTCATTTTAATTTACATTTACATATAAAATAAATAAAAAAAATGCAGAAATAGTAAACATTAAAACCGTTCATAAAATAAAATTTAAGTATGATCTATTTAGGTAGCTTATCCTTAAGAAACTCATCTACCCTGTAGTAACTTTTTTGTATTAACAATTCAAGAACTTTTCTTTTAAACGTAGGTACGCTCTCCGATTCCAGCACTGATTTGGGCAAATGATTATAAATTATTGGACCCATCCCTAAAAAACTTTTGTTAAATAATGCAGTACTGTGAGGTGCCATACAAATTTTATTATGATTCCTTTTTGATGTCATGGTTGGAAACATATGCAAATTATTCCTTATAAATAGTGAGATTTCATAAATATACAGGCACGGAAATGTCAATATTTTTAATTTCTTAAAATACTCCTTACAGGAATCTGTGGTCTTTAAATGGCATACGGACCTTAAACATTTTTTCTGTGCTTTGAAAACAGTTTCCCTCTCGGTACAGTTACCCCAAAATATAATTCCATATCGTAAGGTCGATGTAACATATGCATTATACGAAGTAAGCACTGCTGTTTGGTTCACAACTTTCCCCAACATGAATAAGGCGTACGAATAACTATTTAATTTGGAGCAAACAGTTTCTGCTTGCTTATTCCAGTTTAAATCAGAGTCAATGTGAAGGCCCAAAAATTTTGTAACTGAAATTTCCTTAATATCATTATTTAAATACTTAATCCTAGATGTCAATTTTCTATACTTATTAAATGTCATTATATATGTTTTGTCCAAATTAATTAATAATTTATTACATGTCAACCAATTGATTAAATTACTTAATGCTAAATTTATTTCCGGCTCTAAAGGTTTATCATTATCACCTACGAAAATGGCTGTACTATCGTCAGCAAAAAGAACCATTGGATGATTGATAGATTTAGGGAAGTCATTTATATAAGAAATAAAATATAATGGCCCAGCTATGCTGCCTTGCGGTACCCCACACTTCACTACGCTAGGAGATGACAAATATTTCTTCTCTGTTTTAGATGTAGGACTTATTTGCACAATTTGTGTGTACTGCACCCGATTCGAATGGTACGATTTAATTAAGTTTAGAGGATTTTCCCTTACTCCGTATTTCTCTAATTTGGAATATAATATTTCATGGTCAACATAGTCGAAGGCTTTTGTCAAATCCATGAACATAGCATACACAGGGAGTTTTTTATCCCTGGCTGTAATAACAGTTTTTAACAAATTGTAAATGGCCATGTTTATGGACTTATTTTTCTTAAAACCAACTTGTTCGTCGACAAGAATATGATACTTGTCCATGTATGAATACAGACTAGCGTGAATGTAAGTTTCAAATACTTTAGACAACACTGGTACTAGAGCAACTGGTCTAAAATTATTCATGACTTCTATGTCGTCCTTTTTGAAAAGTGGCTTGACTATAGTTATTTTTAATTTATCGGGATATGAACCACACTCTATGCAAAGATTATTTATGTGGCTTAGTACTGGCGATATTATAATTGCAACATACTTCAAGACTTTAGTTGTAATTTCATCGTAACCTGTGCTTGGGGTATTTTTTAACGAATTGATAATTCTGAAAATATCCTCTGGAGTTGAACTTTGCATGAACATTGAATTTGGATTGTTCCACTTTATAAATTTAACGACATCATCATCAGCATTGTCTTGATTGCCAACTTTAACCTCATTTACAAAGAAATTATTAAATGCTTTTGCGATATCATTAGGATTTGTTAATACTTCATTGTTGTGTTTTATTTTCTTAATATCAGTTTTAGGAGGTTTGTGAAATGTATTTTTATTTATTATATTCCATGTTGCTTTGGATTTATTTGTAGCCGTTTTAATTGTGTAGTTATTTATTGATTTTTGAGTTAGTCTCATGATAGTTTTGAGCCGTTTAGTATAATTTTTAAAAGTTTTGAAATTTTCGATACATGGTTTGTTTCTATATTTCCATAGCAATGCCCTCTTCTTTTTAGTGCATATTTTAATTCCTTTTGACAGCCATGAAGGTTTTTTGTGGACAAAATATTTACGTTTAACTAGAGGAAAGCACAGATCATACAGTAATTTAAATATCTCATAGAAGTGATTATAAGCTTCATTAGGGCACTTGCTGGCATAAACTTCCCCAAAACTTAGTGTACTCAAACTATCCTTAAATTTAATCATGTTTTCCTCAGAGTAATCACGTTGAAAAGAGTACCAACACTTAAACGGAAAAAATTCTTTTACCGGGCATATAAAATATTGCGCTGTGTGATCAGACAGGATTAGCTGCATCACTTCGCACGAAGAACCTCGAACATTATGGAGAAAATTGTCGATACAAGTGCCACTAGCTGGCCTTGTTGGCTCCTGAAGGGATATTTTAAGATTATAGCTCTTAACTATGTTTCTAAAAGTGTCTGTAGTTCTGTTGTCCTCTAAAAGGTCAATGTTAAAATCACCACAGATAAGCACTTTTTTGTTTTTTAAACAAACCTGGCGCAGTATATTCTCAAAGCTCTCATAGAATATCGTTTTGGAAGCTAGTAATTTTCTACAAGCTCTGTAAATACAGACTATTATTAATTTTTGTTCGATTAGTTCGATAGCACAACATTCTATATTGTTGATCTTACTGCACCGTTTTACGTCCGCTAGTTCTTTAAATTTATGACTCTTATGTACTAGTATACACGACCCACCTCTACGAATTTTCCTGCAGGAACTAGCGGCCAAAGTAAAGTTTGGTATATTTACTATAGCAGTATCGCTATTGATCATGTTATGTTCTGTTATACCTATCACATCAACGGACTTATGTTTAGTTTCAAGTTCGTCAAGTTGAACAATAAGTGCATCTGCTTTACTCATTAAACCGTCAATATTTTGGTGTAAAACATTAATTGTTTTCTTGGCAACGAAAAAATGTTCCTGCTGCTACATTTTCAGGTTCATGATTATCTACTGCGTGTCTCAAAATGTTGAAATCGGTTTGCGTACCCACACTCTTAGATACAATTACAGTTTTATTTCCATTTGTCTTGATCATTTGGTTTTTAACCTCATTTAACTTTAGTTTATAACTACAATAGCTCAATACTCTAGCAATAGATTTGCAGATGGTTATACGTATAACATGCTTATGGGGAACAACTTTATTATAATTCATATCGGTAAATATAACATGCTTGTGTTTCATACATATATGTCTGATTTCATAATTTAATTTTTCTTCGTTAAGAAATTTGTTAAAAGGTACATCACTTACAATTATGTTAGTAAAAACAAAATATGTCAAGAAACTGTTAAGTACGAATTTAAAATTTTCAGGGTTACAGTCATTCATACCACCTAATATGACTATGTAGTCATTTTTTGTTAAAGTTGTCATTTCTTTCTTATATGAGTTTAAAATATCTACTAGTCTTCCATTTGCTTTCCAAAATGATAATACTTCATAGTCTGAGCCAACCAAATGCTGTAGCGCTTTCTGTAATCCAGTTCCGCGTTGGTCTGCTAATATGACTATCCTATTTTTAACTTTTGTTTGTTCCTCCTTGTTCTTCTCTTTCTCTTCTTCAGGCGCGGAAGTATTTTTATCATCTCTAGCGATTTGTGTAGCGCCCGGAAATTCATGTTTTTCAGTGCCTTTATTTTCATTTCGAATACTGTGATCTTCTTTTGTTTGTTCCTCCTTGTTCTTCTCTTTCTCTTCTTCAGGCGCGGAAGTATTTTTATCATCTCTAGCGATTTGTGTAGCGCCCGGAAATTCATGTTTTTCAGTGCCTTTATTTTCATTTCGAATACTGTGATCTTCTATTTGTGACTGTTCAAAATACCTTGGGCTGTCGTGCTGTGATTTATCTCCCTGGTGGATTGAGCATAATGGCGTTGATATAGATACCTTTCTTTGTTGTTTTTTCTTGCCAGATCTCGGTGTCAATTTATTTATGCACGGGCTTTCAGTCAATCCAACTTTTTTTAGTAGGTCTATAGATTTATCCTTTTTTGCTAATTCAGATTTAAGAGTCGTATTTTCAATCATAAGGTTTTCAATTTCATTATGTGCGCTCAATAGTTCTAGCGATAAATCTGAAATTTTCTTATTCAGTGCCGTTATGACCTCACTTTCTCCTAAAGATGTGTTTGGCAAGCTAAGTGCAGTCTCATTAAAAACTGATGAGCAATCTTTTGAGATATCTGACAACGAAGTGCATCGTCGGAGGGGCTTTCGTAATGTCACATTGACAGCAATTCGGCGACACGCATTTATAGTTTAGTTTTCTCTAAAATAAGTTTAGTCCTGTCAAACTAGGTTTTGCTATTCGGATGTCTACACGATTAAACTAAATTTAGGTCGAATCGACTAAATCGATTTTAGTTACTCAATTTGGTCAAAGTGCATTCGGCGGCCCACATTTTAGTGTGATATACGTCTAAGATTTAGTTGTCAAATGTCAAAATAGTCGTCACGAAAAACATGGCGATTAAAATTAGTTTGAGGAAGTTGCATGTGTTTTATCGTCGATTTTCGCAATTAATCTTGAAATATGGACGAATTTATTGTGGCAGCAAATATTGGAAAGGTAAGTAAAAAACCCAAAAACCTGTTTTTGCTTGATTCACTAAACAAGTGAGAGTTAATTGTGTGGTTCATCTAGTTCCAAATTATTTTCTGATAGAAGAGGAAAAAACTGTATAGAGTTCCAAAGACAGGAGCTCAACAGTTAATAAATGATCTTAATTTGAGAAGCACATCTCGAGAAGGCAACCCAAAACAATTATAGAGGTTGTATGTCATGGTTTTCCATTCAGCATGTCTGCATAAGCAAACTGAGTATTGTAATCAAATATCATTTGTTGTGGATTCTTAGTGCTATTCACTTTTTTGCCCAAGGCAGTTATCAGGCTGTTGTTGGCCTAGACAGTTTATTGGGCTTAAGCCAGCCAACCATCAGCAGATGTCTTGAGGTCACAGTAATGCAATCGTCTCACAACTGTGCCCTAAAATCATCAAATTCCCAATGACGCCAGCTGACAAACTGCAATGACAGAGAACTCTTTTTATTCAAACCATTTGATAAGTCCTTAATTACCTAATTATCCAACAGTCAGATAGATCCTTACAATAATTAACTCATGGATAAAGGATTAGTGCTTGCTCCGCTAGCGGAGCTTAACAAACTTACAAAGATTGATAATTATCTGTATAATCATATTGTATATCACATTGCAGATTACAATGAGGATGGTATGGAAGATGAGCTGTAGCAAATTGAATCAGCATTTGGTGCAATAGAAGAGATATGATGGAGATTAAGATTTCCTGTCGGTAGCTGAATTGATATGCCAAAAATTTAATTAGGTACTAGATTTTTCTAATAATAAAAAGATCATAAAAATGTATTAATATACTTACATAGTTTATTATTTGTTCCAACAAAAATCACTATATTTTTTAATACATAATAAAAACATGAAAATATGCCTACTAATATGGTTTAGGTATTATTTCTTCCAGCAAACATTAAACAGTAATTATATTAAATCACATTGCAGATAACAATGAGGATGGTACTGAAGACAAACTGCAGCATATTTAACTAGTTCTCGGAGCGATAGATGTGTCATCTGACTCATGATGATCAAGATTTCTATTTAGAAGCGAGATTGATATCCATCCATCAGCCAAAGGACGTCCACTGCTGGACATAAGCCTCCCCTATGGAACTTCAATAAGACTGGTTGGAAGCGGCTTCCATCCAGCGCGATCCTGCGGTCTTAATGAGGTCATCCGTCCTGGACGTCCTATGCTGCGCTTGCCAGTATGTGGTCTCCATTCGAGAACTTTTCGACCCCATCGGTCACCAGCCCTCTGCGCTATGTGCCCTGCCCATTGCTATTTCAACTTGCCAATCCGTTGGGCTATGTCGGTAACTTTGGTTCGTCTACGGATCTCCTCATTTCTGATTCGATCTCGCAGAGGGACTCCGAGCATAGCCCTCTCCATAGCTCGTTGGGCTACTTGGAGCTTACTAATAAGGCCCATAGTGAGAGACCATTGAGATTGAGAGATTGATATGCCAAAGTTTAAGTACTAGATAATAAAAACGTCATAAAAATGTACTTATATGGTTTATTATTTGTTCCAACATAAATTAAACAGTAGTGTAATAAATAAAAAATAAATATAATCAATTTATCTGGTGAATTACCCTCTGCCGCACTAAGGTGCTCCACTGGTGGTACAGATTCTACACCTTCATTTTTTATGTGGAATCTGTCACACCAGGTTTGTTGAGTTGTATTAATTGTATTAGTTTTGTCTTTCATCTAAGAATTAGATATTTAGCAGGTGAACACTGATTTACTAGAAATGATTTATATAGCTTTTTCTCGTGGCTATATTTTGACTTTTGTGCTATCCTACACAAACCTCATACTTTTTTGGGATAAAAAGTAGCGTATGTCACTTTCCAGCCCTTGAACTATATCCATGCTAAAAATCAAGTCGATCCGTTGCTCTGTTGCAGTGTGAAAGAGGAACAAACCAACAAACTTTACAGATTCACAATATTAGTATGATTTAGAATGACATCACATTATTTTTCAAGTTACTCTTAACAAGTGCTTTCATTGGATACCCATGTAGAAATGCATAAAAAATAGCTAAGGACTAATGCTACATTTGATCTTGACCGACTGGATCTATCACAACTTGGTTGTGGCAGATCAGAATACAGGCACGCTGTGGGCTGGCTTTGTGCCAACTGGCATGCTACAGGCTGGCTTGTGGCTGTCTCCGCAGGTTGTCTTGCTGTAGGTTGTATCCTAGTAGAAAGATCCCATTATCCTGATGTACTTAGTGCAGGGATTGTCTGCTCAGATGGTAATTGCAGTAAACCCTGTGAAAAATAATTTCATTCATTTTTACTTAATTTAATAGTATACATATACTGCTATAATATATGTACTACTATTAAATGCTATATATATATATATGCTATATGTATGTACTGTATCAGCCTTATAATAGTCCACTGCAGGACGTAGGCCTACCCACAAAGGGTGATTGGACCACATCCACCACGCTGGCCCAGTGCGGGTCGATGGATTCACATACGTCATTGAAATTCTTCTCCGGACTATGCTACTATATCCCGGTATGCAGGTTGCCTCACGATGTTTTCCTTCACCGTATTCAGTATAAATATTAGCAGTTAACATGTTTCCTTTAATAAGTATTATTCAAGTAACTTGCTTTATTAATTGAATGTAAAAATAAATAAATTACCTGTTGTAATAGCTTTGGACAATATTTATCAAATTAAAACCATATTGTGATATTCATTTAGGTAGTATGTTACACAAGGGATACTGGAATTGTTTTTAAAGAAATAACAATTTGAAAACATACACATGCTGCCATTCCTGCACCATCCACGAGGTTCAAGGTTCCTGCACCGCCCTGCTGCAGCAGAACATTGAGTTCACTGGCCGGATTTGCCAAGAACTCGCCAGCTTGTTTGTCTGCTTGATTACCTGAAAAAGTTTCATTAAAGACTATTGTAAATCCAAATAACTTGAAAGAAAATTAGCGACTACTTAGGATTTATCAACAAGAGATCTACTTACTTGTTGGCGTGGAATCGCTCCAAGCGATGGATCTCCCTTTGCTTTTTGTTGCCGCGTTTCTTATTATGTTTGTAAAAGTCTAACGTAGTGATATTAAAAACTCTTTGCGAAGAATTTGCAGTTTTTGTGAAAATGCGAACTGAAAAATTAATTGTAAATAAAAGTGTTGCCAAAGTAATTTACCAAAATTTGCGATAAATACCAACAACTTGTATTTTACCTCAAACCTATAATCATATCATAGATATAAAAGCTAGTGCATTCCACGGAAATAAATAATGTAAAAGTCTTATTCCAAAATAAAGCGAGTTGCGCCGTTTTTGGAGTAAAATCAAATCAAAATCATCGTAACAGATTTTAAGTATGACATGAAACTTAAAATAGAAAAGAGCACTTGTTATCGATATGGCAACATATTGGGAGCAGCTATCATGGATGTAATACTAAATCCTTGGCAGTTATAGATGTGCCACAGATAAAATAAAAACAGTAATTAATGTTTTGTGCCATCTAGTGAACTATTTCCGAACTAATATTGCTACTCAACACTAGATGGCGTAACTGGCGTTACTTAACTTAGTTCTTTAAGGTGGACGACTAAAATCGGTTTTAATTAAGTTCGAAGAAAACACCGAATAGCTTTTGGCTAGTTTTGCACTAAATTAAAAATTTTAGTGCGACTAGTTATAGTTTCGTGGAATGTCGCCGAATTGCCGCCATTATCTGGTTCCATTTTTTCCAAAAAAAAATAAAAAATAAATCAAAATAGTTTTCAGTAAAAATGGTTGGCAATTTCGGTCAAACAACGAAACGCGAGTGCAATAATATTTCCTGCGACAGTAGAATTATCAATCAAGTGCAAAAAGTGTACGATGTTACTCGGGCGCGAACCCGGAACCTCTATCTTAGTCAGGCTGTAAAAACCCCTTAGCCAACTCGACTTAATCGAGGGAGTCGAATTTTACTGTCACTATGTACGTATTATTCAGAAGGAGGTCGATAAAGTTATACGAGTCCAAAGGTCACTTTTTGAATGAGTGACTTGCAGTTTAATCTGAAGGTGGCGTATTCGAATAAAATTCAATTCGTCACTATTTTCACTCACTTATATTGCACTTTTCAGGTAATAACAATGAATATAAATATGCTATGCAGGTCTTATGGCTTTTCCATAGGTATTTACACTCGAAATTCACCAAAACAGAAATCACCAATATCATGTAATTATTTTAATTACCACTGTTTTTTTTTTGTCCTATTAGTATCACATTTGCGTTCTTGGATGTTTATTACGAATATGTTGTATTAGTCACTTTTTATGAACAATTTAATTTTTAAAATTTTAATTATCGCAGAGCTACTGTTTGTTGTGCGGCGCCTACCTTCAACCGGGTTGACGGTATTATGGACATGTCCTTTAATACCGTCAGTCAGATGTAAAGCTATTGTTGAGCCATAAATGGTGTATAACCATATCTAACCCGTCGTTTTTATTTCTTTCGTCAGGCGACCTCAAGAAGACTCAACGCTATCAGACACGAAGCCTCTACCAACGCTGAATAGGATCCCAGGACTAAAGCTACCGGGACAAGCCATGGCGGACATATTGCAAGTCTATGAGTTCATACACAACTTCGGACAAACTCTAGGATTTGGTAAGCAACCTTATTGTTATGGAAATAAGACTCAATCTTGAAAAACACAAAGCTTCTACTTACTGCTACTTAGTTGTACATATCGTTAACCATATTATCTGTAACGTTGAGTTTATGAGTATAAAATGTTGTTATGTATTTTTTTCAAAACAAAATTACTTAGAATCTGGGTATAAGTCGAATCATACAAGTCGGCGGGTGTGTGAAGTTTGCTACAGGCTGCGCGAAAGTCGTGCTTTAGTCTGGATTTGATATTTCGCAGCATGTAGCTAACTTCACATCCGCCGACTTATATATATATATATATATGACTTATATATATATGATTCGGTCAATACTTCACTAATACTCGTATATTCAACGAGTTATATCTTCTAAAATTTATAGTTTTTGAAATTATTCACGTTTTGTTCCAGATATGGACGCCATCCCGACCCTGAACACGCTCCAGATGGCTCTGCTGCCGGACTGCTGTCCTGATGCTGAGGAGGAACTGCTCCAAGTGCTGACCCAGCTCCTTATCACCGCCATAGGTAGGAATTTGCGTGAACTGTATTGTTCTTCTGCTGATTTTTGAAAATCTTTTACCTTTAGACAACCAATTCTGGTTTTATGTATTATTATTTGTACTAAATTTGGATCTCAGCTTCGAGCAAATATCTATAGAGTCACAATCGTGCACAAAAAGTGTCCGTAGTACGTAGTGGGCAGGCTTTTAGTTAGTCGTAAGGCGATCGCAAGCCGACTACAACGCCGCGCTGTCTAAAATCATCGATGCCATTGTGATGGACAAAGTAAACAAGTGAAAGTTCTAGAAAACCGTATTGTTGTTCAATACAAATGAATATAAAATAAAACTAACACAGTACACAAAGCCATAGCCACAGTTTGTCATAGTTGCCTACCGCGTGACTGTATATTAATGAACGATCGTTATGTTAAAATGGTAATCTCGAATTACAGAAGACCCGGGGATTCCCCACCCAGGCCGGCACACAACGCTACTAGGCCATGCCATCCGAATGGGAGACATCACTCCTCACAATCTGAGTGAAGTCCTTCGGATATATCTGTACGCCAACGCTACGGGAGAAGTCAAAGCTCTAACTGGTAAGTGCTGTCTTACTCCTACTTTAAAGGTTAGACAGAGACGACGCTAGTGGGCCACGCTATCCGAATGGGCGACATCACTCCTCCCAATTTTAGTGAAGTGCTTCGGATATTTATATCTGCATGCAAACGCTACGGGAGAAGTCAAAACTCTAACTGGTAAGTAATGTCTTACTCTCTCCCTAGGGCTACACTATAGGTAAGACATAGACGACGCTACTGGGCCATGCGATCCCAATGGACGGAGTCCTTCGGATATATCCCTACGCCATCGCTACGGGAGAGGTCAAAGCTCTAACTGGTAAGTAATGTCTTACTCTCTCCCTAGGGCTACACTATAGGTTAGACATAGACGACGCTACTGGGCCATGCGATCCCAATGGATGGAGTCCTTCGGATATATCCCTACGCCATCGCTACGGGAGAGGTCAAAGCTCTAACTGGTAAGTAATGTCTTACTCTCTCCCTAGGGCTACACTATAGGTTATACATAGACGACGCTACTGGGCCATGCGATCCCAATGGATGGAGTCCTTCGGATATATCCCTACGCCATCGCTACGGGAGAGGTCAAAGCTCTAACTGGTAAGTAATGTCTTACTCTCTCCCTAGGGCTACACTATAGGTTAGACATAGACGACGCTACTGGGCCATGCGATCCCAATGGATGGAGTCCTTCGGATATATCCCTACGCCATCGCTACGGGAGAGGTCAAAGCTCTAACTGGTAAGTAATGTCTTACTCTCTCCCTAGGGCTACACTATAGGTAAGACATAGACGACGCTACTGGGCCATGCGATCCCAATGGATGGAGTCCTTCGGATATATCCCTACGCCATCGCTACGGGAGAGGTCAAAGCTCTAACTGGTAAGTAATGTCTTACTCTCTCCCTAGGGCTACACTATAGGTTATACATAGACGACGCTACTGGGCCATGCGATCCCAATGGACGGAGTCCTTCGGATATATCCCTACGCCAATGCTACGGGAGAGGTCAAAGCTCTAACTGGTAAGTGTTGTCTTGCTCTTACTGGTAAGAGATGTCTTACTCTTATTCCATCTCTGAGAGAAAGACACGAATTCCACAGTAAACAGTACAACCTAAGATCACAAACCGATGTTTCACAAGGTGACTAAATGACCCGACGAAGAGCACAGAATTCTAAAGGCGCTAGTATATCTACCCGCTTCCTATCAGTCCTATTAAGAATCTGTTGGAGAAGTCTATATAGCATTGAGCCTACGTTCTACGGCTAACATGACGATGTTTTGTTGGATTGTTTTACGTATTTTAGGCTTCACTATTGAGACCCTTGTAAACTCATCGGGTTGGTGTTGATTTTCAATTTTTCATGTTCCATCTCGTTCGCTCTTATAGCGTATTTAATTACCCTGAGTAAGATAAAACGCGGACCCAAAAACCGATAAGAGAGCTGATCGATTGTCTCTTTTCCTCGCAGGTTTAACAGCTGAGCGTGAGCGAGAGCGCCGCGTGGCCGACCACCACCAAACGGATGCGGAAATTCAACACACGATCAGCACCACTAAAAACCTGCCCTACTACGAGCATTTACACAATAATAGTACTTATAAACTTGCAGGTAAGTTTTGATTATACATATATTGGACAAACAGTTAATAGACATAAATGCACTATAATAACTAATAACAAATAGTCACCCATGTCAGAGGCCTTCATGTGGCTTAAAACCCTACCAATAGGGCAAATTAGTACTCGGTCTATATGAACTTAAAAACTTTCTTTTTGTGATGAACATTTCAAAAATTGACGCGTTCGCAGGATTTGAACCTGCATCTCTAGGATTCCGGCCCAGATGCTTTGTCCAAATGAAGCTAAAACGCTATCTGCGAAGGCGGCGAATTAGTGAAAGTGTTTATCATTTTTACTAACTACTACATTGTTGGAAGCGCCATCTGTGAGAACTGCTTTAAACCAGTCTGTCACTTAATGTGAAATTATTAGAACTTCTAATAATTTTAAGCAATGCCTATAAACGCATAAACGTTACCATTAACGAGAAATGGCGCATTGCTTGCAATGGCGCTCAATGAAATGTTTTTTTTTTATCGTGCTTTACACGCTATGTGTATAGAAACTTATATGAACTTACTTTGATATCGAATGTGTTTAATAAATAATAGTTCCTAATTACTTATTCCGGTTTTGTCCGCATCTTCTTCTTCTTGTCGATGGTCTTCAACATTTAAATGGTTTTTGTCCGTATTGAAACCATCTCACTGTTTTCAGTCAGTTAGTGAGTTTTTCGTATAGTCCTCGGTTCACCACTATCTCGCTGATTTAGAATATAAGTTAAACATGATATGATCTGATCTTGAAAAACTTTACTTTATTTTTCAAGAAACGGAAAATACCGGCAGACTATTCTATTTCTGATGATTCTTGACATTTTTATATGGCGAAGCAGCGTTTGCCGGGTATATCAGTTATGCTAATAATAGTCACGTATACGGTTGCCATCCGTCCGGGTTTCCTCGGATTTGTCCTAGTGTAAAGGGCGTCCGGGGAACGTCCGGGGGGTTTCATTTGTAGTCTAGGGTTACATTCGTAGTCCTGGTTCTGATTCGGAAAATTCACTGTACACCGTCCTTATTTTCCACGGTTAAAAATTTTAAATGTATTAGTATGATTCCCACTACAGTGGATGGAACACCAAAGCTCTCGACCGAGAAAAATGGAAAGAGAGCCTTTGCCCTGCAGTGGGACGATAACGGCTAAAAATAAATAGTATATTGAAATGTCCGGTTTCTAGACTCTATAATCCGGGGTTGTCGTCGTGTCCTGGTTGCCGAATTTTAGAGATGGCAACCCTAGTCACGTATGATGTCTGATTCAAGATTTGTTATTCACAGAATCTCTTCGAGACAAGCCGTTCTTAGGCCTCAACGCGACGTTCAAGGCGAAAATACTCTCCTTCCTGTGCAATGAACTCCTGCAGAACAAGTCCGTGCTGCGACAAATCGACGGCTCTCTAGAACACCTCAACCAATTGAAGAAGGAACGATATCTTATGGATATGAAGATCAGAAAGTAAGTAGCCTAATGATCATAGTCTTTAGAAGAAATTCGATGGCGTATATGAATCGACCAACCCGCACTGGGCCAGCGTGGTGGGTACGGCCAAATGAGCCTTTGGTAGGCCTACATCTTGCAGTGGATTATTAGAAAGGCTGGTACAGTACAGTAATCGCCGCAGGCTTCCAACCGTGACATAAAAGTCTCTAGATTCACACGTCATACTTATAACAGCCATCAATATGGAATATAAGAAAAATGCCAAGTCGTTGACAACACCCCATTATTTGGTCGGAGTTTTAAACCTTAGATTTATAAATTATCCTACTAATATTATAAACGCGAAAGTTTGTGTGGATGGATGGATGGATGGATGTTTGTTACTCTTTCACGCAAAAACTACTGAACGGATTGAGATGAAACTTTGTAATAATATAGCTTATATATCAGAATAACACATAGGCTATAAATTATAATGATATTGCGTCAAAAATCAAAATAACATGCGGGCGAAGCCGCGGGTAAAAACTAGTAAAAAATAAAAAAAGACGTGGTTTTTTAGATTTATGAAAAATAAAATATTAAATCCCGTAGTATTTATTATTAATATAAATAGTAGGGGTAGGTAATTCGCGGACCCGGTCTAAGTGCCGTCTGGGGCAAAAAAAAACCTTGGGTTAGAGAATTCATATTCTCCGAAGTTAAAAAGATTTTTTTCACTGCATATCAGGGGGATAAAAGTTACAAAACACCTGATTAATGAACGATCTTTAAGACAGTTAACTCCGTCGAAGTCCTATGCGTCGTTTAAAAGAAATTAGCGGGTACACAAATAGACGCGGGAAAAACGATTTCTTTTCATTCTATTGAGAAATTAGAGATATTTTTTCGTTCCAGGTTACGCGTATTACACCAGCGGAAGTCCCGATCGGAACAGACGGAGAAGCAGCAAGCGTTGGCGCTGGAGCGGATGCAAAAACTCGTCGAAGAAAGCGCCGCCAACTTGACGAGGTCAGACGTCCCGCCAGCGGATGACGGTGAGGTTTTATTTTTAGATCCAAATTATGGTAGAAAATTGATGGACAAAGAGAATTGTAAAATATATGTTTAGACAATAGGGATGTTTACTGGATATGAAAATCATTATTATAATTAGTCCGTCAGTTAGATTATTGAAAAATATTGGACACGTATTTTTTATTTTGTCAATCAAACAATTAGTGACTAAGATAAACCTTGTCAAAGTTTGAGAGTGGGGGCTCGTGACGGCACTAGCCGGTACATTTCATAGCGGTTAGTGACGTCACGCGGAACTTTAACGGGCTATATCTTCATCAATATGTGTTTAATTGACAAAAGAAAAAATACGTGTCTAATATTTTTTGACAATCTATTTGACGGACTAATTATATTTTTTTTTTGTAAACATCCCTATCGCCACTCACGGATACTATACAGGGTTATTTCTAATTAATTAGCATCCTTTTAGGGGCTTATTCTGTCCATCAAAACTCACAACTTTTGTTCTACGACTTTTGTCAAAATTCAATAAAAAAATTGTTGTTCCATAGAAAAATATCGTTCACCCGCGACAAAATGTATGGAACAGCTGTTTTTTTTGAGTTATGACAAAAGTCGATGAACAAAAATTTTTAGTTTTGATATACAGAATAAGCCCCTAAAAGGATGCTAATTGATTAGAAATAACCCTGTATATATGAATTCAGACGATTGGTTTTTAAACGAAATAAATCGAAAAAATCGGTCTATTTGTTTAAGAGATAAATGCCACAGACAATTACACTTCAATTTGTTTGCTCGAGTACGTCTGGTCTGCGAATTTTAGAGGTATTCAATTAGTCGCTATATGTTCATGATATCTATTACTAAGATAAAGCCCACCCGTTAAGGCCATGCGAAATTAATAACTGTATATTAAAATGAAATAAGGTTAAACATTAATTTATTTGACTGCCTTGGTGGCTCAGTGGTTAGTGACCCTAACTTCTGGATCAAAGAGGCGTGTGGGTTCGATCCCCACCCAGGGCAAATATTTATGTGATGAACAAATGTTTGCTCTGTGTCTGGGTGTTATTTAGTTACTATCTATAAAAGTATGTATTTAAAAATATGTATAAGTAGTATATCAGTCTCTGGGGCAGCCATATCACAAGCTTTGCTTAGTTTGGGGTCAGAGGCCGTCTGTAAGATGTCCCCTAATATTTATTTATTTCTCCTTTCCTAACAGAACAACACTCGGAAAAGTCGGAAACGCCCAAAAAAGACGATCATCCAGACACGGACGAGCCGTCTCCATACAAAGACCCCACAGAAGAAAGTGACAAAGAACTGTCGCCCATCAAGGATCTTTCTAGGAAAATGCTCAACAACAATAAGGAAGAATGCTCACCGCCCGATAAAGATACTAATAGTGTGACGGGAGATGAGGCGCCGAGCGATCTGGAGAGCGAGGGAGCGCAACATGAAGAGGTTAGTTGTATATTTTTTTAAATATGTAGGTTTTTGAGCAAAATGCTCGACAGCCGAAAAAATAGATTTGATAAAAGATAATGGAAATTAAAGTTCGAGACTGATTTGGAGAACGAGGGAGCGCAACATAAAGAGGTTAGTTGTATATCTTTACAGGTTTTTGAGCAAAATGCTCAACAACAATAAAGATGAATGCTCATTATCTGATAAAGATACGAATAGTGTGACGGGAGATGAGGCGCCGAGCGATTTGGAGAGCGAAAGAGCGCAATATGAAGAGGTTAGCTGTATATCTTTACAGGTTTTTGAGCAAAATGCTCAACAGCAGTAAGGATGGATGCTCATCATCCGATAAACATACGAATAGTGTGACGAGAGATGAAGCGCCTAGTGATTTGGAGAGCGAAGGAGCGCAACATAAAGAGGTTAGTTGTATATCTTAACAGGTTTTTGAGCAAACTGCTCAAGAACTTTAAGGAAGTATGCTCACCGCCCGATAAAGATACTAATGGTGTCACGAGAGATGAGGTGCGCAGCGATTTGGAGAGTGAGGGAGTGCGACATGAAGAATATTTTACTATGGAAATTAACGTGGCTTTCACACATTTTATACTATGTATAACGGGACTGAACTCATGTGTCATGTGTCGTGTGTCGAAACTATAGTCGTAACGACTATAGTTTCGGTCGCATTCGGCGGCCTTTATCAAGTTGGCGAGTGCTAAATATTGAAAAGTTTAGTTTTTTTTTTAACAAAATGCTCAAAAGCAATAATACGAAAGATTATTTCTGATTTCCGTTTCTCTGATCATCTGATCTGTAGACCTCTCTCACATGCTTTCATTCTCCTGATTCGTGTGGAGCTTTTTCCAGTCCCTTGCGTCAGTCATCGCTTTTTCGACCCTTGTAGTGTTGACGAGCAATTTGATATAGTTGACGATAAACTGGTCTTTGTCAGGGAGGCGTTTTTGATCCGCCCGATTTCAATAAATAATATAAATAGCAAGACGGGAGATAAAGCTTGCAGTGAGTATTTACACTGCTCCTTCCACCACGAAGATATTGTCCCACCTTTGAGTTTATTAAAACCAATCTTTTTCCACAGGACGAAGACAAAAATCTGTCATCAGAAGAACTATCAAAGAAACTGGAAAAACTTCTTCGGCAGTCGGAGCAACAGCAACAACAGCTTACTGCCGGCTGCCACGCGCTGAGGGCCACTTGCTACGGGCAGGACAGGTGACTATCCTCATCTCATCACGGTCAATGCGTAGTTGACTGTTGTTTCTTAGCGATCACCGGAGTTATGCTACGTTTACCACGATCACGTAATATTAAATAATAGTGAGTTCTAAGTCTGCGTGATTCACCGTGGACCACAACGTCGTTTACTATCAGAGGGCTAAGTGCGACATTTTCACTCGAGCTCGATCGCGTTAACGTTTGATGTGATTTCTATGGAAATGGCACAGCGCCATCTTGTGTCACGTACAGAAAGCTGAATAGCTAAGTGTGAGTATTTTTTACGGTAATGTAACGAGCGCCAAACCGATCGAACACGAGCGCGGCAACGTCTGTGATTAGCTAATTCAAGCGTGTGTGTCAATGTGCTCGCGTGTGTGCGGCGCGCTCGGTCAACGCGACGTAAAAGTAATTCGATTTGATTTGCAAAACTCCCACTTGACACTCATACGACCAAACGCAGATTTATTCGCAGTAAAAAAAATTGATAATAAGTCGAGGTGCACCGCTCATTGTGTTATGGGACAGAGATAAAAACCAACGGTTTTATGATTCTAAAGTGAACGTTTTCTTACTGAAATGCTTGACCCGCTATTCCTCAATGATCCCTTGAGAATTTGCGGGTCTGTTTCCGGGGTAAAAAACAAGATATTTTTTTGCAAAAATAGCATGACCGACTTCACCTGTGTACAGAATTCGCAAATATTTCGCACGGATCGATGTAGCATGGTTCACATTATTGTTGATTTATCAAAAATGGCTTAGCCGATTTCGATAAAATTTAAATGTGACCAATTCCGAAGTATAATCTCTTTCCAATAAAAAAGAATTATTGAAATCGGACAACAGCTATAAAAAAAGTTATCCGTGGTTACCTCCTCCAGCTCGGTCAATTAAGTAGCCTATGATCTTTGAACTATATCCAATTATCCATGCCAAAAATCAAGTCGATTGTGTTGTTGACTCTGTTGCTGTGCGAAAGAGTATACTAAGCGCCACACAAATCGGCGGATGGGAAGTTATGCGCAGAACGCGGCGCAATAGCCGAAATATAGGTATACGCGGGAGCCAGAGAGACGAGACGCCGGGGCACACCCGCCCGCTAACCTCATGCCTCCCGCGCGCTCCCTACGCCCATGCTCACGACTACAACACGCGGAGACGGAATTGTGCACACATGCGCAATAATTAGCGAATCACGGCGAAGTGTCATCTGCGGCTGACTTCTCATCCGTCGATTTGTGTGGCGCTTACTATAACAAACAAAGCAACAAACGATTTTTCGACCACTTTCGATTTTATTAACTCCTTATATCATATCGGTGCCCTGTTTTTTAATTTTATCTGATTTTTTTTATAGATACTGGCGTCGCTACTGGTCTCTTGGCAAATGCGGAGGAATCTTCGTCGAAGCCATGGAGTCAGCCCAACCTGAAATAATGGACTACCACGAGGCTTTAGAAACGGCGGCCAACGCTAAGGCTGCGGAACCCGCACTGAAGAAGAAGAAAAGTAAGATTTAGTTCAATTGAATTAGAGTTCTTTTTAGGTTGACAAGTTCTCTAGATGATTGGCTAATCGTCATATTCAACGAAGACCAATGCAAATACTGTTGAATCTATACTGAAGAAGAATAAAGGTGAGCTTTGTTGTGGTTGAAATAGAGGTCTTTTTAGGTAAAAAAAACTTACCCTAGTATACTGGCGAATCATCATACTCATAGGCTTTAAAAATGGTAGCTAGGACCGTTGACCTGCATTGAAGAAAAAGAAAGGTACGTTTTAATGTTTTTGGATTAGAGTTCTTTTGCGGTTGGAAAGTTAACTGGCAAATTGTCATAGTCATACGCTTTTGGAACGGTGGCCAATGCTAAGACTGCTGAACAAGTTGCTCTAATCGACTGGCGTTTTGTCATGCTCATAGGCTTTAAAAACGGTGAACAATGCTACAAATGCCGATCCTGCATTGAAGAAGAAGAAAAGTATAGGTAAGCTATAATGTATTTGGATTAGAGTTCTTTTTAGGTTAACAAGTTACTCCAGTCAACTAGCAAATTGTCATACTGGTATTAAAAACGGTGGCTATTGTAATGCCGCTAAATCGGCACGGTTCTCTTTCAGTTCACATACAGTGCCATTGTATTGTAAGGAATGAAGGAACATCATAACCACCGCGATGTCTAATTCGGCCTATAGCTACGCTATAACGCTATTCAAAATGACAATTCGTAGATATACTATTTGCTTCCATATTGCTAACTTTGTGTTCTTCTCTTCAGGTGTTAAAGAGAAGAAAGACTCCCCTCCAGAACCAGACAGAAAGGAAGAGACAGAGGCGCAGAAGAAGGAAGAAGCGCTAAAGACTGAGATGGAACTGAAGAGTATCAAGTCTGAGCTGAATTTGAGCGATCACACGCAGATCATCAAATATGAACCTAACGTGAAGCAGGGAGGGTGTAAAGTGGAAGGTAAGGGGAAGGGAATAAGGTTTACATTCGCTTGATAGCTTGTGAGTTATTTTCGTGAAGATTCAAATTCATTTTATGATCATAAAAGTGTTAGTTTTGGGTTTTATACAGTAAAAAAAAAATAAAAAAAACCCTTACCTAATAAATCCGGTAGTGTTTGTTGGTTTGTTCTCTTTCACGCAACAACGGATTGACTTGTTTTTGGCATGGACTAGTTTGAAAGTCGGAAAGTGACATAGGGTACTTTTTATATCAGAAAATAAAATGCTTCCATGGGACAGCACAAAAATAGAATACCACGCGGGCGAAGTCGCGGGCAAAAGCTAGTATAAAGTAAAGTATTAGGGCATAGCTAGAGGACGAGACCTAATTGAAACTCAAAATAATATTGTTAAAGGATCATTGGCTTTTATGCCAGTGATCATAGACACGGCACGCATTGTCAAGAGATTACATGTAACTTACGCATGGACATGTAACTTATATTGTTTTAAAACTATCGCGATTTGAACACATTATTATTATATACTACGGGACTAATCGCGCACTAAAATTACGAGATAAATAAATACCTCCTAATCCCGACGTTTCGACCGAGTTGCTTTGGCCGTGGTCACGGGTAGAGAACTCGGTAAATTTAGTGCGTGATTAGTCCCGTAGTATATAATAATAATGTAACTTTAAATGAGTATGAGATTCCTCTGTTTGTAGCCCGAGTAGCTTGAGCCGCCCCACTGCCGGCGGCAAACTAGGTCAAGTTTTTATGTTTTTACAAGTGAAACTGTCTTTCCAACAGGCTCATCAATAAAAATGGAAGAGAAATACATCCAACACAAGAACAGCGAGCAAGATGACATGCTCGATATAGAAGACTCCATCCCCACCGCCTTCCTCGTACAGAAACCTTCGCACAATAAGCCTATGTACGCGGCTCAAGCTGAGCCAGTCGATAAGCCACAGGAAATCGTCAAGGTGGAAAATCCGGTGAAACAAGAGGAAAAGATTGAAGAGGACTCTAAAGATAATTTGGGTAATAATCTGGTTATAAGTTACTTCCTCGTATCTATCATACCTGAATTATTCCAGTCTGTCACTCGGATCTGTTCCCCGGGGGACAGAACGGAAGAAAAAATTATTATCTGTCCCCCGATGATAAATCGATAAATAAGACGGCTTTATTTCACTCCTTAACAGTGCGGTCTGTGCCCCGACTAAATAATTATTTTTCCTTTGGTAAATAATTTTATTAAATCTGCTTACGTAATACTTGTAAGTCATGGTGGTCTAGAGGGAGTGACACCCGCCTTACAATCGTGAGGTCGTGGGTTCAAATCCCCGGTTCCGTACCAATGAGTTCTTTGGAATTTATGTACAGAATTTCACACCACTGGCTTTTCGGTGAAGGAAAACATCGTGAGGCAACCTGCATGCGTCCGTAGAAGAAATTCGATGGCGTATGTGAATCCACCAACCCGCACTTGGCCAGCGTGGTGGATATGGCCCAATTACCCTTCGTGTCCACTGCAGGACGTAGGCCGACCGCCTACGTCCTGCAGTGGACTATTATAAAAAAAGGCTACAGTACAGTTGAAGAGCCCCAAAACGTTTACATATAATATGAACTTTATTTGATTTTTCTTTTAATTTGCAGTGAACAACCTAGAAGAACTCCGCAAAATGGCCGAAGCAGTCTCTTCCCAACTGGACGCCGCGAAAAAAGAACAAGAAATAAAGGAGGAACAGGAAAAACAGGCCAAAGAGGTCAAACAAGAGGTCATGGACGTTGACTCTGCACACTCCCTACTCTACACAAAGATGCTGGAAGGGAAATGGTTCTCTATCCTGAGGCACGAGAGCTCGTTTTTGAATAACATCAACGAGGACAAGACGGATATTCCGCTGTTTTGCGATAATGAGCACACGTGTAATGAAATTGTTATGTGCCAAGGTGAGTCAATCTTATGTGAATACGCCAAAATATAATAGAGCTTTGTTTAAGTTTAAAAAATAGTACAACAACTAGGGTAAATTCAGACTTTATAAACTTTTTATTACATTTAAACAGTTTTTAGATAAATTTCTAATCCAAAGGGATCAGAACGCTTTTCATAAGGTTCGACTTATAGAATTATCAAATATACTAATTTCATGTCAGAGGAGTTAGTCTAGGTTTACTCGTAAATTGAAACTACAGCTGTTTCCGTATGGCTCTATACGTTTTTGTACAGCGCCCCTGGCGGGAACGAAGAAGAACTAACCAAAATGTATGGAGCCACACGCGAACGCAAAAGTTTAAGTAAACTACGCCATACCTGGACTAAAGCTCAGGGCCTAAAACATAATAAATAAACATGAATTCTCCTTGGCAAAAAAATGAAGAAAAAAATATTATTTGTAAAAAAAATACCTTGTCTCAAATAATGTTAGAGATGTTAGATGAAGAAATGGCGAGTGTAATATGCACGTTTGAGTATTGTTTCAAGATATAAAACAGTAATTGCCTTACCACAAAAGGTTTAAACCCGCTTTAAACCCAGTTTAACCATGCAGTTTGTACTGTTGAATATTGTCTAAAGCGTGCGTAAAACGTGGTAAGACTACGACGTGATTAGTATGATCACTTTATCAATTTATAGATACTTTATTCTACTTTTACCATACTTAACTTTTTCTTTATCTCCTCCAAAGGTCACAAATGGGACGTATCAAACAACCTTCACCTCCTCAACGACCCGTCACTATTCACACTGAACAGTATGGTGACCAGCGTACAAGTGCCCACCAACAATGTGTACGCGGACTCTAGCCTCACCATGTCGGGCTTGGACCAGGATATGATGGACAACAGCCTTAATAGGAAGGAGGGGGAAGAGGAAGAAAGTAAAGAACAGGTAAGTCGCGTCTTTCTAACTTGGTTGACCACTGTGTGATGAGTCATATGTCGGGCTTCAAACAAGATATGATGGATTCTAGCTTTAATTGAAAGGTGGGAGGAAGAGGAGTAAAGAACAGGTATGTTGATTCTTTCTAACTTGGATGACCACTGTTTGATGAGTGATGACCCTTAGGTCAGTATGTCGAGCTTGTCGATAGGAAGGATGGGGACGAGGAGAAGAGTAAGAAACAGGTATATTGTCTCTTTATACTCTTTATAGCCCTTTTTGACTGGTCTATAATGATCTAACTATTAATGACTAGAGTAACCAACAAAAACAACGCGGACTCTAGCCTCACTATGTCTGGCCTGGACCAGGATATGATGCACAACAGCCTTAACAGAAAAGAGGGGGAAGAGAAGGAGAGTAAGTAATAGGTTTATTGTCATCTGTCTATCGTTTTTGATTTGAGTGTTATGAGTATTTAATGGTACAAGTACCCACCAACAATGTATACGCGGACACTAGCTTCATTATGTCGGTCTTTGACCAGGATATGGACAACTGCCTTACTAGAAAGGAGGGGGAAGAGGGAATGCAAAAATAATTAATTCAATATAATCTAATTCATAATTAATAAATATAATTCGTCGGGATGATGAGATTATTTGTCTCGTATTTTCAGTGCGCGATCAGTTCCGTAGTATATAAGAATAATGTGTTCAAATCGCTTTATTTCATTGTTACAGGACAATGATCTAGAAAAAGAACTCCAAGCCGACTCCCTAAAACTGGACGCGGCCGCCCAAAAAGCCAAAGCAAACAGTTTAACATCCCTCGGGCTACTAAATTTCAACGCTCTATCAACTTATGTGACGTGCGACAGCCCGCCGCCCATACAAATGTCCGCTGAAGAAATGGAGCAGTTACAGCAGTGCAAGACTAAGGGAATGCCAGCGAAGTTGGAGAACACTTTTGTGCCAAAGGAACTGAGGTATGATGGCTGACTCCTTACTTACTTAGCTGGTAAACTTCAATGCTCTGTTGACGTATTTGAATAATTTTCCCATTCATCTGAAGAAATGAAGCAGTTACAATGCAAGACAAAGGGGATGTCCGCGAAGTTGGAGAACACTTTTGTGCCAAAGGAACTGAGGTATGATGGCTAACTCCTTACTTACTTAGCTGGTAAACTTCAATGCTCTGTTGACGTATTTGAATAATTTTCCCATTCATCTGAAGAAATGAAGCAGTTACAATGCAAGACAAAGGGGATGTCCGCGAAGTTGGAGAACACTTTTGTGCCAAAGGAACTGAGGTATGATGGCTGACTCCTTACTTACTTAGCTGGTAAACTTCAATGCTCTGTTGATTTATTTGAATAATTTTCCCATTCGTCTGAAGAAATGAAGAGGTTACAAGAGTGCAAGACTAAGGGGATGTCCGCGAAGTTGGGGAACACTTTTGTGCCAAAGGAACTGAGGTATGTTGCCCGACTCTGTTGGTTGTCCCTGGTCCTACGTGATCAATTCCGACGTTATGACACCGTCTTTGTGTCACTTTCCTATTAGTCTGAAGAAATGGAGCAGTTACAACGGTGCAAGACTAAGGGACTGCCAGCGAAGTTGGAGGACACTTTTGTGCCAAAGGAATTGAGGTATGTTGGCCAACTCTGTTGGTTTATGGGTCCCTGGTTTTGGTCATTTGGTCAATTGCAACCCTACAATGACGTATGTTAGTCAGTTAGTGAGTCATAGCGATCTGCTGAAGAAAAAGAGCAGTTCTTTGCAACAGTGCAAGACAAAAGGATTGCCAGCAAAATTGAAGAACATTTTTGTGCCATAGGAACTGAGGTATGTTGACTGACTCCGTTGGTTTATGTGTCCCTGGTCCTTATAGCTGGTAAATTTCAATGCTTTGTTGACGTATTTGAGTCATGTTTCCCAGTCTAAATAAATGGAGCAGCTACAACAGGGCAAGACTAAGGGAATGCCAGCGAAGTTAGAGAACACTTTTGTGCCAAGAAACTGATGTATGTTGGCATACTCTGTTAGTTTATGTGTCCCTGGTAATTAGCTGGTAAATTTCAATGCTCTGTTGAGATATTTGAGGCAGTTTCCCATTCATCTTAAGAAATTAAGCAATTACAACAGTTCAAGGCAACTTGCAGGTAGTCCTTTCACCGCAAAGTTGGAGTCGCAACACTTTTGTGCCAAAGGAACTGAGGTATATTGTAGGTACTTACTGTTGGTTTATGTGTTCCTAGTCCTTAGCTGGTAAACTTCAACCTCTGTTGACTTGTTTGAGTCAGTCAGTCAGTCACACAGATGGAAGAAATGATTGACATATTTGAGTAAATTTTCAATGTATCTGAAAAAATTAAGCAGTTACAACAGTAGAAGACTAAGGAACTCCCGAATAATCCTGTCTCAGCCTTTTTAATAGTCCACTGCAGGACGTAGGCCTACCCATGCAGGGTGGTTGGGCCATATCCACTACGCTGGCCCAGTGCGGGTTGGTGGATTCACATACGCCATTGAATTTCTTCTACTGATACATGCAGGTTGCCTCACGATGTTTTCCTTCACCGAAAAGCCAGCGGTGTTAAATTCCGTATATAAATTCCAAAGAACTCATTGGTGCGGGACCGGGATTTGAACCCACGACCTCACGATTGTAAGGCGGGTGTCACTACCATTAGACCACCACGGCTTCTTATAATCCTTATAATCGAATAATCCTACTTTTTAATATTATAAACGCGAAAGTTTGTGAGGATGGATGGATGGATGTTTGTTACTCTTTCATGCAAAAACTACCGAACGGATTGAGATGAAACTTTGGAATAATATAGCTTATATATCAGAATAACACATAGGCTATAAATTATAATGATATTGCGTCAAAAATCAATATATCATGCGGGCGAAGCCGCGGGTAAAAACTAGTAGACTATAATATAACCTAAGCACTAAACCTTCTGATATTAAAAACATTTCTCCAGTGAGATACTTTATCTCCACCAAACAACTACTGCAAGATTGATATTGCTTCGGTTCCATCTGGGGTTTTTTCCGCCGTTCTTAATTTGATTTGTGCAAATAAATTAACGTTTTTTTTATAGACACGGGTGGTGGCGTATCACGGACCCTGAGCAGGCCAAAGAAGTGATGGAAGCGCTGCACCCGCGCGGAGTCCGTGAGAGGGAGCTGCATTCCACATTCGCAGCGCAACTCTCCACTGTACAGAATAAGGTTGGTTTTTCTTTAGCAACAGACTTGATGGTTACATCTTGAGACGATAGACTGAAGTTTTTTTGTCTGCATTCGTAGCCCATCTTTCTACCGTGCAGAATAAGGTTGATTTTTCTTTGACAATAGACTATATGGTTACGTCACGGAACAGAAGTCTGGCAGAAAGCTACATTCGCAGCGCAACTCTCCAGTCCACCGTACATTGGTTTCCCTATAGCAATAGACTCGGTGGCTGCACGAGACAGTTGTCTGGGAGACTTTCATTCTAAATTCGTATCTCAACTCTCTAGCGTTCGTAATAAGCTTGCTTTTGCTTTGGCAACAGACAGAGTACCGCATCTTTCCAGTACCATACTAAAGTAGTTCATAATAAAGTACATTTTCTTTTGGCAATAGATACGGTGGTGACGTTATAAATGACGAAGCTTAGTCGTAATTCACGTAGCTCTGTTCGTGTGTCCGCTTATTTCTAAACTACCCAATAGATTTTTATGAGGTTTTGGATAGGCTATCATCAGCCTAATTTGTCTACGTGCGTGAACTTTTTTCGGTAGACTTTTTTTCGCATTCTTGCCTTTCTAAGCATGGAGGAGACTGGAGAGCGCAGGGGCTCCGTTTTTGTTGAAACAATAGGTCACCGATTTTAAGCGGGGGGAGAGAGGTAAGCACCGCTGGCTGTAATTGACTGACGCCAAAATGACGCAATGACAACAGTTTTTGTAGTGGTGCCAAAAATGTTACTAGCAAAATATCGATATCGATATTTATGAATTGGTTTTACTTTGAATAATATATCGTATCGCAATAACACATCTTTTTAACTATTGACACGATACTGGATCAAATATCGTATCGAAACCACACAATCGTATCGTCTCAACAAAGAGCGACTTTAGAAAATATTATTTGTTTACTTTGCCACTTACAGGTTGGCCGACGTAAATAAGTATTGTTTATGTACCTAAAACAATAAACTTTGATGGTATAAAAGACAATATATTCTATTTTTTAAAATACGACACCGGATCGATCCAAAATATCGTATCGAAACAAGCGGTTCGAAACCTGGATCGACACACTGCGATGCGATCCATTGCAATCCAAAGTATCGATACAAAGCACCTGAATCGAGCATCCCTAGTCGGTCAACTAAAGCGCCTATCGATGGTGAGCGAGGCAGCCCCGCGCACTTTCTGGTGGTTAATATGCTCCTTGCTTTCTAAGTGACCATTTGTATTGTCCACAGCTGTACATAGACAAAGGCGATGTGAACAGCACTTCCCTATCAATATCCCACCTGGACCGAGTGATAGCGCAGCAAGGCGGCTACCCTAAAGCAGATGACAATTCAGTTCATAGCGCCAGTGCGGCGAAGCGAATCGACTTGCAACTCTTACATATGGTAAGCTTTCCATAGGTCGAATCACACAAATTGGCGGCTGTGGTATTGCAAGCTGCGGGTAGACCAATCCGCCCCCCGACCGCCTAAGCAATAGCAATCGTAATAGCAATCGTTTATGACTTCATTTTAGTCATTTGGCACCGCCTATGTGACGTTAGCCATCAAAGTTGTTCATTCAACGATTGCTTTCGCAATCCGCGCAAAGCAATTGATGGCTAACGTCACAGGCGGTGCCAAATGACTAAAATGAAGTCATAAACGATTGCTATTACGATTGCTATTGCTTAGGCGGTCGGGGGGCCGGACTGAAACTCCGGCAGAGGATTGGTTTATCCCTAGCTTGTAGTTACCATCACAGTGGCCAAGTTGTTTGATTCAGATTATACAGGGTTATTTCTAATCAATTAGCATCCTTTTAGGGGCTTATTCTGTACGTTAAAATTAACAACTTTTGTCAAAAGTTAAAAAAAATATCAGCTGTCCCCACAGAGCTATTACAACAAGAGATATAGCATTGTTGTCGCTTGAGGCAATTCTCAACCACAAAAATGTACGGAAAATCTTGCCCAGAGCTGTCAAAACTGTCAAATATAAATTGGACTTTGACACTACTGAGTGAAAAATCATGGTAACTAGCTACTAAATCGAGATACTTTTCATGTCTCTTTCTAAGTCATGTCATATTAAATCATTGCATCTCTTTCTTTCTTTTCTCGATCGACCACATTATCCCTCTGGTGTGGCTGTCCCATACATTTTGTCGCGGGTGAACGATATTTTTCTATGGAACAACAATTTTTTATTGATATTTGACAAAAGTAGCAGAACAAAAGTTGTTAGTATTGATGTACAGAATAAGCCCCTAAGAGGAAGCTAATTGATTAGAAATAACCCTGTATATGGTCTTATCAAGGGTGTATAACTGTATCTCTTAGATGGAATTTCCTATGTACACAAAAAAAAGAATATGGACAAGTTCTTCACTACATAGTATAAAACAAAGTCCCTGTCTGTTTGTCCCTATGTATGCTTATATCTTTAAAACTACGCAACGGATTTTGATGCGTTTTTTTAATAGATAGAGCGATTCAAGAGGTAGGTTTATATGTATAATACACCTGTGCGAAGCCGGGGCAGGTCGCTAGTAACGAATAAAATCGAAATGCATTTTTTTTTTCATTCAAAATGTTTTATTTAGTAGAATATTATACAGAGGTACAAAAATACCAGTGGACCCTGCACTAGGATGGCCTGTATCGCAGGGCCTGACTTACGGGTAGGCTTACATTTCTAATCCTATCGGCTATATACTAAGCGCCACACAAATCGGCGGATGGGAAGTTATGCGCAGATCGAAGCCGAAACATAGTATGCGCGGGAGCCAGAGAGACGAGACGCCGGGGCACACCCGCCCGCCAACCTCGTGCCTCCCGCGCGCTCCCTACGCCCGTGCTCACTACTACGCCACGCGGCGTCGGCATTCTGCACACTTGTGCAATAATTAGGGAATCACGGCGAAATGTCATCTGCGGCTAACTTCTCATGCGCCGATATGTGTTGCGCTTACACCTAATAAAATTATAATAAAACATTTTGAAAAGGATTTTTTTTAAATTGAAAAATAACTAACACGTGAGTGTTATTGTCCGTGAAATACATATTTAAATGCAAAAATATTGCATAATGACTTCACTTTTATACGTTAACACCTCAGGTGAAAACACAATTTACTTTATTATTATATACTATGGGACTAATCGCGCAGTAAAATCTACCCGTGACCACGGTCGACGCAACTCCGTCGAAACGTCGGGATGAGGAGGTATTTATTTATCTCGTAATTTTAGTGCGCGATTAGTCCCGTAGTAGATAATAATAATGTGTTCAAATCGCGAAAGTTTAAAAACAACAATTTACTTTTACAGGTAGAACAATTAGAAGAACGCGTGGCAGCTGCTTCAATGCAAGTAAAAGGCTGGCGCCCCTCCCGCCTCCCCCTCCCCGAGGACGCGACTGGGACGGAGATAGTCGCCAGAGCGAGACACAAGCTGGCCTCGGTCGAAGCCCATATCGAGAGGAGATACCTCAAACCGCCTTTGGTACAAAGGTACGCTAGGTAAAGTGAAACATTGATTACTAACGTGTGCGCTTTCATTCCATCCCATTCTAACAGTGTTTTGTTGAAAGAGAGGTAAGATCTCGGTAGCCTTTCTTAAATCAAAAGTTTTCGCTTTCATTCCATCTTCTTCGCATAGCTTTTGATAAAGTAAGACAAAAAAATTGCCTTGAATTGAAAGAAACATTAAAATACCTTTGGTACAAAGGGACGCTTGGTAAAGTGATGCATGATTACTAACGTGTGACGCTTTCATTCCATCTCATTCTAACAGTGTTTTGTTTGAAAGAGAGGTAAGATATTTGTAGCCTGTTTGAAAGAAAAAAATGTATGCCGCTTTCATCCCATCTTGACTTTTCATAGCAGATAAAAACTAGTCCGAGCTCGATATATTTTTGCATATCCTTTGTGTTATTTTTATTTTAACGCGAATAAGTCCACGCTTAACCACTAACTCCAACCACCAACCCGCATTGGGCCCGCGTGGTGGATATGGCCCGATCACCCTTCGTGGGTAGGCCTATGTCCTGCAGTGGACTACTAAAAAGGCTGGTACAGTTACCGCTAACTTGCCTGATGGTAAGCAACGTTGTGGTCGAAGATGAAGCACGCAGACTTAGAAGATACCTATTCAGTCTGATCTTGAAAAGCCAAAGCCAAAGATGGACGCGACTGACAGCCGCGACTTAGCAGTAAGCACAGTCTTTGAGACGAATGAGACGTGGCTTGCAGACGACGCGCAGTGTGACCAGAATCAGTGTTTTAATACTCTTTTAATAATATTTATTGACTATTTTGAATATCATTATATTTGTACATGTATTTGCTGAGGTCGGTATTTTTTAGTATGTTTGGATACATTTTTAGCTAGCCCAATTTTAGCGAAAAACTATAGGTGGAAAACAGTGAAATATATATACCTGTCGGGGTCTGAGAGTGATGGTCTCATTCACCCGCCATCGTTATTTGTGGGTCATTCATTGGTACAGCTCGCCGGCGGTCTCCAGTTGTCCATCTCACCAAAATAAACACTCTGTACTACTGCAACGGGTGGTTTTATTGACCTAGTATCACTTGGTAATCAATTAACAAGAATTGTCGAGGATGGAAACAGATTTCAAAGTCAATGGATTAGGTGCAATCCGCCTCGCGCTCGGAATGGCATGACGTTTCTCGGTCATCTGTCAAAGTCATTTCATTCCGACACAAGCATGCAGTGTTGCCACGTGAGACCCCATTCGGGTGATACCCACTTTAAAATCATCACTATTGCTTTCAACTAAAACCAGCTATGCTGTCTCACTCCGTCATACCGTTTAGTATTTTATTAAAGGTGCTTCGGTAATTTTGTAAAATTTTATCTGGTCACACTACGAACGCACGTGCTGTCTCTCTCGTGGTTCGCGACTTGATGACTCACGGACGCGTCCCGCACCCCGCGCATACGCGTCATTTTCGGTCATTTTCGACAAAAACATCCGGCGCGCCAGATCGCACTCGGACGTCCGAACGCTCAAGGTGACGTCCGCGACTGATGTCCGATAGTGTGCACGGCTCAGTGTACATTCATTATCCAGATACCTATCAGTCGCGTCTGTAAGCCGCGTCCGATAATATGTTTCCAGCTTTAGATTGTGTTATTTATTCGTTAAGGTATATATTTGTCCGCAGTACTGCCGAAGCGAACATCGGAGCGGCGCTGCAGGCGGAACACGGCACCGCCACTGCGCCCTCCCCCAACTCCGATGGAACCAATGACACTAAACGTAAGTTCAGCTATACCCTGACTTACGTTACCCCGTTTTACTCGAATTCGGAGATACGCGGTTTCCTTTTTGATCGCCGCGCGCATCAGCGTTCGGTTTACGACAAGTTCGAACGTTAAATTGTAGACCTCGGTTGTATTAACCGTTTAGCCATCTCAGATAACTTCAGGCGACTTAAAAACTCTGACACCAGGGCTAGCCACCAGGTCTATACGAACTTACTTGTTTTACCGAAGAACTTTTGAGAAAATAGATATCATAGATCAGAACCATTCCAGTCCGATCCAATGCTGATTAGCAAGTTGACATGGCAGTGGGCGGGGCATATAATTCGGAGAATGGATGGCCGATGAGGCTGTACAGTTCTTGAATGGAGATCACGCATCGGCGAGCGCAGCATACTATGTCCACCCACTAGGTATAATAAAAGGCCGACGATATAATTAAAACCGCAGGAGCGCGCTGAATGCAAACCTACCTTAACCGGACTTATTGGAAATACAAAGGGGAGGCCTGTGTCCAGCATCGGACGTCCTACGGCTGATAATGATGATGATGACATCAGAACCAGCATGCATAATGCTAAAAAGATTCAAAAGCCAACTTTTAACTATAGAGCTAGTTCAAATAGAAAGTGAGCCTCAAAAACTTTATAGAACGTAAAATTTCCGAATAAAATCTACAGGGTTATTTAGACTTTTATTTTGAAGTATTTTAGGGCCAACCTGGAATTTGAGAAAAAAATCAGTTGCCCTCTACAAAATTGTAACTCGGTATCAAAATACATCAAATCTGGTGGCACGGTACTGACTTCGATATTTTTTATCGAATTCCTTGCTGACCCCTACAGAAAAAAATGTTTTGAATCATCCCCGTTTAAATTAAGCAGTACGCCCCTCTTTGAAAAATATGGTTGTGAATGTCCCAATTTTCTTAACTAACCACGCTACAAAAGATTTTACTCGTATTTCGTGTGCAATAGAAGCTAAATTTCCTTGTGTGCAGCTTGACACTTGAGTTGTTTTTCCGTGACGCGAGGGATAACAGCTGTTTGTCCTATTCCAGCGGACACAAAGGGCATAGCGCGTGGGCTGGCGACGTGGCGCGAAGCCGTGGCACGTTGCAGCACGTCAGCGCAACTCGCCATGTCGCTACAAGCGTTAGAAGCGCATGTGGCTTGGGACAAGAGCATTATGAAAGCGGTAAGCGTAAGTCTAAGCATCATTTCATTTCATTCATTTCCACAATACACATATCTTAACAGGTTTTACCTAATATCATATAGTCCATCATCTGCGCCAGTTGTAGCACTAATTTTAAGACATCATCCCATTGCATGCCATGCCTGTGTATATACTGAGCGCCACACAAATCGACGTATGGAATGTTATGCGCAGAAGCCGAAATATAGGCATACGTGGAAGCCAAAGAAACGAGACGCCGGGGCACACCCGCCCGCCAACTTCATACGCACTACGACACGCGACGTCTGAATTGTGCACACATGCGCAATAATTAGCCAATCATGGCCAAGTGTCATCTGCGGCTAACTTCTCATCTGCCGATTTGTGTGGCGCTCAGTATACCATGTTTTAACGTAAATACGTATTTAAAATTGCGATACAAGACATTTAAAAAAAACGAATGATAAAAAATCGGGGATACAGTTTGGCAGTTGCAGCTTCAGGCTATCATATCTATTCTTAATTAAATTACAGCGTTGGATAGCTAAAAGATGAAGGAATTCATTACGCTAAGTGGACATTGTCACGCATCGCGGGGAGTGGAGGGGGAAGCCCCGCCATTTTGAAGTCATATTGCTTACATAAACGTATTCACGTACAACACATAGTCGTCCATAATAGAATCATACTTCATTTTTTCAGTGTTCGCCAGTTGTCGCACTAGTTTTGGGACATTCTGTATTACCTATACCATGTTTTTTGTTTTTGTCGATATGAATAAATGCTCTATCTATTTATCTGCTCTAAGCCTATATCGTTAGTAGGTCTTGAAGCACTGTCTTCAAAGTTTGTGTTGCTCTAGAGCCGCTACCAACCGATCTTATTGGAAATCATTACGGGAGGCCTATGTCCAGCAGTGGACGTCCTATGGCTGAAATGATGATGATGATGATGAGAGTCTGCTTAGGTTAGCAACAACTACAACAAGTCTGCGCAACCTGCAATGTCTCTAAAAGCGCTTGAAGCTTACATTTCCAGGGATAAGAGCATTATGAAAAATAACACATGCTCAAGGATAATTTGGATCCGGCTCTAAGGACCACGTGTTCAGTCTGCTGATTAGGTTTGGTGACATGGCAAAACTCTATTGATCTCAAAGAGTTATTTTTGTGATAAACATTTCAAAAACTCGTCGCGTAGGTCTCGAACCCTGCGTCTTCGGAACACTAGCCCGACGCTCTCCCCAACTGAGCTAATCCGCAGTACTGCCTCCGCGTCGAATTTGTGAAGTGTTTATCACAAATTAGAAATTACAAATTATATTTTTGATTTCTTTTCCATAATGTTGACTTTTGAAGTGAAACTAGTGTAAGGAATGTTCAATCGTAATGAGTGAATGTAAAGAGTGGTTTTGTTCCAGAACTGTCAGTTCTGCCTGAGCGGCGACAACGAGGACCAGCTGCTGCTGTGTGACGGCTGCGACAAGGGATACCACACCTACTGCTTCAAACCTAGGATGGAGAACATACCGGAGGGAGACTGGTCAGTACTTAGCTATTTACTAACTGGCTTTATACATTTTTAAGCTGTAATAGGGCCCACTGACCATCACGCCAAATGGATGACATCCATTCGATGTTACGAGTTTGCGACTTCGTCGTTACAAATGGCAAAGGACATGTCCACAAAATGTATGCAGACTAGTAAATAATCAAAAATTCTAACCACAATACTCGTTACATTTCGAGAAAGTTCATATTTTTCTGAGTCACATCATCAGACATTCAGTTTAAAACAAAAAAAGCCCTCCGATTTTTTTTTAATATATTTGGCGCAATATGTAGTTTATCTCTAGCAATCCTGGTTAAGTAACCTCCAAATTGTTAAATAAAAGCAGTTTTACCAATTAGACACACTTTTTAAATGTTTTTTATCACATTGTACCTACTAACTGGTCACACTGGTAGGTTATAATTTTTAATTTTAGCAATTTAAAAGATGAACGTGGAAGAATCAGCTACGAATGCAAGTAAAATAACGATAGAAGCGCTTTATTATTGTTAAACTAGAAAAAATATAAAGCTATACTATATTACTTTTCACACAATTTATTTTTCACATTTAAAAAAAAATGGAGGGATGAAAATATCTAAGCCCATAAGACAAGCTTTCAAATGACGTATATATCATCTTGGTTCGATTTTTCTCTGAATAATATACCACTTGTGGACGTCACCTTTTCATTGGTTTAACGAACGCCTACTGGCGGCAAATACCTAAATACGCCACTGTTATTTGTACACACAGGTACTGCTGGGAATGCGTGAACAAAGCTCGAGGGGAGCGCGTTTGTATCGTTTGCGGCGGCGCGAGCGGCGCGGGACGGACTATTCCATGCGCGCTGTGTGTGAGAGCCTACCACCAGGACTGCCACTACCCGCCGCTTGGGAAGGTTAGTTTGGCACCTTCTCACGTTTGTATCGTTTGCGGCGGCGCGAGCGGCGCGGGACGGACTATTCCATGCGCGCTGTGTGTGAGAGCCTACCACCAGGACTGCCACTACCCGCCGCTTGGGAAGGTTAGTTTGGCACCTTCTCACGTTTGTATCGTTTGCGGCGGCGCGAGCGGCGCGGGACGGACTATTCCATGCGCGCTGTGTGTGAGAGCCTACCACCAGGACTGCCACTACCCGCCACTTGGGAAGGTTAGTTTGGCACCTTCTCACGTTTGTATCGTTTGCGGCGGCGCGAGCGGCGCGGGACGGACTATTCCATGCGCGCTGTGTGTGAGAGCCTACCACCAGGACTGCCACTACCCGCCGCTTGGGAAGGTTAGTTTGGCACCTTCTCACGTTTGTATCGTTTGCGGCGGCGCGAGCGGCGCGGGACGGACTATTCCATGCGCGCTGTGTGTGAGAGCCTACCACCAGGACTGCCACTACCCGCCGCTTGGGAAGGTTAGTTTGGCACCTTCTCACGTTTGTATCGTTTGCGGCGGCGCGAGCGGCGCGGGACGGACTATTCCATGCGCGCTGTGTGTGAGAGCCTACCACCAGGACTGCCACTACCCGCCGCTTGGGAAGGTTAGTTTGGCACCTTCTCACGTTTGTATCGTTTGCGGCGGCGCGAGCGGCGCGGGACGGACTATTCCATGCGCGCTGTGTGTGAGAGCCTACCACCAGGACTGCCACTACCCGCCGCTTGGGAAGGTTAGTTTGGCACCTTCTCACGTTTGTATCGTTTGCGGCGGCGCGAGCGGCGCGGGACGGACTATTCCATGCGCGCTGTGTGTGAGAGCCTACCACCAGGACTGCCACTACCCGCCGCTTGGGAAGGTTAGTTTGGCACCTTCTCACGTTTGTATCGTTTGCGGCGGCGCGAGCGGCGCGGGACGGACTATTCCATGCGCGCTGTGTGTGAGAGCCTACCACCAGGACTGCCACTACCCGCCGCTTGGGAAGGTTAGTTTGGCACCTTCTCACGTTTGTATCGTTTGCGGCGGCGCGAGCGGCGCGGGACGGACTATTCCATGCGCGCTGTGTGTGAGAGCCTACCACCAGGACTGCCACTACCCGCCGCTTGGGAAGGTTAGTTTGGCACCTTCTCACGTTTGTATCGTTTGCGGCGGCGCGAGCGGCGCGGGACGGACTATTCCATGCGCGCTGTGTGTGAGAGCCTACCACCAGGACTGCCACTACCCGCCGCTTGGGAAGGTTAGTTTGGCACCTTCTCACGTTTGTATCGTTTGCGGCGGCGCGAGCGGCGCGGGACGGACTATTCCATGCGCGCTGTGTGTGAGAGCCTACCACCAGGACTGCCACTACCCGCCGCTTGGGAAGGTTAGTTTGGCACCTTCTCACGTTTGTATCGTTTGCGGCGGCGCGAGCGGCGCGGGACGGACTATTCCATGCGCGCTGTGTGTGAGAGCCTACCACCAGGACTGCCACTACCCGCCACTTGGGAAGGTTAGTTTGGCACCTTCTCACGTTTGTATCGTTTGCGGCGGCGCGAGCGGCGCGGGACGGACTATTCCATGCGCGCTGTGTGTGAGAGCCTACCACCAGGACTGCCACTACCCGCCGCTTGGGAAGGTTAGTTTGGCACCTTCTCACGTTTGTATCGTTTGCGGCGGCGCGAGCGGCGCGGGACGGACTATTCCATGCGCGCTGTGTGTGAGAGCCTACCACCAGGACTGCCACTACCCGCCGCTTGGGAAGGTTAGTTTGGCACCTTCTTACGTTTGCAGAAATCACTCATTCAAAATAACATCCGAGCAAAGCCTTTACCCACTGTAAAGTATTTAAAACATATTTGCTCGTAAAGTGGTTTTAATTAAACCAATTTCAATATTGTAAAACGCACGAGTTATTTAGTTTTAATAAAGTAACATGCACGGTTTTTTAAGATGATCCGTCTAAAAATGAACGATACTTTTTAAAATCTTAGCAAAGAGTTTTTATGTCAGAAAAGTAATGTTGAGAATAAAACCGTCCCTGCGCGCGAGTTACTCAGCTCGGTGCAAGTACGGCAGTGTGTGACTTGGACGCCGTCGCGGATGACGTCTGCGGAACGATTCTAGGATTAGCGGCCTAATTCTTAGTGTGCCAATTATATTAAGTGGGGCGCGGATCGCCTAATTTGTGTTGACTGTTGATTTGAAGTGCAAGTGATTGGCGGCGGATGCAATAGAATCCTGAAGACACCTCATCAGCTGTGAGTTCGTTCCATTTAGTTTTGGTCGACCAAGGGGGTAGGATTCGGGACGAGTTTAGGTTATTTCCAGGGTGGAATGAACTCGTCGGCTTGCGCCGCAGCATTCGCGAATTGATGGTAATCGAATTCCTATTGTTTTAATTATTATATGGGCCCAGCACGATTTAGTAGATTGGTTGGAGTCCAGTCTACCGGTATTTTTGGCGGAACCATTTTGTTAGCAGAAGCGTGGTTCTCACGAAGTGATTTTCGTGCCACGGAATTGAAAATTGCATTTAATATTGTATTATTTGTAAGTTAGATGTAAAATGCGGTCATTTTATTTGGTTGTTTTTTGGTTAAATTGTGGGTAAATCGTAAACTGACTTCATTTTACTGTGAAGGTTTACTACGATTGTGGAATAGTTTTGCATTGTATAGCACCTTATCGTAATAAATACGCGGTCGTATTAAAAGTAAAAGGTAGGTACATTTGTAAAACTCAACTCATTAGTTTGTCGTAAATAAATTACTATTAGCAATCTTAGTAGGGTTGCATATGGATAATTGTGTTGCATTATTGCTATTTGTTATTGTTTCGTATTTTCGCAATTGATAATTGTTTGTTTGGTAATTTTAAGTCGCACGATTGCGTGGTACTTATTGTTTACTTTAGAAATTATCCATAAGAAGCGTAGGCTTGGCTTTTAAATTGCTTCAATATTTTATTAGTCAATGGTAATTAACTAGGAATTGATTCGGTTTGTTTACATTAGAGTAGGTTGTGTACGCTTGCCGTTATCTTTATTAGTTTCATTTTAGTGCGCGGTCGCATTTAAAACTATACTTAAGTTTTAATAAAATTTAGGGTTCAGCTTAATATACCACGGGGTTCCGTACCATTTATATTAAAATTAAATTATAATTTCACTGTAGGTTATAATTGTGTACCTACTATTGTGATACTATTGTTTGCGATTGTTACCTATAGTTTGGGCTGTTGTCACTCGGGGTGTCACCAAGTTTAACTGTGTCATTTTTTGGTCTTTTATTTACGGATCACAGTTGTTTTTATTGTTTAATTTACGTTCCTTTTCGTTTCACTTACTTCGAATATGGCACGGCATGCGGCGAAGGACATTTTAGCCAAGGAGTTAAGATGGTTCCTTGGAGCTAAAGGGCTTATCGGTCGACCGGATCGGAAGTCTGCACTACGTCTACGCGCGGAAGCCGCGCGTGGCAGACTTGAGAGCGCTGAAGACGCTTTCATGACATTAATGGCCACTGATCCTTCGCCAGAGATATTTGCCAGTTATGAGGCAGATCTCAATCAAATCTCTGAAACATGTGATGAGATTATGGAGGCCGTGGAGGCCATGAAGGCGGCGCAGGTGGGTGGCCCGCCAGTCGCTGGTGGAACAAAGACAGAGCCGGGACATGGCGTCACGGGCCGGCTGCCAACTTTGGAATTACCCCATTTTAATGGGGACGTGGGACACTGGGTGTCCTTTAAAAATATGTTTATGTCGCTGGTCGACTCGCGAAGGGACCTGACGTCGGCACAGAAAATGGCGTATCTGTTGTCGACACTTGAGGGCGAGGCACAGTCGCTCATCCGGCATCTTCGGGTCGAAGATGATCAGTATAATACCGCCTGGGAGCTGTTGAACTCCCGCTATCAAAACGTCCGACTACTGGCGGACGTCCATGCGAGCCAGATACTGAATCTGCCGAAGATAGGGTCCAGGGCGGACCTTCGGCATAAGTTGCTCACGCCTCTAACAGTTGCGTGTAACTCGCTGCGCACTCTGGGGTTACCAGTGGACGAGTCGGCGAGTGGATACTTGCTCGTCCACCTAGTTTTAGGCAAACTCCCAGCCGAGCTGCGTTCGAGGTTCGAGCGAGAGCACGGTGCGGGTCCAGATGCTCAGGGTGTCGACGCCCTCCCCAAGTTCACGGATCTGGTGAAGTTCCTCGAATGGGAGGCCAGGATCGCCGAAACCTCGGCCCCGGAAGCTACCTCAAGTGCGCAGGGGCGCATCCCAGGGGGGCCTTCGGGAGGAGGAGGAAGGGCGCGGGGGAAGGACGTCCGCGCAACACCGAATTGGAAGTGCAGCAACAGGGTTGCTACATTGGTTGCCGGCGAGGCTCGAAGGGCTTGTCGGCATTGCGGCCAAGAAGGACATGGGCTGTTGCAGTGCCGCTCCTTTAAAACCTTGACGGTACCGGAGAGGCGCCGGTACGTTAAGAGCAGTAACCTATGCTTTTCGTGCGCTGGGGCACATTTTCACAGGGACTGCTCCGAGGCAAAACCGTGCACGTGGTGCGGAGGCGCGCACCACCCCATGCTATGCATGAACAAGGGTGACGCAGGCCACCAGGACAAACAGAAGGCGTCTGTCACGGGCGGGTGCGCTCCCCCCCGAAGCTCTTCTCCGAGGGACGGAGGAGGTGCCCGGGCACAAGGTCAAGTGCAACACAGGGGCTGGGGGGGGTCGTCCTCTAGTGAGCGCATTGGAGGGCAGAGCCCTCAGGTAACCGGACATGCGGCGGCCGCATCCGGTCCTTATTACGCTCGGGCGAGCATGGCCACCCACTCCAGGGCGGAGGGGTCGGCAAATTGTGATAAGGGGAAGGGGGCCTCGGCAACGGCGCCAATTGCGGTCGGCCATCCCCCATCACGAGGCCAGGAGGTAATGACCTCGCAACATGAGCGGTACTCGCCGCCCATGCATGAGTACCCACGGTTGGAGTATCACCCACCGTACTATCGGTCCGGCAGGGCTGCCGGGTACGTGGTGCCAGCGAGGACGCTGTGCGTGCGTCCCGCACGTCCCACGGAATATCAGGCCTATCCAAATTGTTCTCCGCCAGCTAGTCAATAGCTAGCTGGTTCCTCTGAGGCAATAGGCCCACAAACTGTGCTGTTACCTACCGCGGAGGTCCGCGTTTGGGGTACAAGGGGGGACAGCGTACGGATACGAGCCCTTCTTGACACGGGGGCACAGGGGTGTCTAATAACAACGCGTGTGGCACGTAAATTGCGTTTAGAGCTGGAACGCGCATCGAAACCCATACTGGGTGTGGGTGATTCGGAAGTATTGGGTGTGAGGGGCCATACATACGTCTCCTTTTCTTCGGTGCACACTCCAGCGCTGAGGATTTCTGTTGCCGCCATGGTACTGGATACCGTGGTGGGTTGGCATCCATCAGTGGATATCCCTACGGGAAGGGTATCGCTGACAGAGGGGTTGGACTTGGCCGACCCACTCTTTCATCAACCAGGCCCTGTAGATCTGCTAATCGGAGCAGATGTATTGGGATGGGTATTAACGGGAAGACAGAAGACATTAGGGACTTCTTCCTTGGTAGCAATTTCTACTATTTTTGGACATGCGGTCATGGGTCCGGTGTTTGAGGACCAAACTCAGGGCGAGTCATCGGTCACTATCGCTAGTTCAGCCCTTGCCAGAATTATGCGGAAGTTCTGGGAGGTGGAAGAACCCCCTGAGGCGTCACGGGTAGACCCGAATCACGACGAGTGCGAAGCGTTCTTTAAGGACAACACGGTTAGGCTTCAGTCAGGAAGGTTCATGACTAGGCTACCCTTTATTACCTCGCCGCCCTCGTTGGGGTCTTCTAGAGCGTTGGCCGAGAAAAGACTGCTGTCCATGGAGCGACGTATGCAACGAGACCCAGTTCTCCGGGAAAAATACATCGACTTCATGCGTGAATATGAAGCACTAGGTCACATGTCGCCTGCTCAAGTCGATTGGAGCTCGACTGAGCACTACTTCTTGCCTCATCATGCGGTGCTGAAGGCATCTACGGGTAAATTAAGGACCGTATTTGATGGTTCTGCTGTTACCTCAACGGGAGTAGCTCTCAATCATTGTTTGCACGCGGGTCCCAAATTGAATCGTGACGTTGTCGATGTCATTCTGAACTTTCGGAGACATCAGGTAGTTTTCGGGGCGGACATCCGGATGATGTTCCGTCAGACTGTCATTCACCCAGAAGATAGACGCTTTCAGCTTATTCTCTGGCGTGAAAATCCCAACGACCCAGTGGTCGTATATGAGCTCAACACCAACACGTATGGGTTGAGGTCGAGTCCCTGGATTTCGACTCGCGTGCTCCGTGAGTTAGCGGAGTGTGAGCGAGTGCGTTTCCCTCGGGCTGCTGCAGTTTTGCGTCGCGATTTATTTGTGGATGATATCTGTACGGGTGCGCAGACTTGGGAGGAAGCTATCACTCTACGCGACGAGTTGGTTGCCATACTGGCGACAGCTGGTTATGAACTGCGTAAATGGTTGTCGAATGATCCTAGGGTAATGGAAGGTATCCCAGAAGAACACCAGCAGAATCCGGGCCTCTTCGCGGACGGAGAGGACCCAAATATGATAGCTGTGTTGGGTATGAAATATCAGCCAGTAGCTGATACCTTTACGTTCCAAGTGGATCTGGAACGACATCAAGTGTGGACAAAGCGGACTGTTCTATCCGCCATCGCACGGACCTTTGATCCAAACGGCTGGGTTAGTCCCGTGATCTTCTCAGCCAAATGTCTTTTACAAGAACTTTGGACACTGGGTATCTCGTGGGATGAGCCACTCAATGGAGCCCCATTGAACACATGGCTTGAATTGCTTGATACCATTGAGGAGGTCAATCGGATTGCCCTTCCTCGACGAATACTGCCACCGGGAAAATACCAAGCCAGTCTGCATGGCTTTTGTGACGCCTCAGAACGAGGTTATGCGGCGTCAGTTTATGTACGAGCGGTTGACGCCGAGGGCCGGGTCTCCGTCGTATTACTGATGGCCAAGAGCAAGGTTGCTCCTATTCGGACCAGGTTGACAATACCTAAATTGGAGCTGAGCGGGGCTCACCTTTTAACGCGTTTGTTATGCCACATTGGCAAGGAGTTAGCGTCCACTGTAAATATTGAGAAGATATACGGATGGTCGGACAGCCAAGTGGCCCTGGCGTGGCTTGGAGCCGCACCGCACACGCTGGATGTTTTTGTGGGAAACCGGGTTTCCCAAATTCAGAATGCCGAAGTTCATATTGATTGGAGACACGTTCCGGGCGAAATCAATCCGGCTGACTGTGCGTCTCGGGGCTGTACAGCTGTGGAGCTGGTGCAGCACCCACTTTGGTGGGGACCGGACTGGTTATTGGAACCAGAGTCCTCTTGGCCTGCTCCAAGGAAGGAGAGGTTACTATCGGTGCTGCCGGAGTTGCGCGTGAATGCAGTGGCAACTGAACCAAAATTGGATAAGGATTGGTTGGTGGGGAGATACAGCAGTTTGGAGAAGTTACTGGGTGTGACCAGTTGGATAAAACGCTTCATCCACAACTGCCGCCACCCGACTCGGAAGCAGCTTTCACCCACTACGACGCCGGAGGAGCGGCGAAGCTCGTTGTTATATTGGATCAAGATTATTCAGTCGGACTGCTTTAAGGCGGAATTATCAATCTTACGCTTAGGACGCGCGAAGTTGAAGGGAGCCGTGGCTCGGCTTAACCCTTTCATTGATTCTGATGGTTTTTTGCGGGTCGGAGGCCGCCTTCGAAGGGCTAACATTCCATATGGGAGTAGGCATCCGTTACTACTTCCGAAGCAGGGAGCTTTGGTAGAACTTATCGTGCGAGACAGACACATTCGCAACGCGCATGCAGGGTGCACTGCGTTGCTTGCAATTTTACAACGAGAATTTTGGATTTTATCGGCCCGGAGGGTTGTCCGGGGTGTTATATTTCGTTGTATACCTTGTTATAGGGTCAAGGCAGCTACGATGCAGCCACAGATGGGTGATCTACCCTCGGATAGGGTCAATCAAGCGAGGCCGTTTGATGGGGTTTCTACCGACTTTGCCGGGCCATATTATGTGAAATCGTCTACATTACGAAACGCTAAGGTTACTCGCGCTTATCTATGCGTATATGTCTGTTTATCGACAAAATCGGTTCATTTCGAGGCGGTATCCTCGTTAACTACTGAGGCATTTATTGCTTCTCTAGACCGTTTCGTGTCGCGAAGAGGTCTCCCGTCACTGATCCGGTCTGACAATGGTACAAACTATAAGGGTGCAGACAATTATTTAAAGGAAGTTGGTAAATTCCTACAAGCTAATGGAAATAGTATAAGTCAGGCTCTTGCCCAGAGGGGAATAACTTGGCTAACGAGTCCGCCAAATTGTCCCCACTGGGGAGGTATATTTGAGGCCGCGGTAAAGTCAGCCAAGACGCACCTACGGAGAATATTAGGAGAGACGGCTCTCACGTTCGAAGAGCTTGCCACTGTGTGTTGTAAGGTGGAAGCTGTTCTGAACTCACGTCCGCTCTGTCCATTGTCTTCCGACCCAAACGACCTAGAGGTCCTCACCCCAGGTCATTTCTTGATTGGGCAGCCACTCGCGGCTTTGCCAGAGTATCCGTGGACGGATGTCAATACGACACGGTTGTCGCGGTTTCAGATGTTACAACAAATGGGTCAAGACCTATGGCGTCGATGGTCTTTAGAGTATTTACACATTTTACAACAACGGGTTAAATGGACAGATCGGACGGATCCTCCACGGGAAGGGGATTTGGTTTTGTTGAAGGAAGCGAATTTGCCTTCATTGTTTTGGCGCAGGGGGCGCATTATAAAGTTAATTATGGGTCCTGATGGGACTCCTCGCGTCGCCGAAGTGCTGGTCAGAGGCTCGACTTTACAGCGGGCTATAGCGACGCTCTCCCGGCTCCCGGTGGATTAAGACTAGCGGCTGGCTTCTCCAGCCGGGACGGGTGGTTGTTGAGAATAAAACCGTCCCTGCGCGCGAGTTACTCAGCTCGGTGCAAGTACGGCAGTGTGTGACTTGGACGCCGTCGCGGATGACGTCTGCGGAACGATTCTAGGATTAGCGGCCTAATTCTTAGTGTGCCAATTATATTAAGTGGGGCGCGGATCGCCTAATTTGTGTTGACTGTTGATTTGAAGTGCAAGTGATTGGCGGCGGATGCAATAGAATCCTGAAGACACCTCATCAGCTGTGAGTTCGTTCCATTTAGTTTTGGTCGACCAAGGGGGTAGGATTCGGGACGAGTTTAGGTTATTTCCAGGGTGGAATGAACTCGTCGGCTTGCGCCGCAGCATTCGCGAATTGATGGTAATCGAATTCCTATTGTTTTAATTATTATATGGGCCCAGCACGATTTAGTAGATTGGTTGGAGTCCAGTCTACCGGTATTTTTGGCGGAAACAAGTAATATTGACCACTTTTTGGCAACGTTACAATCACTTTTAAAAATTGTTCAAATTTCTTTAACTGCTTTAACAAGTAATTAAAGATTTATTTGTTTAATAAAGTCAGAGTTTTATTAATTTCCTCGCAAATATGTTATAAAACGTCGTAAGATATACCTACATGCGCTTTGAAAATTACAGCCTCTGCTTCCTTATAGCCCGAGCCGTAGGCGAGGGTATTTACCTCTGTTATTAGTACATTTTTTGCTCGACGAACCACCGCAGGAGGTATACAATTCGACGCGTGTATATATATTTTTTTATGTATAACCACGCATAACTTTTTTCATAATAGTCCGATTTCAATAATTCTTTTTTTATTGGAAAGAGTATACTTCGAAATTGGTCCCATTTAAATTTTATCAAAATCGGCTGAGCTATTTTTGATAAATCAACAATAATGTGAAAAATGCTACATCGATCCGTGCATAATATTTGCGTTCTAGCGATGCGCCCCGCACAGGTGTATTATACATACATATAAACATTTCTCTTGAATTACTCTATTTATTAAAACAAATTGCATCAAAATCCGTTGGGTAGTTTTAAAGATATAAACATACATAGGGACAGACAGCGGAAAGCGACTTTGTTTTATACTTTGTAATTATTCTGTACACGGGTGAAGTCGGTCATGCTATTTTTTGAAAAAAAAAAAAATATCTCTGTAGTAATTGTAATAATTTGTATCAAGGGTTTTCAAGATGTTTACCTTTGTTATTAATACATTTTTCTGCAATAATATTATTCTGTGGAACTAAACTCTACGTTTTCCGGCACAGAACCCGCGCGGCAAATGGTACTGCAACCAGTGCATCTCGCGCGCGCCGCCGAAGAAGCCGCGCAACACCAAGAAACGGGACAACAAGCTCAAAGACAACAGCCTCGACCTCGACCAGACCATGGTTCCTAGGTGAGTTATCATTATACAGGGTTATTTCTAATCAATTAGCATCCTTCTAGGGGCTTATTCTGTACATCAAAACTAACGAAAGAACAACGAAGACGAAAGTCGTAAAACAAAAGTTTGTTCTACGATTTTCGTCAAAACTAAAAAAAATATTGTTGTTTCATAGAAAAATTTGGTTCACCAGCGACAAAATGTATGGAACAGCTGTTTTTTTTTTAGTTTTGATGAAAGTCGTTTAACAAAAGTTGTTAGTTTTTATGTACAGAATAAGCCCATTGAAGGATGCTAATTGATTAGAAATAACCCTGTATTCTAAGTCGTGAAATATGCATTGAGTAAGAGGAAACCTATTTATTAGTTGATCCCTTTAAAAAAATAGACCGTCTGGAAATATATTTTAGAACTATGTCTAAGGTCCTTATATTATACTGCGCTATTGAAATCACTCCTTTTCCCAATATTGGATTACGCTGACGTTTGCTATCTTGATATAACCGAAGAGCAACTCGACAAGCTTGAACTTTTACAAAATTTTTGTATTCGGTTCATATTTGGCCTTCGCAAGTTTGACCACATCTCAGAATTTCACCAAAAGCTCAAATGGTTACCTATCCGCCTTCGCCGTAGGTAATAGTAATATCCTTTTCCTCCTTTATAAAATCCTATTTGTTCCTTCTACTCCTCTGTATCTGAAAGAGCGCTTTGAATTTATTCAAGGTCACTCCAATTCTTTAAGATCCTCTCGTGCCCTGAAACTAGAATTTAAAGCCTCTACCCACTGCAACCTTTCCTATACTAAATCCCTTATTTTACGAGCACTTTACTGTCCTGCTGTGGAACGAACTGCCTGTTGCTACTAGACAGGCTAAATCCCTTCCTATATTTAAAAATCTTGTTTATCAACATTATCTTTCCTTATGTTAGCTAACATTGGTATATATATATATATATATATGTATATGTATTTAGATTTATATATAAGTATGTATATTTATAAGATGTATCGTTATTTGTGTATATTTTTTTTCATTATAGTATCTTTAGGTTTCTTTTCTATATGGCTATTATTTATTTCAATGTATGTACTGTATTGTATACACCACCGACCATCTTATCTTATCTTATCTTATAGAGGGGCCAAGAAATAACTCGGACACTTCGACCCATTGGGATCTATTGTGGTCCCCTAGATAACTTACTCCTCCCCAGTCTCGTCGAAAATTGTTCTCATGAGTTTTACAACGAGACTAGGAGATACGAGCCTATAGTCTTCTGGTTTTGGATATCCGACGCCTAGGAGACTCATTCGCTTACTAGCCATTGCATCGCATGTGCACAGAAGGTGCTCCATGCGTTCCGTATGTTCCCCACACAACCTGCACATGGGTGTCGCGGTTAGACCCATCTTCATGAGCATGTCGTTGGTACCAAAGTGCCCAGTAAAGGCCCCAAGCAGGTAGCGGATTTGTCCCCTGCTCATGTTCCAAATGCATTCCCGGGCTTTAAACGTAGAGCCTAGGAACTTGTTGGAGTGTTGTAGACCGGTATTAGACAGCCAATAAGTTCGCTGTCTGTGATCTGCAAACTCCCTAAATGCGGCTTTCACGAGACACGTTGAAATGCCTACACATGGCTCTGGACCCACAAAATCATTTGCTGAGCCCTCTCTTGCCAGTTCATCGGCCACTTCGTTACCATGGAATCCTTTGTGCCCAGGGACCCACATCAGTCTTACCCTGTTGTGCCTCCCAAGCCTGTTTAGGGTCTGGATAGCATCCAGAATAAGTCCGGAGTCCACTTTGTAGGATGCCATGGCTTTGATTGCAGCCTGACTGTCACTAAGAATATATATGGATTTACCACTGGTTCCTCTATCTATATTCTCTTGAGCGCAGGATATTATGGCATATGTTTCTGCTTGGAATACAGTTGCCATCTTCCCTAAGCTTTTGCTACATTTGTAGCCTTTTGCGTATATGCCCGCTCCTGTACCTGATTCCATTTTGGATCCATCAGTGTACCACACCAGACTATCTTGCTCTGGTGGATCAAGTCCCTTCGTCCAGTCCTCTATTGTAGGGATTTGGACCTTAAAAGATCTTTCAAACACAAACACAGTTTGCATTTTATCGGATAACATGCTTGTTACCCGATCTAGGCCTTCGTTTTCGTCGAACTTTGTATGGTTAGTCTTTGGCTTAGAGGCATCCCATAGTCCTGCAACAGCAAGACGATGTAGTGTCTTCCTTGCCTCGAGTTCAACCATCATATGCAGTGGAGGGATATTGAGGTATCTCTCAATCGCTGCCGTAGGTGTTGTCCTGAAAGCACCCGTGATGCCAAGACACACTGTTCTTTGTAACCTGGTGAGTGGCGCTTTGCACGAGGCAAGCTTTGTTCTAGGCCACCACACTATGCTGCCGTATGTAATAATAGGTATTATCATTGTCCGGTACAGCCATCGTATCACTTTGGGCTTTAGCCCCCAAGTTTTGCCGTAGGTGGAACGACACATGCCGAACACTCGTAAGGCCTTAGTCGTAATATTTTCCACATGAGTTTTCCACCTGAGTTCTTTATCAAGCGTTACACCCAAATATTTAACTTCGGTGGACCAAGGCAGTTTTATTCCATTGAGGGAGAGCTCTTCTAGGTTACCCAGTTGTCTCTTCCTCGTGAATGGAATAATTACTGCTTTGCTTGGGTTGATAGAGAGGTGATTCTTTGTACACCATTCCTCCGTCATCCTCAATGCCTGTTGTAATAATCCAGAGACTATGTTCGGGAATTTACCATTGACCATTATAGCTATGTCATCTGCATAGCCTACTGTGTAGAATGGTCCGGTATTGAGTTTGGTAAGTAGCGAGTCTACTACCAAGCACCACAATAATGGTGACAGCACTCCGCCTTGCGGGCAACCTCTTGTTGTTTTTGCACTAAGTCTGTCACCCATCAGTTCCGATCTGACTATTCTGCTTCTCAGCATGTAGTCAATCCAGTTGCACATGGTATCGTTGATGCCATGCTCCTTTGCAGAAATGCGTATGGACTCAAATGTTGTCTTGTCGAAGGCTCCCTCTATGTCGAGGAAAGCCCCGACACAGATTTCTTGTCCCTCTAGCGCAGCCTCGGCTCGACTCGCAACATAGTGCAATGCCGTTTCCGTAGATTTGCCAGGGCTGTAGGCGCATTGTAGTTTATGCAGAGGGAGTACTTTCAGTGGTCCCTCTCTTAAGTACCTGTCTACCAGTTTCTCCAGAGTTTTCAAGAGAAAAGATGATAGACTGATTGGCCTATAAGCTTTAGCTTCTTCATAAGTCGGTCTACCTGCCTTCGGTATAAAGGTGACTTTGACTTCCCTCCATGCCTTGGGTACATACCCAAAGGCTATGCAGGCTCTGTAGAGCTTACTCAAATGAGGTATCAAAACAGATGCCCCTTCTTGCAATAGTATTGGGTAGATGCCATCCGGACCCGGGGATTTGAGAGGCTGGAAGCCTGCTATGGCCAGCTTCAGTTTATTTTCATCTACCACTTTCTTTGCCGTGAGCCAGTTATTTTTGGACGTGTGCCTTGTGAGTTCGTCCCTTGTGACTGGTTCCTCTTCATTGCTGTCGCGCAGTATACATTCTGGGAAGTGGGTCCTAAACATCACGCCCAGAGTGTCCTGTCCAGTTTCCGTGAGATGCCCATTCTCATCCTTTACAGATGATAGTGGGTTTGTCTTAGTCATGGACATTGCTTTGCACAACCTCATTCCATTTGGCAGAGTTTCGATGGAGGTGCAATGCTGTCGCCAGTTAGTTCTGTTGGCCTTGCGTACCGCCGTATTATACCTCGTTAGCATGCTGTGATAGCCAGAAAAATCTTTCCTGGCTTTTGCATCATTAAAGGCCTGTCGTGTTTCCTTACGTATTTTAGCTAGTTCAGGAGTCCACCATGGTACCTTTTTACAAAAGGCCTTTTTCTCTGGGCAGTTATCTTCCCATGCACCGATGGTGCCCATCTTGATTCTGTCCGCTTCAAATTCTATATCTAGTATGGAATTAAGCTTACCTTTAGGGCTCCCTAGGTTTACTTTTAGGTCCCTCCTGTACGAGTCCCAATTTGTATGCCTTGGGTTTCTCCTTCGTCTAGTTTCGGCGTCTCCCGCCGTCCTAAACCTAAAGCATATATAATTATGGTCAGACAGAGAGATTTCGTCCGATACATGCCAGTTTTCAATATGAGCGCTGGCCCTGTTTGAAGCCAGTGTCAGGTCAATAACTTCAGTTCTTGCAGAGGTCCTGAAAGTAGGTTTATTGCCTGCGTTAAGGATTTGTAAAGAAGCGCTTACCACAAAGTCCAACAAATCCTCTCCTCGTTTGTTGACATCCGAGCTGCCCCAAACGACGTGGTGTGCATTCGCATCGCAGCCAAGTATCAGGTCGAGGTTTTCTTGGTTGCCGTAGTCAACCAGTCTTCTCATTAGTGGTGTTACTGGTTCCTTAAGTTCATAAGGGAGATAGGCAGAGGCAAGGATGATTTTCCTTTTCTCTGTTCCCGTCCCCACTTGGATCAAAGTTGTTGTGAGATCCCTGTAACAGAAAGTACGTAAGGGCATTGCCTCTATACCGCCCCTGATATAGATGCAAGTCCTCGCGTCATTAGTTGGACAGTCATAGAACACCATGCCGCCTGTCCCACCTAAGCCTTTTATAGTCCCCTTATACAGATAAGGTTCCTGTATCAAGGCAACGTCGTATGTGTTTAGCTTCAGTTGCCGAGCCAGAAGGGCAGTAGCGGCCCTGCAATGATGCAAATTAATTTGTACACACCTTAGTCCCTCCATCTTGAATGACTTTGATGGGCTTGTGTTGGTAAAGGAGGGCCTTATTCTTGAAGCCCCTCCTCCATCGCCTGGCTCTCCTCGAGGGCAGTCGGCGACTCGATCCCCAGGGTGTCGAAGTCCTCAAGGATGTCGTCCTCGTGGTCTGCCTCTGACGCCCTGGTCCCAATCTCTGTCTCCTGTGCTGTGCCGTGAGCAGAGATTTCTTCGATGGCCTCCTCATGTTGTGGTGGTCCATCCTCGGAGGGCTCCGCTTCTGCTTCCGCAGCAGGTGCCTCTCCTTTGTCTTCTTCCAGGAGCTTGAACGAATATCGTTCAATTCCTCCTGGAAGAGAGTAGCCCGCGGCCTTGATGACCCCAGCGGACACCCCGTCCATGAGGACAATACGACGGATGCCGGTCTGCTCAGTGAGGGTATTCACGACCTTCCAGTCGTCCGTCCTCAAGGCAGGGTTGAGTCGCTGGAGCAATCGAATGGCCCGAGCAGGGTCTTGCAACGCCAAATTGCGACTCTTCCATGCCATCTTGACAGGCTTTGGAAGGTCCTTGGCGTCGACGACCTTGAGTTTCAGGGATCCAAGTTCCACATTGTGGATGGCGCCCCGAAACCAGCTAGCTGCATCGGAGTCCTCGCAGGATACATGAATTGCACCTGCGACGACTCCGGGAGCAACCGTGAGAACAGGCAGGGGATCCGGCGCCACTTCCAGTTTCTCAATTATGAGCTCCTGGATTGGCACCAAGTCCACCGCCTTCAAGTACTCCTCCGGGTACTTGACTGTGACGACAGCAAGTTTCACAGCCGCCACCGCATCCCTAAAGGATCCGGTTGAGGGTGATTGCCCTTGGGTCTTCATCCTCTTGGCCACCATGTCCCCGCTGTCGCTGCTGAGAACAGCACGCGGTCTCTTTGATGGGCCCTCCGTAGGAGTCCCCTCTAGAGCCGCCTGTTGTCTCAGCTTTTGGCGCTTTTTCCTACGCGCCCCAGATCGTCCAACCGGATGCCCGCCTAAGTCAGGCTGGCCGCCGGGAGTGGACGAGGTGCTGCCTTTACCGGTCGTGTCCGAGGCCGCAAGGTCCGAGATCATTTGACCTCTAACGCAAGGGTCTCGTGTCACGCTAGCTTTGGCAGAACCCTTAAGCCCGGTAGGCTGGTTTGCAGTTCCGCCCTTTGGTGGTCCCACAGCAGTGCCGGCCCTCGACAGTGCCGCAACAGTCCCGTCATTCGACAGTCCCACCACAGCCCCACCGCGAGACAATCCCACTGCAGTATCACCTCTGGACGTTCCTGCCAGGGAAGATGCAGTCCCGGCTTGCGCCGGTCCCGCCGTCTGGTGTGCAGTCCCAGCTTTCGCCGGTCCCGCCTTTTGTTGCGCAGTCCCAGCTTTCGCCGGTCCTTTCGCCTTGTGGTTTTTTTTTGAATTCAAATCCATTTAAAAATCCCGATACTTGTTTCATCCCTCGACTTTCCCCACCCGCCATGGAGTGCTCAAGTGGCGATGCTGTGGTAGCACCAGGGATTAGTCGAGTGATATAGCTCCCCCCACATTAGTTGCCCACGAGACCGCACGACACCAACTCACACCGCTACCACTAGCGATGCGAGCGAGCGCCGCCGCCTGCAAGCCCCCAATGGGAGTGAGCTCGCCTGGGGGCCGTCTGACCGGACCCCGACCATACTCCTATTTTTAAAATAATCAAGTCCATTCAAAGGTTGCCTGGTAGAAATCGCCAAAGGCGATAAGGCCGCCATTGTACAGCATAGTGTATATTGTATAGTTTCTGTACTAAAGATATATTTATTTATTTATTATTATTATGTAACAACAGCAATAATTCTCGAAATTTTACTGCAAACATTTCTTACATCAGCAATGACCCACCAATTAATCTGACCGTGGCCAAAAACAACCTGAAAAGCTTCGTTTATAGGAATCCTGTCGAAAACGGGAAATCAACTTATAAAGAGATAAATAAAAAATAGGAGAAATAAAAAATCCGATAGTTAAAAATTCAGCACAATTCGTCACTAAAATTAAGCATATTTCGGCCCAGACTAAATTGACGCGAAGCACACATTGGTTTTTGAAAATGTTTCGACCGTAAATTAATTATTATTTATACTTTATCTGCCCATCTCAGCCCGGCACCGTCGCACGCCTCAACATCAACAACGGCAGAAGATTGTTCAGCGTCGATACTGCACACGCCCGAGAAGGCGGAACCCGACAAAATGGACGACACGCCCGCTGAACCCGAGAACGGGATCAACCACCACCCAGGTATGCCGCCCTGGTACCTGTCTATTTGTTAGACCACCATCAGCTGTAGAACGTTCATTGCTGAACATAGGCCTTTCCTATAGATTTTACCATCAGTTCTTCGAACCATGTGTCCTGGTCACTGCTATTCAACTTGCTGATCCGCTGGATTATGTCCTCAACTTTGGGGTCTGTCTGCGGAACTCCTCATCCATGATTTGATCTTGCAGAGAGATTTCGAGCCCTCTCTTTTGGGCACTAATCGAGCACTTTGGGCTGCTTTGAGCTTATACAAAAATCCCACAGTAAATGTATATGTGTAGTAAATGTTTCGGTGCTATGGAGTGGCAGTAGGCAGGGCATATAGCGTTTAACTCTGTCACTCAGGATTCAAGGTTTAAATTCCCTGGGTATTTAACTCTGGGTATTTAATCGTTACGCTCAGGATCCTACATGCCTCCCGTGGCATAATACACTACTTTATTCCCTTGGTGCATAATGTAGTGTTTGTAATTGTAATTGCGCAGTGGCTCCAGATTTCACGGAGGAGGTGGCGCCGCCACCGGAGAAACGACGCGCGTTACACTACGTCGGGGAAAACGGCGCCGTGCATGAGGACCCAGAAACGCATATCGAAGGTTAGCACACGAGTGTCAACTTACAACTAGAAAATTACAATACATATTACAACCAAACGATAAAATAAATAAAATATTAAATAAATATTAGGGAATATCTTACACACGGTCTTTGACCCCAAACTAAGCAAAGCTTGTGTTATAGCTGCCAGAGACTGATATGCTAGATAATACATATTTTGAAAACATACTTATACAGGGTTATTTCTAATCAATTAGCATCCTTCTAGGGGCTTATTCTGTACATAAAAACTAACAACTTTTGTTCTACGACTTTTGTCAAAACTAAAAATAAATAAATCAGCTGTTCCATGCATTTTGTCGCGGGTGAACTAATTTTTTTTATGGAACAAGAATTTTTTTTTTTAGTTTTGACGAAAGTCCTGACGAAATTCGTAGAACACAACTTGTTAGTTTTGATGTACAGAATAAGCCAGTTTATTGCCTCCCGCGTTTAATGCATTAGTTTTGATGTAGGGAACTCGTGATAACTTTGAATTGTAGAGAGCTTCGAAATATCGCAGGTTTGAATTAACAAGAGTCGACTGTACATTTAGCTATCATACGTTCCACGGATCGGGTATAGCTGTTCTGATCATAGCCCTAACCTCCACCAAAGTCGAACGGAGCGAAGTTGGACAGAGTCGCGAGCCTAGTGGATATTTTGATCTCGCTAATTAAATAACATTATGGTATATAACATTAAAAAAAAAATCTTTATTAGGACACAAAATATACATGCTATTGAATTGAATCCACCGGTTCCGAACTAGTTAAAAACTGTGTCTCGGAATCCGGTGGCTTCTCCCTATAGTTGCACTAGATTAAAATAATTATAAACAACAAACTTGAATCAATATTAACAACAAGTTTTGAAATAATATTTAAAATAATAAAATTTAAACATTTATACATAAGCTATTAAAACGTATTAAAACTATGATAAGCTTAGTTAGAATCGTTTTTTAACATAAATAAATTAATAGAAGAAATTTCATGAACAGAGATAAAGCTTTCAGTGTTTTGATAGTAGTATTAAATTTACGAACAACACACACTTACTCAGCTTTACTCCGCACAGCTTCGATTTGGTGAAGTTTCAACCTTACTACACCATTAGCCTCGGCTCTGGCCAATTTTATAATCAAACGTTTCTAATCAAATTTACAATCTTTTTCAGAAGAAGAACACGAAAATGAAAACTTGCCGCTCGTGCAGAGAGCCAAGAAGGAGAAAAATAGCGCTAAGAAGCTGCAAAAAGAACTTCAGTTTTGCAAGTGAGTCGCGTTCTGAATCTAAACTAAACTGAGACATTTTGGGTGCGACTAAAATTCCGTATTTTATTTTTATTGATTCCAAAATACTGATAAATAAAAACCGGACAAGTGCGAGTAAGGCTCGCACATCTAGGGTTCCGTACAAACACGTTGTTAAAATAATCAAAAACCTCTTTTAGCATGTGCTAATGAAGTTCTTTTATATGATACCTTACATGATACGATTTATTCACTTTGAATTTCGAACCCATATTTTGTGAATTCTGAGGCCCTGTTTTTTGTGATTTAAATAAAAATGTACAGTTTTCAGATTTATTCCTATATGTGTACTCTGAGACAATGCTTCTCGCCAATTTTCATAGTTCTATGTCAACGGGAACTACCCTGTAGGTTTCGATTTTTGTGAGTGTCGAAATATGCGGTTTTTTACGATATAAACGGCTCTAACTTTTTTATACGATAACTGAGAAGTTTTTGTTTTACACAACTGCAAGAAACCATAGATACGAGGGTCAAACTGAAAGTTCTTAGAACTGGCCACTTATAAACAATATAATAAAAAAATAATTCTATAATTTGAAAATAGAACTCTTTGCCAATATTACTGAGTATATACTTCATTCATTTGTCATTTGTTTTACGATTTGGCGGCAAATTGAAAATTGTCTGTGTCACGTCAACATGAATTTAACACGAGAAAATTTTCGTGCAATGATTTTTTATGACTTTCGATGTCATTTAAGTCAACAAGAAAGTTATGATAGACTACGATTGGCCTTTCACGATGAAGCCCCATCTCGTGCGACTGTTTACAACTGGTTTAATGAGTTTAAACGTGGTCGCACTAATCTCACTGATGATTTACGTGAGGGACGGCCTTCTACGGCGACGACTGAAGATAACATCTGTGTTGTGCGGCGTATGATAGAGACTGACAAAAGAGTGACCTATCAGCAGATTCGGACAAGCTTAGGCATCGGTATGAGTCAAGTGCACAAAATCCTACACGAACATTTAGCGGTCAGGAAGCTTTGCGCCCGGTGGATACCTCATAATTTGACTGAGGCTCAAAAACTCCATCGTGTGGATTGGTGCCGTAAAATGATTGAAAGATTTAACGGAGGTGACTCAAATGCTGTGTTCGACATACTAACAGGTGACGAAAGCTGGATTTACTGTTATGATCCTGAAACCAAAAGACAATCTGCTCAGTGGGTGTTTCCTTTCGAGGAGTTGCCAACTAAAGTGAAGAGAGATCGAAGTGCGGGGAAAAAAATGGTGGCCTCGTTCTTTGGAAGGATAGGTCATTTCGCGACAATTGTGTTAGAGGATCAAAAAACAGTTTCTGCAGAATGGTACACTACCAATTGTTTGCCACTTGTCTTGGAAAAAGTTCGAGAGAAACGACCTCGCAGTAGGATCCTCCTTCACCACGACAACGCCTCATCGCACACCGCCAAGCGAACGATCGACTATTTGGCGACATCAAACGTTGAATTACTGGGTCACCCGCCGTATAGCCCCGACCTCGCGCCTTGTGATTTTTATTTATTTTCAAAAATTAAAGAAAAACTTAAAGGAAAGCGGTTTATGAATGCTGAAGAAGCGGTGGCTGCGTATCGCGATGCCATTGAAGAGACCCCTAAGGACGAGTGGGCAAAGTGCTTTTCCCAGTGGTTCCATCGCATGCAGCGGTGTATTGACGTGAATGGACAATATTTTGAAAAGATATAATAAAACTAATAACTGGCTAATGTAATCAGTTTTTGATTTTCTAAGAACTTTCAGTTTGACCCTCGTATACGTATTCAGTTTAAATTTTAACTCGATATCTTTACGCGTTCCCGAGATAAAGAGTCTTGACATACACACAGACGGACAGACGGACAACAAAGTGATCCTATAAAGGTTCCTTTTTTTTCCGTTTGAGGTACGGAACCCTAAAAAAAGGAATAAGGTCTGGGGCTACTAGTTAGTATACCCGTTTTTTTTAATTGAGAACAAAATACTGAACTAAACAACCGAGGCCAGAGGCTATCAACATTTTTAATTTAATTTTTAATCTCTGACGTGTAATTTCTGCCAGGAATCTTCTATGCGAGATGGAGTGCCACGAGCACGCGTGGCCGTTCCTGGTGCCCGTCAACACGAAGCAGTTCCCTCAGTACAAGAAGGTCATCAAATGCCCCATGGACCTCTCAACCATCAAGAGGAAACTGCAGGACAGCATGTGAGTCAATTCACTCTAGAACGTGTACGATAGTGTTCGGTACCAGTGTTTCCATAATAATGACAAAGACCAAAGAACGATGATAGGTATACTAAGCGCCACACAAATCAGCGGATGGGAAGTTATGCGCAGAATGCTGCGCAAAAGCCGAAATATAGGTATACGCGGGAGCCAGAGAGACGAGACGCCGGGGCACACCCGCCCGCCAGCCTCATGCCTCCCGCGCGCTCCCTACGCCCGTGCACACATGCGCAATAATTAGCGAATCACGGCGAAGTGTCATCTGCGGCTAACTTCCCATCCGCCGATTTGTGTGGCGCTCAGTATACGTATCTTCTAGGTTCTAGGTAAGCGTGCTACACCCTAAACCGCTTATCTGCGTAACAGTAGAAATAGTAGTAGAAAGTAGTTAATGTAAACATATTGTATCCTAGTTTAATAAAGAACACTGCATTGTATGACACTATTTAAACATTTTCAAAATTTTATTATTATATACTACGGGACTAATCGCGCAATAATATTACTGACCCGACTGACTGGTCTACCCGTGACCACGGTCGATGCAACTCGGTCGAAACGTCGGGATGTGAACGTATTTATTTATCTCGTAATTTTAATGCGCGATTAGTCCCGTAGTATATAATAATAATGTGTTCAAATCGCGAAAGTTTAAAAACAACATTTTCAAAATTTAATTTGATAGAAGTCTTTTAAAATCTGCTTGAGACGTGTTCTTTTCGAATTTATTGTTATTCAAAATTATTTTAAAAAAGTTTTATTATACTTTCGTGATATCAAATATTTCGAGATTTCAAAGATATGCACATGTTATGATTCTAAAACATCCAGGGCGCCACCCAAACGCATACAAAAAAGTTCCTTCGCGCGGAAGAAGTGAAACTTCGTAACGTTGAACGTAACAATGCTTTCATATCCCCTCCATGATAGCGTTAAACGTTTAACGCAACAAAACAAAATTTCATTCAAATCGGTCCAGCCGTTTAGGAGGAGTCTGTGATATACACACGTACAGTAGAATCACTATATAGTATAAAACAAAGTCGCTTCCCGCTGTCTGTCTGTCCCTATGTATGCTTGTATCTTTAAAACTACGCAACGTATTTTGATGCGGTTTTTTTAATAGATAAAGTTATTCAAGGGGAAGGTTTATATGTATAATACATCTGTGCGAAGCCGGGGCGGACGCTAGTTATATATACAGGGTTTTTTTTAGTTTAGACAAAAGTCGCAGAACAAAAATGTTAGTATTGGTGTAAATAATAAGCCCCTAAAAGGATGCAACCGATTAGAAATAACCCTGTATAAAGATTTAAAAAAATAATAAGTCTGGAGTACCTTTACAACCAAATCATAATATTAATCTATGATTCTTGCAAATAACGTTGTTCTTTGTAATAAATTACACATTGTCCAAAAATTTGTCTGTCCAAAGAAGCATAAATTTATTCTCGTTTCAGATACAAAACCAAGGACGAATTCGCGTCGGACGTGCGTTTAATATTCAGCAACTGTGAAGTATTCAACGAAGACTACAGCCCAGTCGGCAGAGCGGGACACAACATGCGGCAATTCTTCGAGGAGCGCTGGACGCAGGCGTGACACTCGCGCGACAAGTCGCCGAGCAAACACAAAAAGTTGCCGAGCAAATGCAAAAAGTTGCCGAACATTAATGCGCCAGGTATGTCGGCTGATATAGAATTACTCAACCCAGCTAATATGTTAAACACGCCAGATGTAGATGTAGTGAACGTATCTTTAACTGATTTTCCAAATGTGGACGGTAACGTTTCTTTGACTGATTTGCCGTATGTTGACGGTACGGGCAACTTGTTGCCGAGCGTTTCGGAAATGTTGCCGAACATGTCTGGCGATTTTGAGGCTGATGTCGATGAAAAGCCGGAGTTTATTTTAGATGAGAAGACAGGTCTCATTTTGGACAATACTTCGGATAAATAAGTTTGTTTTTCAGTACTTATTAGTCTGTGTAATATGTGCTAAGGCTGTGTATATGTTGAGCTTAGTTTTCACTAAACTTTGATTGAAAAACCCTAAAAATTCTAAATTGTAATGTAATTAAAATCAATTAATAAGTTAAGATTAATTTCAAAAAAATCTGTTTGATATAGGCTATTTTCACGCTTGGTCAATGCACTGAGAAATATGTGTTGCCGTCTCTTTTCATTACCCAGAAATAAAATGAGATAGTAATATTTTGTCGACTTATAGGTAAAGCGTAAACAGAGGAAAGGTTTAGTGAAAATTAAGTTACCTATAAAGTCAAGATTTTAAAGAATTTACAAGCGTTTGTTTTGCTGTCCTTGTCTAAAAGACTGCGAAGAAAGAGACAGCTGCATTGTTCGACGTTAATATCTAAAACGTTAAAACCAAACGATTCTGCCATTTAAATGTCGAAATGTGTCAAATTAGTAAAGAAACCTTGAATGCTTAAGTTTAAGACCTTGCATTATATGTATATCTGCCAATTTGTAAAAAAATACGACTTAGTCTGATTTTATATGAAAAGGAATCAATGTAAAGAATAAACGATCTTTGTTTCACTTATGTATATTCTGAATCAAACTTGGCGGTTGTGAAGTTAGGTACAAGCTGCAGAAAACCCAATCCTGGCTAAAGCTCTCAACAGCTGCGTCAGGATTGGGTTTGGCGCAGCTTCTAGCTAACTTCACAGTTTAATTCAACTATAAAAACTTATAGGACTTTAAAATAGACTTAATAGCTCTACTGTTGTAACAAGTACAATAATTGTGCGAGCGTAGTTTTGTATGGCATTACGAACGTGTAAACTCAGTGCAAATAAAAAAATCAAGAGAGAACGTCGTTGAACAGTCAAGTGAAGCCGGTTTTTTATAGGTACATGTGGTGAGTTCGCCGGTTTTGCATCACCATAGCAAAGAAGATATAATAATACTACGTATAGAACGGTCACTCGTTACCCCCCACCCGTTTGAGTCTTCCTCACTTCCACCCCGCGTTTCACGTACCGATCGTGTACTCAGCGCGCGGGCTGCACTGGCCGGTAGATTTTGTAATAAAAAATACCTAGACTGTGACAATAGGCAAGAATTGTGCTGTGTATCGTTGAATATCATTAATACGTAACAAAACAATACATTTTAATGTTTATCTAAGGAGAAGTAAAAGGAACTTATTTTACATTATTTGGTAACTTTCTCTTCATATTTTCTTTCAAAATAAGTAGATCGGTTACTTATTGCTAAAATGCTTCGAAATTAAGTAATTGTTATACTTTTATAAGCACTAGATTTATATTCATTTTTGCAAAATTGAATACGCGACTGTCTCACTCACACGGCATGTCGTCACGTCGTGGTGATCGCTGACCGCCATAGACGTTCCACACACGAATGCACGTGTAGCGTTCGTGCGTATGTGTGTTGTCTGTGAGTAAGTACTGTGTAGTGTGCGTAAGACAGCAGATTTTGTATGAAAAATCGCGGTGTCCGGGCTGTGACCATAGTTCGACTGACGAATCCAGGCGTAGTTTCGTAGTACCTATGTGTGTGTAGTATCTATACACGGCGAGGCGTAGTTTTGCCGGCGTCACTTGGTTTGTTCACAACATTCTGTCTTTATTTTTTTATTTAGTGTGAGCGTGTAAAGACGAATCTTTGCGTAATGATTTTATGTAAAAATTAGTTGAAATATTGATATTCATTATTATAAGCAACTTTTATTATAAAACCAATTGTGAAATCGAATAATACCAATAGAACCACTGTTCTATAGATTTTTTTATTACAGGTTATATTTTGAGGTCAGAGATCGTGTGCATAGTCACTGATATAGGTATATTTAGTTGGGTATTTTTCAGTGAAATGTTGCTGTCACTTTTCTTGTGACTTCAAAGTTGGTCCCATAATATAAGTTGGTTATAATATTGACGCAATCAGCTCCTTTCAGTTAGGTAATACATGTACGTATACTAACTACTCTTGAGGCATGTTTCGATAGAAAATAAATTTTTGATTTCTTTCCGTCGAGCAAATATCTATTAGCCACAGTCCCTAAGTGAAAGAAGTAAAAAAATGTCCGATCGCCGTCATACATACCGACTTAGATATTTACATTAAATAATTCACAACGACCCGTTTTCTTGATTCTCGACCATTATGTCATATAATTAGTGCTTGTAACCGAGCACTTTGTCATCTCGCGGCGTTGTAGTCGGCTTGTAATCGCATTACGACTAAGTAGAAAGCTTGCCCATTACGACGCTTGGGCAGTGTTTTGGCTCGGACACTTTTTTTACACGATTGTCACTCTATAGATATTTGCTCGAAGTTTATTTCTGATTGATTTAAAATATTTGATTATATCATCATTTGGCAGCTATTTCATCCTGTTCCGTGTTGGTTTCACGAGTGCGAAAGAGATAGTGATAATAATTGGGACAAAGTACATTAGTGATGTGCCGACAAATGATTTAAAATATCGATAGTTTTTTCACGTTGAATTAAAATTCACATTTTAATTCAACGTGAAAAAACTAAAAAAATGTGAATTTTAATTCATTAAAATCAATTTAAATTAACTAGAAAAATATACGTGAGTATTTCATGTATTGCCATGCCCATGACATTCATTCCACCCTTGATTTCGTTCGGAATTTAAAAATATCGATACATTCCAAATATATTGGACCTACTAAAACCGTTGACATGACAACTCTGTACATTGAGAATCTCATGTATAAAAATGATTTTGCAAGTGTAGGGATGTGATTTTTAATTATAAAAAAAGTGGACAACGCACACATTCAACGTTGTTATTTAATTATTATGTAGCTGATGTATATAGTAGTTTTAAGTTTTTAAAAGTATTAGACGAGATCTATTTTTAAGCATAGAGAAAAAAATTGTATGTCACCTTCGAATATTTTTTTTAAATAATTTGCTCGTAGCAACGAAGTATTTTAAAAAGGGAATCATTTTCGAAATTCGAATACTCGTTTTTTCGGTGGCCAGTTTTTCGTAGTCGATCGGACAATGTAAATGTATACTTGGTGTGTAAAAAATTGTTGTCTATTTCAAATTTTCGGCGTTAGGAGGAAATAGTATATAGGATGTGTTTATTAAGAGTAGTTTAGGGCCTAAAGCGCGAAATAGCGACAGTGCGCAGACAGGTCTTAGGTTCTTGAAAAAATTCTCGGCATGGTTACAGTTCATCTGTACCTGCCATTTGTAATTATTGAACTCTGCGATTTTACATTTATTTACGAAATGGCTTTTTAACCATCATTTATATTGATTTCATATTTATATAGCCTTGGTAAATTAAATTGTCATTTTTTGTTTTTTTTTTTTTACAAAAAGTATGATATATTTCCTGAGCAGCAAGATTTTAAATCTCGACTGCGGTTTACTTTTTTTTTCTGAATTTTGAAAACGTAATACGCTTTCCATTTCTGAAATAAATGTGAAATCAACAAGATATTTTTAATAACAGTAAAATAATAATGTAACCGAATTGTCTGTCTCTTAGTAATCTTCTGTTCCTATTTATATCGAAATATTTTCGATATTTTGGCTGCAACTTTAGACTTTTTTTCTTCTTTTCTATAGTTAATGCCAATGCCAGCATTAACAATTACAATTGTTTGGATTTTTAAGTCTTATTAACATCAGTTGTTTTAGTTAGTGATTCGACTGCTACTTTCTTAGTCCAACATTATTTACTGTACTAAAATATATAAATATAAGTCAATGTCCATTTCTTTTACTCGGATTGCGATTAAAAATTTGTGATTTTTTAGGGATATTTTTGAAAATCTGTTCTTCTCGAATATGCGTAGTATGTATTGTATAAAAAACTATTGAATGTATGACAGTCATATTTAGGGTTGTAGCATCTTCTATTTTTTTTTTATTTATTACACTCCTTTTATTTATTCCAATCGTTGTAAGAGTTCTACTTATGATTGGCGTTTACTTATGTTGTTTACAGAAATATGTAAGTTTTTGTGATGATTTTACTTTGTACTATCGATAATAACGTGTCCCAACTCTAGTAATTTTTTGAGGAACAAAAATAAAGATGGCGCCTAAGGATTTACACTTACAGCCAATAGAGGACACACAGATTTCGTGCCAAAGCGAATATATTTTCTCTCATTCCCCCATCTGATATATTTCACAAGCTAGAAGAAAACAGAGCACGTTTTATTACATTTAACGTTTATAACATAAAATCATCACAAAAAAATCCAGCCACACACTTATTTTACTACAGAGTATTTATAACGAAGTATTAATTTAGCTAGTAGACAGCTTTTAATATTTTACAATACATAGACTTTTAAATTATTAAACTGCTTAGTTTTTTTAACTTGTAATTTTAATGGTACGATTGTTTTTTTATTTTACTGCCAGTTCAAAAAAGTTTGATTCACGATGTGTCTCTGCCCTATTGATTAATCGTTTATAGTGCAAAGGTGTACTTTGCTTCTCATCGGTCAGTTCTTAGTGTGCGTATGCATAGACAACAAAAATATGTACAGGGTTATCTGCTTATCTTGTACTAAGCCAAAAAGAGGTGATTAAGCTGAAAGGGGGGGTGGAGTAAGACCATCATTACATATAACTTTTCCTATGGGGCCAACTCAATATACGAAAAAAAAAACAGGTGTTCTGTACAAAATAGCAACTCTGAATCGACGAAATGTATGAAACAGCCGATTTTTTTTTTAGTTGACCCCATAGTAAAAGTTTTTCGTAATGATGCTCTTACTCCACCCCCTTTCAGCTTAATACACGAGTTCTGAATAACCCTGTAGATTGGGACAAAAATAGAGAATAAAAGTAAATACCCCAGTATTGACAGAGCGTGTTTGTCAAGATATTTTACTTTTTATAAATCAACAGAAATCTACATTGAGTATATAACTCACTAGAATCTTTATAATATATTTATTGCTTTTAGAAAACTTTATCATAGACAAATTAGGTATATTTTTTTATTCAGTGTTCGATTTCTTTGGTTGAATTTTACTATATCTGTCATTACTTGGCAACACTGCTAAAAAATGAAGTTGGGCATCGATTCTGTTCTATACATACCACCACTAAAACAAAACCAATCTATACATATTATGTGTATAGTATAACAATTATTTATCGTTCCATAATAAAAAAAAGGCTAAGTGCGAGTTGGACTCGCGCATGAACGGTTCAGTACTGCACAGGAGCCCTCCTTAATATATTTTATTTTAATGATTTATTTTTCATTTTTCAGTTGAATATAAAACTAAATATTCTGTGAATATTTCATGCACCTGTTGCCGATAACAATGTCACATTAAAAATCACGTTTCTTGTATGCGAACTCCCATTGGTTATTTATTCTATTTCAATTATTAATTAATTATTAAAGTGAATATACAATGAAATATTCACATTAAATATTCTGTAAATATTTCAAGCGGTTACCTGCTATCTCCATTAATATCGAACGAAAGTTGGTTAAAAATTCACGGTGTAATTCAAGTCAATGTTGTATGGGAGAGCTAAATATTTATTTTATTCTGTTTCTAGTACATATTTGATGTTATAGCGGCTACAGAAATACAACATCTGAGAAAATTTTAACTGTCTAACTACCATGATTCATGAGATACAGTCTGGTGACAGACATACAGACAGACGGGCGGACAGCGGAGTCTTAGTAATTGGGTCCCGTTTTTACTCTTTGGATACGGAACTCTAAAAATGATGATACCTTCAAAACAAAAATAGGCGTAATAGTTTCACTGGACACGACAGTTGGACATATCTCACTTAGCTTTTAATTGCACTAAAACGATTAATTAAATAGTATGTGGCATAATATATCGTGAATGAAATAATTTGATACACGTTTGCGTGACCTGGAGTCAGGTGTCTGAGTACGGGACGAGGAGTGTGTGGAATATACGTTTCTGTTGTGTGCGGTTGATTTTAATTGTAAAATGGATATATAAATTATATATACGAATAAATAAATAATTTTTGAAGCACTCTTTTGTTTGTTTTATTTTTGACTGTCTTACCGGATTTAGAAAGGTCAATTAAGTGTTGCTTTCTTTCTTCCTTTTCGACTCGAAAAAGAAAGAAGGTTGCTACACATAGCTGTGGAGAGGACTATACTCGGAGTCTCTCTGCGAGATCGAATCGGATATGAGGAGATCCGTAGAAGAACCGCTACTAACATGACCGATGGGGTCGAAAAGTTCTCGAGTGGAGCCCACGTATCGGTAAGCGCAGCGTAGGACCTTGTGGGTGGACGGATGACCTCATTAAGTCTGCGATATCGCTCTGGATGCAAGCCGCTTCCAACCGGTCTTAGGGGCCGTTCAAGTATTACGTAAGCAGATTTATTACAATTATTTACCCCTCCTCCCCCCCCCCCCCCCCCTTGTCAGCAAAAGTAAGCAAAGCTTTCACCCCCCTTCCCATTCTTACGTAATCATTGGTACCTCTACCTATATGCATTTTTATTAATAATAATAAATCAGTTTATTTGCGAGAATATTGTCTAACATAGAACTAATTACATAAATAGTATCAAATATTCTACCTTTGCAGGTGTACAAATATTGTTATTTTTTTTCAAGGACACAAATATACATGCTTGTCAAATTTAATTATATTATTATACATTTGTTTATTGATTCGTGAACAGGAAATAAATAACTATTGCTGACGTAATCACCATATAGACCCCCCCCACCCCCCTTGTCATCAAAAATAAGCAACGGATAGACCCCTCTACCCCCCTTGCTCATTAAGTCTGCGATATCGCTCTGGATGCAAGCCGCTTCCAACCGGTCTTAGGGGCCGTTCAAGTATTACGTAAGTAATTATTAATAATTTAAGTATTATTATTATTATTATCTTGCTTACGTAATACTTGAACGGTCACTTATTGGAGAGATCCATAGGGGAGGTCTATGTCCAGCAGTGGACGTCTTATGGCTGATGGCTGACACAGGTCTTATAACATTGTTTCGGCACTACCGAACGTTAAAATCGAATGTGTAAATGAATCATTCTGTTCAGCAAAAAATCCTACCGAGCCAAATCTAGGCGGCAAATTTAAAAAATATCAGCATGGCAGCCCTAAACTGAGAGGGAATCACTTTCTCTCACTCACACGATGTAGCATTGTTACCATACTGCGATTTTGATTCTTCTTTGGGGGAATCGCAAAAAATCTTTTTTCAAGCTTTATCTTGTCGTGTAGGAGTTTTATATTCATTACGTTAATTATGTTTTGTTTTTTGACGTTATTATTATGCCAAATTGAGGCTTCGCATTGCTCTCCAAATGATCCAAATGATTTCAACGCGTACCTATCTACTTCGTTACGATGAAGATTATAATAATACAATGAATAATTTTGTTCAGTTTAGTACATGAAGTTTGAAAAAGTTTTTAATACAAGGTAAAATACCCCAATTTAAAGGTAAATCCACGATGGTAGTAGCACCGTGTGTTGTCATTTAAAAAGTTTGCGAAAAATTCCAGTATCAACTTTCGTTAGCAAATCTCTAACAAGTCTTACGCGAGTCCAAACGCGCGATTGTTATAGTCCTAATCATACAAGCCGGCGATTATATAGTTAGCTACAAGCTGCGCGAAACCCAATCAACGCAACTTCATGTGAACTTCAGTCAGGTTTGGATATTGCGTAGCCGTTTGTTGCCCGTGGTCCTAGTAGCTAGGTTCACATCCGCCGACTTGTATGTTTCGGCCTATACCAAGGAAGTTACATACGAGGCCTATACTTATACGAGCTCTAAGGCCTATACCGTTTTGCCTACATCAGCTGTCACTTTGACACCTGTCATTTTTAAAAATGAATAGAGAACTGAGAGGCAAATGCACAACAATGCGACGCCAAACAAAATAAGAACTGAGAGAAAAAGGAATACCATGGGAATACCAGTGTGACGTGGAGTAGGTCGTCATTTGAAGAGTTGCACACTTTTCTGTACCAGCCTTTTAATAGTCCACTGCAGGACGTAGGCCTACCCACGAAGGGTGATTGGGCCATATCCACCACGCTGGCCCAGTGCGGGTTGGTGGATTCACATACGCCATCGAATTTCTTCTACGGACGCATGCAGGTTGCCTCACGATATTTTCCTTCACCGAAAAGCCAGTGGTGTAAAATTCCGTGCATAAATTTCAAAGAACTCATTGGTACGGGACCGTGGATTTGAACCCACGACCTCACGATTGTAAGGCGGGTGTCACTACATCTAGACCACCACGGCTTATACTTAATTAAGCTTAGTTGTGCAATCGGGAACTGAAATTAATGACATTGTCATTTAGTTGTGCCTTTGGGTAAGTTTTTAAAATAATATTCCTGATCGCACAACTAGTTGTGCGAAAGCAGCTGGTCCACGGGGAATTCCCCGTAGCTGAGGCCCGAGGCCATCACAGCCGCCAAGAGGTTTGATTCGGCCTTACTTATAAGCAAGTTTTGACATGACATTTACATCAACTATTGACTATAGAGTTAAATATATTGGGATAATTATTTTAAAAAAACATGTATCAAATAAAACAATTTTTATTTTTTCTTTATTTTTCAAAAATGCTTTGTTATTTTGAAATAAAATAATGTTCTTACAATCAGTAAGTACCACATGTAAAATTATGTACATAACATGTATCACACTATATTATAATAGTTACTCCAGACTTTCTAATACCCGATTAACATTTGCGTACAAGGCGCAAGAGGAACTACGAAACGACATTTAATGCGCGGTTGTGAACACCATCTTATAGATAGAACATCGGAAGTCACGCTCGCGCGCATTCACTCGCACCATTCTTCATCCTGCTTACACACACGTACGTATTAAAACTCGACAGTTAGAACTGGCTCTATACACGGGTGGATTGCACCGAGGGCTCCGTTTTTGTTACGGTTAAAATTAACTTTAACAATTACAGTTATCATTAAATTTTACAACCTATTGTTGCACCATTATGCATTGTTATACGGTTAGCGTTAAAAGAGTGACCAGTGCAAAAGTCTCTTTTTTTCCTGATTAATATACCTAACCAAAAGGAGTCGACACTGCAAAGCGTACCCCTCTGCCAAAAGTACGCGACCGGCGGTCATGCTCTTTACATAAATATATCGGTCTGGTTGAGCTTGTGTTGCGTTCATTTTCAACTAGTGTTAGTTAATTACATTTGTGTGCGTGTAAACTTGCTTATATTTTGGTTTGTGTGCGTTTCTTCACCCCCCACTGACTTGGCAGACTTCGGTACTTAGGCGTGTCGACTCCTTTTGGTTAGGTAAAATATGTATGAGAAAACAAAACTCGAGATTTGTCAAATAATTTATGTTAAAAGATCTGATATTTGAACTATAAGACGATGGTTCATCAGGGGGCTAAACCAATGACTGAAATTATTTTAAAAAGTTGCCTATCTAACAAAAAAAATATTTTATCATCGCAAATGAACGTGCCGCCACAGTCACAAATTACATTACTGAAGAGGTCTTAAGTGTATACCTATTAATATTTGTCGATGGGCAGGTTTTCTTTTGATATTACAACGTCTTATAAATCGATGAACGCCGGCTGCACGCACAAAAAAGTGTCACGTTCCGCCTGAACCGAGCGTGCAAGCGAGAGCGCGGATCAAGCGATAGAGAAGCACGATCGGCAGCGTTCGACTTGTTTCAGTTGTTGTTTCTTAGATGTTATCATGTTAAAGTATCGTACGTAAACCAACTTCACAGACAACCAATTATTTTTTATCACGAATAAAGCTGGAAACATACTATCGGACGCGGCTGACGGACGCGACTGACAGCTGCGACTTAGCAATGTGCACAGCCTTAAAACATCCGGCGCGCCAGATCGCTCTCGGACGTCCGAACGCTCAAGGTCGTCCGAAGGTGACGTCCGCGACTTATGTCCGATAGTGTGCACGGCTCAGTGTACGTAGCGCTCATAGCGTAGTTTGACGAGGTGTTTGTCAGCGATCACCGAAATTAAGCAACGTTCCGCACGGTCAATATTTGGATGGGTGACCGCGGGTGGCATTTTCCAACTGAGCGCTACCGTGGCTCGGATGACACGTTAAATTGTAGGTCCGGGTTGTTTTAACCGCTTAGCCATGTCAGAGGCTTTCAGGCGGGTTTAAAACTCTGACACCAGGGCTAGCCACCCGGCCTATACGAACTTACTTTAGTGTACTTTCATAGTCTAGATACCTATCAGTCGCGTCCGTAAGCCGCGTCCGATAGTATGTTTATAGCTTTAGCCTTGGACCACCAACACGCCTGATGGTAAGCGACGTATTTTTCAAGCGTCGGCGTTTGTAGCTGTGGCGACACGCCCGTTTGCAATTAGCTTTAAAAATATACGTCATATCTATCCAGGTTTGAATATAAGCTATGCAGTTTCGGCGGCCTCCTTTGCCTTGGCTTTCTTCATGATGTTTCGTCGATGGCTGCGTTTCTTCGTCGCCGGGATACTACCGATGAGCTTGCCCGCCTTTTGGAGCGCTATTAGTTTCGCTGATTTACCCTGAAAATGCAATATAAATATTACACACTAGTTTTTACCCGCGGCTTCGCCCGCATTATAATTTATAGCCTATGTGTTATTCTGATATATAAGCTATATTATTGCAAAGTTTCATCTCAATCCGTTCAGTAGTTTTTGCGTGAAAGAGTAACAAACATCCATACATCCATCCATCCTCACAAACTTTCGCGTTTATAATATTAGTAGGATTTTCTATTTCATTATTAGGCACATTTTATACACGGTCTTTGACTTCAAAATAAGCAATGGCTGACTGATATAGTACATAAAATCATATTTTTTACAATTACATACTTATACAGGGTTATTTCTAATCAATTAGTATCCTTTTAGGGGCTTATTCTGTACATCAAAACTAACAACTTCTGTTCTGCGACTTTGGTCAAAACTCGAAAAAATTGTTTGTTGTTCCATAGAAAAATAACGTTCACCTGCGACGAAATTTATGGAACAGCTGTTTTTTTTTAGTTTTAACAAATGTTGTAGAACAAAAATTTGTTAGTTTTGATCTACAGAATAAGCCCCTAAAAGGATGTTAATTGATTAGAAATAACCCTGTATAATGTATATAATTATAATAACAAACAGACACAGAGCAATCACTTCTGTTTATTACAAAAAAGCTTGCCCTGGGAGGGAGTCGAACCCACGCCTCTTCCGCCCAGGAGTCAGACTCACTAACCACTCTGCCAGCGAGGACAATAAACAATTGACATACTCGTAGATTTTGACAATATTATAACCGAAAAGTCTAAGCAATAGGCATGTTTACTAAAAAAAATATGATTAGTCCGTCAAATAGATTGTCAAAAAATATTCTTCTTCTTACTTTTGGCGTCGCATTATTGTGCATTTGCCAGTGTCAAGTATTAAGTTTTATTAATTTTTGATAATATTTTATCAAAATAGTCACTGTCGTAGTCTCGTCATTGTCCAATAAAGTCGCGGTCAAGTCCAATCGTAGTCTAATTCATACCTCAGTAAAGCAGTGGAGACTTTACTATAGGCGTCTATGGAGTTTTGGTAAAAACATGATACGTCACATTATATCACTTGCTTACACTCATGCACGTAAATCAGCTCATAATCAACGAAATACCACCATTTTTCACTAATTATCACTGATCAAAACACAAGTTTAACAAAATAATGCATTGAGGCGACATGATTTTTCCGCGTTCCCGCCAAAACTCACTCAAAAAAATATTGGACATGTATTTTTAGGGTTCCGTAACTCAAAAGAAAAAAACGGAACCCTTATAGGATCACTTTGTTGTCCGTCTGTCCGTCTGTGTGTATGTCAAGACTCTTTATCTCGGGAACGCGTAAAGATATCGAATTGAAATTTAAACTGTATACGTATATCTATGATCTTATACAGTTGTGTAAAGGAAAAACTTCTCAGTTATCATATAAAGAAGTTAGAGCCGTTTATGTCGTAAAAAACCGCATATTTCGCCACTCACAAAAATCAAAACCTACAGGGTACTCCCCGTAGGCATAGAACTATGAAATTTGGCGAAAAGCATTCTCTTGGAGTACACATATAAGAATAAATATGAAAACTGAACATTTTTATTTACATCACAAAGGGCCTCAAAATTAACAAAATAAGGGTTTAAAATTCAAAGTACGTAAATAGTATCCTGTAAGATATCATATAAAAGAGCATCATTAGCACATGCTAATACAGGTTTTTAATTATTTTAACAATTTTCGATGGATGACGAGAAAAGTAATAAAAAAAAATCTTTTGTTGATGATGATGATGAGTATAGAGATTTTAACAACGTACTTCCCAATTTTGTGAAATTATCTAGATTTGTACGGAACCCTCGCTGTGCGAGTCTGACTTGCACTTGTCCGGTTTTTTATATTGCCAATTTAACACAAATTGATGAAGATATAGCCCGTTAAAGTTCCGCGTGACGTCACTGACCGCTATGAAATGTACCGGCTAGTGCCGTCACGAGCCCCCACTCTCAAACTTTGACAAGGTTTATCTTAGTCACTAATTGTTTGATTGACAAAAGGAAAAATACGTGTCCAATATTTTTCAATAATCTAACTGACAGACTAATTATAATAATGATTTTTATACCCAGTGAACATCCCTATTAAGGCGCAATTGAAATGTTAGCAACTGGGCGACATTGCTCTCTCTCGCTCCGCTCTATGTACCCGTCACCCGTTAACATTTAGACTTTATCTCTGTACAGGGTTATTTCTAATCAATTAGCATCCTCTTAGGGGCTTATTCTGTACATCAACTAACAACTTGTTTTGAGACTTTTGTCAAAACAAAAAAAAAATGTTGTTCCATAGAAAAATTTCGGTCTCCTGCGTCGTAATGTATGGAATTGCTGATTTTTTTTAGTTTTGATAAAAGTCGCAGAACAAAAGTTGTTAGTTTTGATGTACCTTTTTAATCCCCTAAAAGTATGTTAATTGATTAGAAATAACCCTGTATACATTAAGGTCGAAACTTCAGTGACACCTCCTCCCCGCGCCTCACGTAAATCTGACAGTATGTAGTGAATGCGAATCGTAGTGAGTGTCTAGTCCGGAGATAAAGTCTCAATAGAGAAAGCATGTTTTGGCCATCGTGGCGCACAAATGTCACAAAATGAAATCAAAAAGAGACGTCCACAAGTGGTATATTAGGCCCGATTCCAGAGGCGCCAGCGTAAATCTAATAGCAACGTAAAAAGCGTGCTCTCTATCAAATGCCTAAAGTGGAAAAGAAACAGAACTATGCTATTTAGCTAATATAATTACGATGGCACCTCTGTAATCGGGCTTATTATTCAGATAACCAAGATGATATATACACCATTTGAAAGCTTGATTTATGGGCTTTTCAAAAATCTTTTTATTCATTTTTTTAATTCCTGCATTTTTTTTAAATGAGAAAAATAAATTGTATAAAAAGTAGAAATACAGCTTACTATTTTTTCTACTTTAGCAATAATTATGTGCTTCTATCGTTCTTTTACTTGCATTTTTACCTGAATATTCCACATTAATCTTTTATTTCGCTAAAATTATAGGAAACTAGTGTGACTAACTTGTTGTTGGTTACACTAATTTTTTATAATTTACAATGTGTTTAGAAAATACGTAAAATGTGTGTCCAATTGGTAAAAAATGTTTTATTATAATCATTAGAAGATTACTTAATCAGAGTTGCCAGAAATAATCAACTTTTTTGTCAAATATAGTAATTAATCCTATAAAAAATAAATTGGAAGGTTCGTTTTTGTTTTTAACTGATGTATGACTCAGAAAAACATGTAGTTTCTAGAGATGTAACGAGTGCTGTGGTTAGATTTTCTAATTGTTATTATACCAGCCTCCATATCTTTTGTTGACGTGTCTTAAATGTAATTCACAATAATGTTGAAAATGAATAACTACAAATGTGTCGGAGATAATACCTTAGCATCTGTTTTAGAGATCTTGCTCTTCTGCTGCGTGGAGTAGAGGACGTTGATGCGGCGCGTGCCCAGCATCGAGTGGTGCTTCGACAGAGCCAGCTAGAATGAAAACCATACACCATTTAACATTTTTCTAAATGAATGGAATATCTGTAATTTTTTTGCGTTTCCAGAGTTGATCCCACAGTAAAATTTATTTAAAATTTGCCATATATGTCACCGCTTAAGGCTCCGACACCGGTAGACAAACACAATGTATATATATTTTGAATCAATCATTTATTTAATTTTGAACACACTTATTACAATGGAATTTTCAATATAACAATACATTTACGGAACAAAACGTAAGGCGATAATTCCAAGTATTTCCAGCGGCCCCACACTAGGCTCAGAGGCCCGTATTGTGGCAACCAGGAAAACGAAACATACAAAAAATGATATGGTGTGGAGGTATCCTAGGTTAAAAGTGTTACAACAAAAAACTTGATTCTACTTAAAAATAACACACTAAGATCAGTTATACAATAGTAACAATAAATGGATCAATTGAAGAGATATGCGATGTGACCTTGGATCATAAATATCAGAAATAACGTTAGGACGCGTACGGGCGTTCAATAGGGTATTACAGTCATTTTTGAAAAGCATCTCAGTTAGATCCTGTTAGTCTAATAAACCACTAAAAAATAATTATTTAATCGTTAAGTGTTTTAAAAATGCATTTTAATTTTACAAATTCAAATATTCGCGCGTAATTTACGTAAAACGATGGATGTCATTATTTTACTCTGTGGTCATGAATCACGTCACTATGCTATGTAAACAATGCACGTAAATATTTTTCACGATCACTATCGTGAATCTATATATCCTTGTTTGTAAGTTTGAGATTTATGTTGAAAATGAGTAATTATAAATGGTTAATAATGAGTTACCTTTCGTATGCTGTTCCTGGAATACTAGTGTACAAACACCGGACAAACTATTCAATGTTTACATAGCCGGATGACGTCATAACGTAGCGGCGACTATTTTATACACAGATTAAAAAGACGGAATATTTTGTATTGATTTTTAAAATTTATTTTGTTGTTTTATGATCTAAAAGGTACATTTTCCGATAGCTTTTTGCTTAAGCTATCTCAAAAATACATTTACAGATTTTTTCTCGTTCATAGTAAAATAGCCTATTTGACCTGCCCACAGACTGCAAAACGCATCCAGTGTGGCAAATCCTCAATAGTGGAAGTGGTTTGTAATGTTACCTCGTAGCTGGGTTCATTCCCGAGCTCTACAAAAGCGATGGCGCTTTTCTTTTCGGGCGCCGTCTTCGGCAGCCGAATATCCACTATGTGCTCGTTGAACTCGCGGAAATGCTCCATTATCTGACAACAACATTCAAAATAATTGTTATAATAAAATAAATATTTATCGGACAAAATTAACAAATATCATATCATCATCATTTCAGCCATAGGACGTCCACTGCTGGACATAGGCCTCCCCTAATGATTTCCAATAAGACCGGTTGATAGCGGCTTGCATCCAGTGCGATCCTGCGGTCCTAATAAGGTCATCCGTCCACCTTGTGGGTGGACGTCCTACGCTGCGCTTGCCGGTACTTACGTGGTCTCCACTCGAGAACTTTTCGACCCCATCGGTCATCAGTACTCCTCAGTGCCACTTCAACTTTCCAATCCGCTGGGCTATGTCGGTAACCTTGGTTCTTCTACGGATCTCATTCCTGATTCGATCTCGCAGAGAAACTCCGAGCATAGCCCTCTCCATAGCTCATTGGGCTACTTGGCTTAGCTTACTAATAAGGCCCATAGTGAGAGACCAGTGCCATAAGTCATCACTGGCAACACACACTGGTCGAAAACTTTCGACTTGAGGCACTGAGGTATGTCGGACGAGAAGACGTTACGCAATTTTCCAAACGCTGCCAGTTCCGCAATCTTCTCATCAGTCCTCATAGCGCGCACGTTATATGTTGCCAGGGCCAGTCGTCGTCGGTTGGGGTGGCAGCCGGATCTCTGCCTTATATGATAAATATCATATACTGGGAGTAAATCTAAACGACGGAAATATTCCAGAATATCATGCACGAGGTTCGTTCCATAGTAAAAAAAATTCATAATAACTTGCAGATACCTCGGAAAGTTCCTGCATTTTAAAAAGCAACAACATCTGTATACATATTAACTTAAAATAACAGCAATAACATTAAACTAAGTAATAGATTGACACAGAAATGAGTTTTACTTTTTACTATTTTGTCATTTTTACTTTGTACTATTTTGTCATTTTTACATTGTACTATTTTGTCATTTTGACATTGTACTTTTTTGTCATTTTTACATTGTACTATTTTGTAATTTTTACATTGTATTATTTTGTCATTTTTACATTGTACTATTTTGTCATTTTTACACTGTACTATTTTGTCATTTTGACATTGTACTATTTTGTCATTTTTACATTGTACTATTTTGTCATTTTTACATTGTATTATTTTGTCATTTTTACATTGTACTATTTTGTCATTTTTACATTGTACTATTTTGCCATTTTTGTGACGAGATATTAGTTTAAGAAGTGGTTGTAACTCGACATATTAATAAATTATTTCATTTCATTTCATTGAAAATATATCGATTTCAACAAAATCTTACCATCTCTTTAGAAATATTCAATGGCAGGTTCCCAATAAACACCACATATCTCTTCGGCCCCTTCACTTTGTTCTGCTCCTTTTGCTTTCCTTCTTTGTCCATCTCACCATTTTCTTTATCTATAATTTTTACAATTTCATTATAAACACATCATAATAATACATCAATTTGTACTGAACTCATTTTGGAAAAGCTTTTACTAAGGAAAGCCACATTATTTAGAGTGACACAGGATATTTTGACTTTTTCGTGGTAGTTGGATTTGAATTCGGTAGTCGAATAACCCAAGGTAAGCGCAAAATAATGCAAATATTTTCTAAAAGCTGAATTTTAGAAATTAAAACGGGTACACCCGCGCTAAACGCTAAGGAACTCAGCTGACTGACTTCGAGGTATATTTTGTACACTGCCAATATAACGTAATACTAAAAATGTAGCTTTTAGAAAGTGCATGCATGTTTTTGCACTTACCTCTCGGACTACAAAGTAAGCGTGGGCGAAGCTGCGGGCAAAAGCTATCAGAGGCCGAATCCTACAAGTTGGCGGTTGTGAAGCTAGCTACTTATACATATTGTGCGAAACCCAATCAATGCGCAGTATGCTGAGTGTGAGTTTTGTTGTAAACATGACGCGCTCGCAGCGAGCGCGTAAGCATGTAATTTGTATGAAGAAATGTACAGCGCCACTAGCGGCGCGTTTTTGAAACACAACAAGTTCACACAAATTACATCCTTACGCGCTCGCCGAAGAGCGCGTCATGTTTACGACAAAACTCACACTCAGCATACAGCTTTATATGAGCTTCAGTCAGGATTGGATATTGCGCAGCTTGTAACCAACTTCACATCCGCCAACTTAATTGATTCGGCCTATAAGGCATAAAATGTACCTAATGTAATTTAACCGCCTTACCACAAAATATTTAGACACGCTTCAAACACTGTTTAACCATGCAAGTTGTACTGTTAAACATTGCCTAAAGCATGCATAAGACTTTTGTGGTTAGACGGTACATGTTTAATTTGAGTTATTTTTTTTCATCTGTATCTTCTGCGTATTTCTTACCATCTTCTTTGTCTTTTTTATCTTCTTTTTTCTTCTTCTTATTCTTTTTCTTCTTTACCGGAGTTGTCTCATCTGGTACTAACTCCTCCGGAGTTTCCAAAGAAGTTTTCAACATGTTGTACAGAATGCGTACTCTTCTGAGCTCCGAATCAGTGAGGTCAGTAGCGCTCGAGAGCAAGGCTTGTATTTTGCCATTGATAATTTCTGGGAACATTTTGGTAGTTGTACCTTGCAGGGACAGTTTGATTGTTTGGCGAATGCGACCTAGAATTTTGAGATAGTCCAAATATGATTAAACTGAAATGCGTTTTTCGTAATAGCCATTGAAGCCAAAGCCAGCCACGCCGATGTTGAAGAAGCTTTTTTTGTGTGTGTTTTGGTCTTGGAATCAGTATAGGGTAAGTCCCGGATAGATGCCGCACTGGGATAGACGCCACGTTTTCAAAAACTCCAATATGCGTAATTACCTATCACTTATAATGCAAGCCATAAGCTTGCTCTTACCCCGCCCCCCACCGGTCAGGCGCTTGGCAACGTGTGCGACGACCATTGAAAAAAATCCTTCATAATTATAAAGACGTGTTTTCAAAAGGTGGATATTTTTTTTCTGATCAATATTTTGTTATATTTTTTTATAAATCATCAAGTAAAACTATTATATTGGCTTTTAATGTGTATTTATTTATTTTTTTCTGTTTATTTTTGAAGTATTTTTAAAAGCCATCTATCCATCACTAATCGGATTGATGCCTCGTTTTTAGTTGGGATAGATGCCTTTAGAGGCGTATAACCTTCCATCAAGGCATCTATCCTTTACTTGTAAATAGCAAGTACTGCCTTGAGAATTAATTTGTTGTGGTGTATAAATGCCCAGAAAATATATACAAAAACTAGGAGCCAAACAGCGAGCAGAAAAATGGAATGAAAATGATTTGGAAGCCGCCTTAGCAGATTTTCATTTAGATTTTTTTAAGAATTTCCTGAGAGTAAATATAACTAAATAAGTAAATATTAATCAAAATATTAAGCAGTTTAATTTAAGTACCTACTCGTAATCATAAAAATATGTTTTACTGTCGCTATCTCATACATTTTTAGATCATATGTAACGGGCATCTATCCTTTGGTTTTATATGGTTTTCCAACAAACAACATAAAGGATAGATGCCCCAACACAAACGTTTAAATATACTTAAATTGTAATAAAAAAGTTAAGTAAAGGCTTTGAGAACAAAAGTATTTAGCTATGTTTTTGCTAGACATGAGTATTTACAACCAATATTAGGTAGAATGTGTTTTTTCGTTGGAGCGACTATCCCCAACCTTGATACATAGTAAATGCTCCTTTCATAATTTATCTATGTACTTTAGTTGTATCATAAATCCATTATAGATCATATTTACGCAAAATGAGCTTTTATTATAAATGTATTTCTCAAAGTGGCATCTATCCTTTGGTCTAATTTATCAGGCAGGGCGACTATCCGGGGTGGGGCATGTATCCGTGAAATTTTAGAGGTCTACAAAATTAGTTTTAGTTCCCATTATTCATGGCTTTGACTGCTGACTTCATGCACTAAACGGTAGTCTAAAGACCGTACTTTACGAACGCATAACCAGTTTTTAAAATTTGTGATTATTTATGAAGCTGTGAGACTTTTTCAAAAAGTGCGGCATCTATCCGGGACTTACCCCATTAGACTACAAGCAGATGAGTTCTGTTCTTTTCGACGTTTATAGTACAGCCCCAGACAGAGCTAGCCCATTTAATTTATATTAATAATGTTGAAATAACTGAATATGGAAACAAGTGATACTCATTCTATATTATTGTGGATCTAATATAGTTTCGGCCGCTTTGACTGCCTATAATTATCATACTATTTATTTTACATGATGTATTTTTGCTCAGTAGTTTTTTTTTAACAGCTATAAACATTACAGAGTCTTTTTTTGCTTTTAGTGACAAACAATTCAAAAATATGCCATAACTGCAGTATTTGAACTTGCATAACTGGCTCAAAGTTTGTTTCCATTCTGGTCCTCCACCTCAAACTAAATTAATTAGTCTTTATAAATATCCAACTAAGTGTCAGTAGTTCACAAGAAAAGCTCTTTGAGATAAACATACTGTAATATATATACACTTGAGATGATATATATTCATAATTTTTCAAAAGTTTCCTATCAAAGAACTGTTTGAAAGGTAAAGAATTAGCATTAGCACTGTCCGAAGCAAACTTCCAAATTACACTTACCTTTTTGATTATTAGTCAAAGGCACTTTTAAAAACCTATCAATAAGTTCCTTGTCCTTCAATATGGGGTACTTGTCATCATTGGATGAGTCCAGACTGTCCAGTTTAACTATAGAAGCCTTGACAGGACTCTTTACCCTCGACTTTTGAGATTTTTCTCCATTATCAACATTTAATGTGTCTGGTATACCTGAAATGATATAATGAAAATATATGATATATGAAATGTATATAATTTAGCAAAGTACAAAAATAGTATGTGCAACTAATTCATATTATTACTACAAGACCAGTTGTGCACTATAATTACGAGATAAATAAACACCACATCATCCCGACGTTTCGAAGTTGCATCAATTGTAGTCACGGGTAGACTTTTATAAATCCCGTAGCATATTATAATAATTTGTTTGAATCGCGAAAGTTTAAAAAACAATTAATGCATAGATAATGCTGTCTATGCTATGAGCAACTGTAACAGTCTTAAATGGAGAATCCACTACACCTTTTTAAATTATGAAGTCTGTATTGCATACATACCACTAGCTTTTTGGTAACACATCATGAAACAATCTCTATGTCCAATCCCCATACAATTCAAAGGGGTCATTGATACAAAAAAGCTGGGAAAATTGTTTGATTATGAATAATATTGGAAACCTGTATAATTATGTCCATAGAAAAAAAAATGGCTTATGTAAATCCACCAACTCGTACTGGAACAGCATGAAGGATATGGCCCTATCACCTTTGGGTAGGCCTATGTTCTGCAGTGAACTATTAAAAAGGTTGGTACAGTACAGTAAACAGATGAGTCATATAAAAGCAAAGGTAGCAACATCCATGTCTGATTAATGTGCGGTAGACCCTTTTTTTATAAAATTATGTTTTGAACACAAATTGTGAAAAGTAATTTCGCTATCAATAAGTCATTACCTAAAAACAGCTAATTAAATATGGATAATGCTGTTTTTGCGCCTAACTTGTGGATATTGCTAGTTATGCACCGTTCCTAACTGGATGTTTCTAGTTTTGAAACGACCAGGTATGGCGGCGGTAGGATGGCGTAAATAATGCTAACTTTAAAAAAATCAAATTGTAATAAATAGTCGTAAATGGGCATTTTCATTTTAAATGATGCAGGCTGTTTTTCGGTTGTCGCATGGTAATAATCCAATAAAAAAATATTTCGAAACATATTTTTTAAGAAAAAGCTGAAGGTATTTTATAAATCTGTATTATATCTGTACAAATCTGTTTTATTGACTCCTGAAATAACACATTTTCAATTTTATTTTAATTAAAAACTATTCAAAAATGTGTAAAACTTTGCTGTCCCAATGACAGTTTGCCTCCTTGCATTTGATTTTTCGGAAGCTTTTTGTACCACGGCTAACGTAGCGACGATTTACTTTCATTGTAAGATAGTTATTTATGCATTTAAACTAAGTATTTCACATCAATTAGTAAACATAATTATTTAATTAATTAAAAAAGCTTGTCTCACGAATTCGCGATTACCGGACATGTCTGGATAGTCACGCAAATTAAGATTCCCATTTAATAGAGCAAATTTGGTTTTTATGACAACCCCATGTACAATGTCAAAGTATGAAACGCCATTTTGAAGTTAGTCACGCAAGGTGTTCGGTTGGTGCGGCACGCTCTCGTTCCTGACATTTTGGGCAAAAAAAATCTATTGAAGTTAGTAACGGATTTTTTAATAAATATCAAGTTTGTTTTTATTTCTTCTTGAGCTGTATATACCTTAAGTCCTGCTAAAGTATATAGAAGTTGAATTAGATAGTTTTTGATAGCATTGTTGAGTATTTTAAGATATTTTTAAAATGATCTCGACATTCGTCACGTCTTGTTAGCAACCGTTACTATAGAATGGACAAAAAATGTTACGAAACAGACATATAAAGCATATTACTCATGACCATTTTAAATAAACGGAATTTATTAGGTATGATAACAAAAACAGCTTGTAAAGAGATCCTTTTAATATTATAAATGTCAAAGTTTGTATGTTTGTTACTCATTCACGCAAAAACAGCAAACGAATTTGTATTTTTTTTTACTTACATACTTACATTTTAACCTCATAGTGAGGTACTATCATCATAGAGGTACATCCTTTTATTTTTCCTACTAAACTACTCTATGAATCATGTAAAGTACTAACAGTAAGGCAGTTGTTCATACTAAACATCGTTCTAAAACAGCATGCAGCTCTTCCCTATAGCGCAGAAATTACTAACAAAAGACGGAATTTTAATGTCTGCCCTCAACTAACAAACTCAAAACATGCTTTTAGTTCTAAATTTTACAGGTTTCTTGGGCCGCTTCTCTACAATAGGTTAAACGCGTTAATTAATATATATCCGGTCAACTACAATAACTGCAAAAAACTAATCACGGAAGTCCTTCACAATATGTCGTACGATGATACGGAAAAATTGTTGTTTATAGTGAAATGAGATGAAAATGCAATCTTTAACTTTCATATTATTATAGGTATACAAATTTCGCGTGCAATTTTTAAATATTAGGTAGACATATATTTTATAGCTTAGTCTTCAATTTTTTAGTAATGTATAAAACATTAGGTAGGTTTTTAGGTAGTACGTCACACGATTGCACTGTAATCAGTTTTAGCAGTATTTTACTTAGTTTTAGGTAGCATATAGTTATTTTATTTATATATATATTATTTAGCATTTTTTGCTCTTTTTCAGCCTGAAACACAGGTTTCACCTAGTTCAGGCAGTTGTGTGTGTGTGTTATTTATTAAATGTTTTTGCTTTTCAAGTGTAATGTTGACTTTGATGTTTTTAAATAAATTATTTTATTTTATTTTTTTATATTTTTTACTATTCTTATTAATTCTGTTTCGTCACTTCACCTGTTCATTTAGTGACTGTCCCTAAAAATTTTTCATCGTATTTCTTAAAAAAAACTAAATATATTAAGCTTAATATTATTATTAATATATTATAAAAAAAGATAAATAAACAACAATTAAGATTCTATTTAAAATTTTTCATTCATTGACTGATCAAAAATGTTATACAAAAAATAAATCTTGCATTTGGACAATATGTTACGATACTGACCAAATTGTTGAATTTTAATTTAAAATAAATATCTAATGACCAGGTTATATATATTTAGTTTTATTAATTGGTACATTAAAAGGTCATTAGGAACGATTTTCTCAGTGCATTTCCAGCAGTTAAATATTTATCGACATTTGATTTTCGTTACTAACAGTACATTTTTTCCCCAATCTACTATGAAAAAATTTAATTAAAACATAAAATACACATTTCTGCTCGGAACTTTTATATATATTACATAAATTATAATATTTTTTACAATGACTCAAAGTTCTAAGTCCTAAAACAATAATGCATTTTTAAAAGCTGTTTTTATAACAAGCGCCATTTAAAACAAAAATGCCCAAATACTCGAAAATGATCATCATACCTACTCAAATTAATGATTATACAAAATATTAGCTTCTATTTTTTTCCCTTCCAAAAAATACCCGATATGATCGAAATTATGTAGTCGTACTAGTTTACCTTTATCTTTTAGCTTGATTTCTCTTCCATTTTTCGGGCTTGGCCTTTTTTTTCTGCTTTGTTTATTGTCACAGGGAATAGGAAAACATTCCATTATTAGATTTTTGTATAGCTTTTTTACGATTTTGCACTATTTTCCTTTTAATTTTATAATTTTCGAGAGCAAAACTACACTCCACAGACACAAAAAGACAAGTTAATGGCAGATAAATAATGCCTCCTGATTGGTCAAAAAGGATGTTGCTGTTTTTGTCAGGAACTATGTCGGATAATGCTGCTTTTGTTACAAACCTAATTTTTAAAAGCATGTTTTGTATGGGATATTACTAGTTTTAACGCGATATAAGTATGAAGTGAAGTTAATTAAACACTAGGCTATCAAACTACATTTAAAATTGCGAAACTGAAAATGTGGATGTTGCTACCTTTGCTTATATATGACTCAGATGTACAGTAAACAGATGTACGTACCTAATTCTGCTTTCAAAGTCTTTACTTCTGCAATCAATTCTTTTTCTTTCTTTTTCTTTATCTGCTTTGTAACTGAACCTGACGTAGCTTTCAAAATGTCAGAGTGTTTCTTCTTTTTCTTTTTTTTACCTTCCAATTCAACAGTTTCATAGTTTTCAACATTCACACTTGGTTTTTTGATACTCTTAGTAGGTGATGGAATCTCTTCCTGTTTATTTATTCCTGGTACATTTTGAATTATGAATTTAGTTGTAGTATTAGTTAGGTCATCCAATTTTATGGGTGGTACATCTATTATATCCAGTTTTAGGTTTTTGGACTCTGATACAGCTCCGCGCAGAGATGTCTTGCGTTTGCGCTTCACGCCTGCTGTAAATGACTTGCGTTTCTTTTCCATACTGAAAACAAGAAATAAACTACTGAGGTATGTCACAAAGGGGAATAATAGTGTAGGAACAATAATCGCTTTATTTTTTTAAAGTGCTGAACTGAACACTGCAACAAATCTGCTAGGTCTTGTAACGTTTTGTGAATAATCTCGAAAACTGACCTTAAACTACTGATATTATATAAATAAATAGGCAATATAACAGAAACTTATTGCATTTCTTCTAGGTTATAGCGTGTGGTATACAACATTTGAGGTTATGTTTCAGTCGATGCGGTATAAATATACGCACATTATAACAGTATATAATGTTTTAAGAGAAATACAACATGTAATATAATATTACAAGCCACCTAGTAGTGAAATAAGTGTGTTTTATCAGCAAATTACCATTACCTAAAAGTTTTCACTGACCAAACTATTTGTAAGAATGGTGCTTGTAATCTAATTATATATAGATTATTACTTACACTTATATTTTTTAAAATACACTTAGAGATTTAATTTATCACTGTGATTTACTAATTTTGCATACAGCTTCAATTTAGTCAGAATCAGAAAAAGGAAAGAAACTAATGTTAAATGTTTTGAATCTTTTTTGTTTTTACTTGAATTTTGACATTGACTTGACATTTGACACAAGACTGCTGCGGTCCGAATTCAATTAAAACCTGTGCATTCAACCACGTTGCTAAATTATTTAGCAAAATAACACTTGCACCTAGCCTAGGTGGACGTTGAGGATTGTGCTGGATGCAAGCTAGTCTCGTCGGAGAATTATAGGTTTATAGATATTCTGAAAGAGTGTACTTACCTTTACCTACAAAGAATGTACCAACCTACTGCTCGTGGAAATATTAGTGCTATTTTGGGCTACTTTCACCTAGGCAGATGTTCTACACTGTGCTTGCCGGTAACTGACCTGACCCTTTAAGAGTAAGTACAGGTTTACACGTAAATTGAAAGTTGGTACAACTGTTTACATATTATTATGGCGCTATACATTTATGTACATGCAGCGCCCCTGGCGGAAACGGTTAGTTCTTACTAACCAAAGAATAAGAAGCTACCTACTTAAAGTTTCGCAACTTTAAGTAGTTTAGTAAATTACGCAAAAACCAAGTTTGGCATAGTTTAAAACTTGCGCGTTTGTGTGTGACCCCACTCAATACATTTTTATTGGCATACGGATAGACATACGGAAACTACTGTAGTTTCAATTTACGTGTAAGCCTGTACCAATCCTTCTGGTCCCCTGGGGTCTTGAGAACTGAGAACTTTGAAAACTTTTCGATCCCATCGCTCAACAGTCCTCCGATACATTTCTGATTTACCCAGTAGATCTCCAACGAAACTAGCTTACATCTAGCTCGATCCGATTTGTCCAACAGCGGACTTCCGATGGACATCCGTCATGATTTAATTTATGAAAAAGTAATCGGCCAAGTATGAGGCGGACTTCAGCACGAAGAGTTACGTATCGTATGGGAGCCATTATTTTAATTTGTACTGTACTGTACTGTATCTGACTCTTAATATTCCATTGCAGGACGTAGGTCTACTCACTAAGGGGGATTGGGCCACCACGCTGGCCCAGTGCGGGTTGGTGGATTCACATACGCCATCGTATTTCTCCTCCGGACATATGCAGGTTGCCTCACAATGTTTTCCTTCACCGAAAAGCCAATGGTGTGAAATTCCGTACCTACATAAATTCCAAAGAACTCATTGGTACGGGACCAGGGATTTCCGGGGACACTACCTCTAGACCACCATGGCTTCCTTATTTTGATTTATTTACTACCTATTTTTTTTGCAGTGAATAAGCAACTATATATGTACCTATATTCTGTGAATCAGTAGATATACTCGTACCTGTTGCCTTATTAATATCGAGCGAGAAACGGCTAAAAATTCAAGATTGTTGTATGGGAGCCCCCTCATAATCTTTTATTTTATTCTGTTTTTAGTAACTAATTGTGTTATAACAGCAACAGAAATAGATTTGTAGGTGCAATACTATACATATTACGAATACAGCCTGGTGACAGACAGACAGACGGACGGACAGCGGATTCTTAGTAAAAGGGTCCCGTTGTTAACCTTTGGGTACGGAACCATAAAAAGAAAGTTCAACATTTTAGTAACCAGAGGTAGGTAACCAGAGATGCGACGCCGACGTACCACTCTGTTGCTACCTTGTGTGACGTAGATTATCTAGGTGATAATCTTGGCCTTGAGGCCTAGTTACGAGAAAACCCGGTAAAACAATACCATGGTCGTATAAGAGCTAGGTGGTAATGGTAACTGAAACAGACTAGAAAATTAGAATTAAATTACACTGAGCTTAAATAAGACTCATTTTTTTGACAAACGAAACGGAGGAGGTAAGTACCTAATTCGACGCGTGTATTTTTTTTATGTATAACCACGCATAACTGCTTACATAGTAGTCCGATTTCGATAATTCTTTTTTATTGGAAAGAGTATACTTCGAAATTGGTCCCATTTAAATTTTATCGAAATCGGCTGAGCCGTTTTTGATAAATCAGCAATAATGTGAAAAATGCTACATCGATCCGTGCGAAATTACTATCATTATTATTTATTGTTGTTTATAATAACACAGTTTTTTTTAATATGTTTCATAACAGTGCAATTTAATTCTTTATTTTAATTTTATACACTTTAATTATTACTACATAGCAATATGATGATAATTATTATTATAAGTGATATGATTATTTTAATAATAACTAATGTAATTTTATAAGTTATTGACGTGTATTTTTTATATTTTTGATACCAATACCAATAAATAATTTATGAATATGAAATATTCGCGAATTCTGTTGGTGAATCTACAGCCACACACACTCCGCGAGGCGACACGAGCACCGCAGCTGTAGCTAACTTCAGTGGGCTTGAGCACTTGGATTATCTTTAGACCTTCAAGGGTCTGTGGATGATCCAATTGCTTTCTATGTAGTAGTAGTGTAGTATTGTCATTAATAAATAAACAAAAAAAAAATGTCAAACTATTCCAAAGAAAATTATATTGCACGAACTCCAGGCAATAACTACCTACCAAAACGTCTCGGGCGACGCGGCCGCGTATGTACTCAGACGTAGGGTGACATTGATTACTCCGTTTACCTGTATACTTTCTCTTGAAGTTATTTCAATATTTTTGTACTAAAGTGAGTAAAACCAATGTAGGTGTTTAATTGTTTGTTTATTATACTTTCCGTATGCAAAGTATGTGCACTGAAAAAAAAACACCCTGTATGTATAACAATTTAGTAACTAAGTAAGTTCGTATAGGCCGGGTGACTAGCCCTGGTGTCAGAGTTTTTAAGCCACCTGAAACCCTCTGACATGGCTAAACGGTTAATACAACCGGGACCTACAATTTAAAGTGTCATCCGAGCCACGGTAGCGCTCAGTCACCTATCCAGAGGCTGACAGTGCTAAACGTTGCTTAACTTTGATGATCGCTCACGAACAACTAGTCAAACTACGCTATCAGCGCTAGGTACAGTGCGACATAAAAGACTTGAAAATAAATGAGGTCCTCGCCTCCATCGTTTTGTTAGCATATTTTGCATTATTTTTTGCATAATGGTACTGTGTTCCTGTTCACAATCCACAAAATAACACAAAACGAGAAAAATGCTAGGAAGTTACCAATGGTTGACAGCTCGTTGTGGTTCCAGCAAAAGTGATAATTTAGTTCCCGAATAATTCATTTCATCTCTTTTTCATCACATCTATTCGAAAAGGACTACTTGGTTCGCCTCTAAGTTTGCCCAAAGGTGGTGTTTTCTTTATGGAATACATGGAATAATATAATGGCGACGGAATTATCTTTGCCGCGCACTTTTTGAATTTGGAACAAATAAGTGCGACGGAATGATCTTTGCCGCGCACTTTTTGAATTTAGAAGTATTTGTAATGTTAGTGTTCAGCGCCAAGAAAATAGTTGAAAAGAATGTAAATATAAGTTTTCATTTGTTTTATTATTAGATACCAATTAATTTCAATTTAGTTGTTACTCTACGTTTTATTAAATAATAATATTACAATAAAATATGAGGCGCCTTTTATTTTCTCATAGAGGTGATGAAAATTAGAGTGTACCACTCGGGCGCAAAATATATTTTTGGCTCAGGCGACGTACTTTGAATCCCTCGCTACGTTCAGGATTCTACTAAAAATATTATTTTGCTCCCATATGATACAATCTACTATTGTGTCGCATTGTACCTACTATTTTTATAGACTTCATAAAGGAGGAGGTACTAAGCTCGTCTGTATGCAAGTATCGGCTGAACCTTTTTTGATAAATCAACAATAATACATGGATGTCACATCGATTTGTGCAAATTATTCAAATTCTGTTCACTGGGGAAGTCGGTATTGCTAGTAAATAAAATTGATCGATCGAACATAGCCTTTCCATTTCGAGATTGGCAAAATTTTCTTTAAATTATCCGGATGTTGATTGCATTCGGTGGCATTTTTAGAGAACCTTGAAAAAATTTGGTGGCTCTACATATTTAAAAAAAAAAATATCGTCAGTTATTTTTGATGGCCTCAATATTATTCATCAACCAATTTTAATCGTACTCTCAGAGGAAATAAAAAATCAAGAGGGAACATCGATGAACAGTCGAGTGAAGCCGGTTTTTTATACATGTGTGAGTGCGTCACTGTTGCGCCGCCATAGTTCGACTGACAAGCCAAGGCGTAGTTTCCTTGTACGTTGACACATCAACGTACACGTGTGTGTGTGTGATTGTCTTTACACGGCGAGGCGTAGTTTTGGTCGGCCTCACTTGTTTGTTCACAGCATTCTCTCTTGATTTTTTTATTTGCTCTGAGATCCTACTATAATATTATAAACGCGAAAGATTGTGAGGATCGATGGATGGATGTTTATTACTCTTTCACGCAAAAACTACTGAACGGAAATGAAACTTTGCAATAATATAGTTTATATATCAGAATAACACATAGGCTATAAATTAAAATGATATTGCGTCAAAAATCAAAATATCATGCGGGCCGCGGTTAAAAACTAGTATTTGGCAAAATCGTTAATACTAACAAGAAACAAGATTTGCGCGTATAAACAAAATCGGTCAAGAGCGAGTCGACATACGTGTAGGCTGATGTAGATTCAGCGAGGTCGTTTCGGAGAACTGTTAATTACTTCTTGACAAAAACGGTACAACCGACTTCAGGCTTAAAGGCCTAGAGTTACAAAAAAATCCGGTAGGTATAGCTGTGTCATGATGATTAAACTTAAATGTGGGTAGTAACAGAATCAGTGCAGAAAATTAGGATTAATTGTCACTATCAAGCAGCGGGCAGCAATCCTGACTGAAGCTTTCTTTATAAAAGCTGTCTTTATAAAGCACAAGTCAGGTCTTGCATGGAATACTGCTCTCACCTTTGGGATGGCTCTGCCAAATATCAACTGGAGGCTCTGGAGTCGATTGAGCGGCGAGCCAAGAGGCTGATTGACAACGAAATCTTGTCTAAGTCGCAGCTGCAAAGTCTCGAGCATCGACAAAAGGTAGCGTGTTTGTCGGCCTTTTATCGGATACACTTCGGAGAGTGCGCTCAGTAGTTGCACGATCTGGTCCCCCCTGCCCCTTTCTTCTATCGTACGGCTAGGCAGACGCGACCAAAGCGTCACCCTTTTATGGTGGACATTCCGCGCGTTAGAACTAAACGTTTCGAATCCTCATTCATCATGCGAACAGCCAGAATGTGGAACGCTTTGCTGTCGTCCTACTTAAGTACAACGTGGGTATCTTCAAATCCCTAGTAAATAGGCATCTTCTAGGTAAGCGTGCCCTAGACCGCATATCTGCTCAACATCAGGCAGTATGTAGTCAAACGCAAACCTATACGGAATAAAAAAAAGCTCGCTTAACAGCTGCGCGAGGATTGGATTATCCGCAGCTTGTAGCTAACATCAGGACCGCCAAGTTGTGTGATTCAGCCTGTACGAGTACTCTACCATAAGCGTAGCCTGCGGAGGTAGAAGGGGCAAGGTTGAATGTCTCTGGCTATACCTAATCATCGCCACACAAGTCGACGGATGAGAAGTTAGCCGCAGATGATACTTCGCCGTGATTCGCTAATTATTGCGCATGTGTGCTCGGGCGTAGAGAGCGCGCGGGAGGCATGAGGTTGGCGGGACGGGTGTGTCTCGGCGGTCTCGTCTCTGACTCCCGCGCATACCTATATGCATATTTTATATATGCACATTTCATTTCATATTATGCATATTTTGCCTTTTGCGCAGCGTTCTGCGCCTAACATTCCAACCGCCAACTTGTGTGGCGCTGATTATACAGGGTTATTTCTAATCAATTAGCATCCTTCTAGGGGCTTATTCTGTACATCAAAACTTTTGTTCTACGACTTTCGTCAAAACTAAAAAAAATGTTGTTTCATAGAAAAATTTAGTTCACCCGTGATAAAATGTATGGAACAGCTGATTTTTTTTTCGAGTTTTGACGAAAGTAGTAGAACAAAAGTTGTTAGTTTTGATGTACAGAATAAGCCCCTAGAAGGATGCTAATTGATTAGAAATAACCCTGTATAGTCATACACAAGGCACACCAACCTGTTTGCCTGGCTTAAATTATTATGATGATGATTATTATACCTATTGCATACCTATACAAAAAACTCGCAGGTTCATCTATATATTCTCACCGAATGCTTTATAAATTAAACCATGAAAGAATCATATTATATTTTAGTCGGTAACGTTTTCGCAAGGATTTTGGGTTTTCCTGCTACCGACATCCACTACGCACCGCAACGCATATTTGCATATTTTTAGGGTTCCGTACCAACCAAAAGGTAAAAAAGAGACTCTATTACTAAGACTTCACTTCTCTAAGAGTCTGTCTGTCTGTCACCAGGCTGTATCTCATAAATTGTGACAGCTGGAGCGTTAAAATGTTCACAGATGACGTATCTATGTTGCCGCTATGACAACAAATACTAAAAACCGAATAAAATTAATATTTAAAGGGGCTCCCACACAAGAAACGAGATTTTGGTTGCTCGATATTAATAACGGCAACGGATATCTACTTGAAATATGCACAGAATATGAAGTTGTATGTTCCCTTTAAAAATAATTATTTAAATCAAAATAAAATATAGCTATATAATATAGCTTCGATACGGTACGGAACCTTTCATGCACGAGTTCGACTCGCACTTGGCTGATTTTTTTTAAATATAAATATCAGAAACATTAAGTAAAGTCGTTATTAAAAATACAAAAAAAAATCAAGATAATACCTAACGTGAATTCCAAAGATAAAAGCTTTACAAAGAACAAACAAAAGTGGCACAAAAGGAAGGTGTTTTATCTCTACATTTGTTTTTTAAACCAGTTCCGAAGACAGAGGGAGGCACCTATGTCTTAGCTGTTTGCATACAACGATAAGCTTTCTTTCTGCATGCCAAAGCTCAACAGGAAAAAACACAAAGCTGACCGGAATCAGTGCAGCGGAGCGAGAAGTAACTGTTGGAAAGTAATTTACATCGGCAGGCGAGAGGACAAGCACGGGTGCACCAAGACACTATGTTCAGTGAGACCGCAGTCGCCTAGCGGTCAAGGCTTCGCGCACAAGCTACTAAACTTTAAAAAGTTAAAAAAAGAAAAAAGCGCGCGCTTGCGAACTGTCAAAAAAAGGTTCTTTATCGTCGACGATTTTATTTTTTTAAATCGATTATATTTATTATTCTAACAATAAATTAAATTGCGAGTTAGAGTTGTTAATCTTCTGCGTTTTAGTACGAATAACTGTTAAATCCTCAGTGCCGCTGGATAATGAGTTCACTGTGATTGTGAGAGTACTCGTCTTGGCCGCTAAACAGGTGAATATAAAAATTGATTTCTATGCACCGTTGTTTCTTGACCTTCATTACTGAACTGGCAATGTTTCTTTTAAAAATATACCATTCCAAATTCGAATTTAAATTAGATTGATACATATTTGATGGTACCGCTATTTTGTGGCTTTTTTAAGTGGTTGGTGTGAGTGGAATCGCAAGTTTTTTCTTGAAGTTATCAGTGCGCAGTCGAGGCGGGATAACGGCCCTGTAATCATAGGTTGTTGATCTTCCTACTGCGCCCGTAGAAGTAAAACCGTCTCATTTAACGAAGGAGAGACATAATGTTATTAACCGCCTTTGCCTTGTAATAGCCTATTAAAAGTTTTAAACACTTTTTATTAAGCTTTTACTGTTCTGTCGGCGTTTTATTTCATTATTATCCTGTAATTGGTAATTGGAGATATTAATATGTTGTATTATATTTATGTTTTTAAGTTATAAAAGATAGAGTTCATATCGATAATTTTTTTTTTCGTAACTAGTTTCTCTACAACATTTATTTTGTAAGCTTATACAAAGTTTCAAAACAGACCTTTAGATCATAAAGTAGTATTAAATATAAATTGTCTAGTAAATTTAAGAGTACCATCCTCAGAAAGAATATCTTGCAACAGCGACGCTACCTACCTAAACAAAACATCGAAGGACACCATTTTGGGTGTTGTCTGAAAAAAAAAACTATAACTTTTTTTTACTCTGATTAAAGCTTAGTTTTATACTACTTATTTGTAACCATTCTCGCGAAAGCAAGAATAACGTTTTACGAAGAAATAGCAAAATTTTGTTGAACAAGAAAATTCAACAAATCAGTAACGATCTATAGTTAGGTACCTATAGGGCAATAAATACCTAGCGCCTATACTATTTATTTATTCTGTGGTAGCACTCTTTTTAATGCAAAAAATTCTAATTACCATTTAACTCATTTTTTTCTAATTATTCTTGAAGCAAGAAAAATAAAGTTGGTAGAGCGGCGTGTTATCTCGAGTCCGTAGTTTGAACACGTCCGTGGTAGGTGACCGAATGTGGGTCAGTGAAATGAACGAAACAAGGTCCCGTACGGAATCCGACCGACGTCCGCGACTGACCGATTTTGTCGTCACCGCCTGACATTCTTTTTATTATTATTGAATTTTGATTTACTCAAACTTTCTTTTGGCTCATTCGATTCGCTTTTGTTTTTTACTCCTATGTTTTAAATATCGAAAGGAGGTTGGATTTGTTAGATCAGTAATTTATTTCTTTTACTATCCTAGATAAGTTTGTGTTTGAAAATTTAAACAGTCTGATTTAAAAATTCGTGGGTGTCGTAGATTTTTCTAGATTTATAATAAGTATTGACACGTGAAACAAAGAGACGATTTTGTCGTCACATTCTGACATTCTTTTTATTATTATTGAATTTTGTTTTATTCAAATTTTCTTTTGGGTCATTCGATTCCTTTTATTTTTAAAATATTACTAAAAGAAGTAGGCTGGGTTTGCTAAGTCGTAAGTTTCTTAGATTACTTCACAGCTTCCCAGTATGTAGGTTCCAAGTTTTGCCGAGAAAAATATAATGCTAAAATAGGAGTAGCTTCTTTGGCCATTTGATGTCAAAATTATTCCATAAATAAAAGAGATAATGCAAAAATGTATCGAACGTAGGCCAATACCCAGTACACTATTTAATCAAATGCTTTATTTGTTTTGCAAAATGATATTCCTGTTCTTTAATAAAAATCACAATTTAAAGGAATTTCATATTATCGGATCTTATTGTCTTTTAACATTGCTTGTAAAATAAGGCGGCCTTGAACAAAAATCAAATTAGAAAATACGAAGTCCCATTAGGTATAATTTGGTATTAAGTACCGTTGTTTTATCCTGTGAGTTTGTTTACAATATTTTTGTACAAACTCTGAGCCCACTTTGAAATACCTTCTTTTAAACAATGTTAAAGCCGTGGTGGCTTAGAGGTAGTGACACCCGCCTTACAATCGTGAGGTCGTGGGTTCTAATCCCGGTCCCGTACCAATGAGTTCTTTGGAATTTATGTTCGGAATTTCACACCACTGGCTTTTCGGTGAAGGAAAACATCGTGAGGCAACCTGCATATGTCCGAAGAAGATATTCGACGGCGTATGTGAATCTACCAACCCACACTGGGCCAGCGTGGTGGATATGGCCCAACCACCCTTCGTGGGTAGGCCTACGTCCTGCAGTGGACTATTAAAAAAAAGGCTGATACAGATACAAACAATGTTAACATCAGACATATTGTTTAATGTGAATATTTGTTTCAAAATATGTCATTCTATCATTAAAATTGTCTACACAAACATTAAAATTCAATATAGCCAAAAATTACATTAAAGTGGTGGCCGGCATGGCACACCTACCCTATGCCGCCTGCCTATACCTACATCTTGAGTTCTTGACTATAAAAGTATTTATCAAAATAGAGTAGGTATTATTAAAAACATGTTGATGAAAGCTAATTGATCAATCTCCGAAATTAAAAAGATTAAATAAGAGAATCTCCAAATCAGACAATTTACGAATATGTCGAGGACAAAGGAACAACGATCTCAAACGGGATTTCGAAAGCAATTTAATCCCAAAATAACTTAACGACAATAAAATACGTAATAATACAAACATTATTTGTCCGGGTTGTGTAACGGCTAACGGTTCACATGTGAAATGCTTTGAAAAGTAATAAAAATCTAAAGTGCCCTCATAAAGAACCTAATTTGTTTTTTTTAATGCGCTTAAACAGGATACGTTCACAGGATGCTCTTAATTAATTAGGTATTAGTTTTCGCAAAAAAATGGCATGGTCGACTTCAACTGTGTACAGAATTCGCGAACATTTCGCGCGGATCTATGTATTATCTTTCACATTATTGTTGATTTATCAAAAATGACTCAGCCGATATCAATAAAACTCTAATGAGACCAATTTTGAAGTATACTCTTTTCAATAAAAAAAATCGAAATCGTACTACTGTATAAGAAGTTAAACATAAAAAAATATATACTCGTCGAATTGAGTATACCTCCTCCGTTTCGTCGGTCAAAAATAAGTATTTTTTTTTACATTTAAGTAGTGCCTTTAATATCCCGCTCTCTCTTTGTTTTTCTCTCATTTTCAATTGTTTAATTTATTTTAAATGGAAATACATTTTTTTACGGTTAAGACCAAAAAAACATTATGATACATTCAGGAAACTATAAAGCTGTCTTTGGTACATGACTTCTTCTGCCGGGCTAGCATATGCAACACTACATCATTTTGTCGACTTGTCAGAACGAGATAGAGTTATAGTGAAGTATAATTATATCTGTCACTTTTTCACAAGTCGCTAAAAATTTTACCGTGGTGCGTATGCTAGGCTAACTGGAACTTCTAAAAGTAACGGAAATACTTCACCTCATCATCCACAGCCTTCTTTATCCCGCTGCTGGGTATAGGCCTCTTTCTTACTTTGCCATCTGCCTCGGGTATTCAGCCGTACTCATCCGACTTTGTGGGTCAAACAGAACTGAGATTGTACCTACCCAAATCCTTAATTATTTATAAGTTCGAAAGGTTGAATAGCTTAATTAGCTGCCGACATCACCCTCGAATCGAATATTAATCAAACGGGATATTCATCGAATTGAGTACAATAATCGAATGAAGATATCTCCAAGCAGGTTCTATAAGGTCGTTAACTTAGGACTGCGGGAGAGAGACGCGGGATGAAAATAGCCCTGCAGTTATCTCACTCGCACATTTATCTTGTTTTTAACTAGCAGCAAATAAATAGGGATGTTAATCCCATACTTTAGCAAGGATTAATATGATAAATCAGAATGTGTTTCTTGGTTTGTTTGTTTCCCTTTCGCGTAGCAACCGAGCGATAAATCGACTTAATTTTTTGCATAGACATAGATAAAAAGTAGGTATACTGAGCGCCACTCAAATTGGCGGATGGGAAGATATGCGCAGCGTTCTGCGCAAAAGCCGAAATATGGGTACGCGCGGTAGCCAGAGAGACGAAACGCCGGGGCACACACGCCCGCCAACCTCATGCCTCCCGCGCGCTCCCTACGCCCGTCCTCACTACTTCGCCATTTGTATAGGCATTGTACACATGCGCAATAATTAGCGAATCACGACGAAGTGTCATCTGCGGCTAACTTCTCATCCTTCGATTTGTGTGGCGCTTAGTACAAGTAAGTTCGTATAGTCTGGGTGGCTAGCCCTGGTGTCAGAGTTTTTAGGCTGCCTGAAGAGGCCTCTGACATGGCTAAACGGTTAAAACAACCGGAGCCTACAATTTGTGTCATCCGAGCCACGGTAGCGCTCAGTTGGAAAATGCCACCCGCGGTCACCCATCCAAATACTGACCGTGCGGAACGTTGCTTCATTTTGGTGATCGCTGACACACATACACATAGTTTAACTATAGATATAGTTTAAATATCGGAAAGCGTTATACATAGTTTACTTTTTTTTAGAAAAAATAAAGTGTCCTTTGGGAAGCACAAAGTAAAAGCTATATTTATTTATTAATATCCTTATTATCTTGATATTTTGACACTTGAGTATCTTTCTTAACAATGATTTGTGGAAATAAGAAGTTGTGTTGCATTTTAATTTTAAATTCTAAAATAGACATTAAATAAAATAAATACGCGAAATTTAAGTAAACTATGCGAAACCTGGACTGGGGGCTCTGGAAATTTTCCAAAACTGCAAGAGGAAAATAAATTATACTTTTACATTATTACAATTTACTAAATTATACAATATTTTTCTATAGATTAAAGATATAAATTTGCCAATCGGCAAACAAACAACGGAGAATTCGGGCAGCATCAGAACGGATGAAAAAAATTGTAGAGACGAACTGAGAACCTCCTCCTTCTTGAACGTCGCTTGAAAACGGGTCATGAGAACATCGTTAGTGGCTAAAAACTAGTATCTATAAATAATTCAAAAACTTTCGAACAATTAACAACTATAATCATTGTTTACGTAATTTTCCAACAATTACAAAATGGAAAGTGAAAAAGTCGTAACGAATAATGGTTTATTGATTTACGCAACTACCCGCATGCGACTTAAATGTTTACAGGGAAAAGTGACATGTGAGGGTACTTCCTATTGGGTAATAAAGTAGCGCTCATAGCGTAGGTTGACTAGGTGATTACCAGCGATCACCGAAGTTAAGCAACGTTCGGCACGGTCAATCTTTGGATGGGTGACCGCGGGTGGCATTTACAACTGAGCGCTACCGTGGCTCGAATGACACGTTAAGTTGTAAATCCTGGTTGTTTTAAACATTAAACCATGTCAGAGGTCTTCAGGCGACTTGAAAACTGACACAAGGGCTAGACACGCGGCCTATACCCCAGGTAGCAAAATGACGTCAGTGACGCATAAATGACGTCACTCTTAGGTCATAATAGGGTCGGTCGTTAATGCGTCGTCGATGACGTCATAATGTACGTCAATTAAAAGTCATTATTTCGACGTCACATATTCACCATAAAATTGACGTTTTATTGACGTCCATTTAGGGTCAATATCAGGACGAACTATATTCGCCACAAAGTAGACGTTTTACTGACGTCCATGTAGGGTCAATATCAGGACGTACCATATTCGCCACAAAGTGTACGTTTTACTGACGTCCATTTTGGGTCAATATCAGGACGTACCATATTCGTCACAAAGTGGACGTTTTACTGACGTCAATTTAGAGTCAAAGTCAGGACGTACCATATTCACCACAAAGTGGACGATTTACTGACGTCTATTCAGGGTCATTATTAGGACGTATCATATTCGTCTCTGGTGGACGTTTTACTGACGTCCATTTAGGGTCAATATCAGGACGTACCATATTCGCCACAAAGTGGACGTTTTATTGACCTCTATTTAGGGTCAATATTAGAACGTACCATATTCCCCACAAAGTGGATGATTTACTGACGTCTATTCAGGGTCATTATTAGGACGTATCATATTCGTCTCTGGTGGACGTTTTACTGACGTCCATTTAGGGTCAATATCAGGACGTACCATATTCGCCACAAAGGGGACGTTTTATTGACCTCTATTTAGGGTCAATATTAGGACGTACCATATTCGCCACAAAGTGGATGATTTACTGACGTCTATTTGGGGTTATTATTAGGACGTATCATATTCGTCTCTCGTGGACGTTTTACTGACGTCCATTTAGGGTCCATATCAGGACGTGCCATATGCGCCACAAAGGGGACGTTTTATTAACCTCTATTTAGGGTCAATATTAGGTCGTACCATATTCGCCACAAAGTGGAAGATTTACTGACGTCTCTTCAGGGTCATTATTAGGACGTATCATATTCGTCTCTGCTGGACGTTTTACTGACGTCCATTTAGGGTCAATATCAGGACGTACCACATTCGCCACAAAGTGGACGTTTTATTGACCTCTATTTAGGGTCAATATTAGAACGTACCATATTCGCCACAAAGTGGATGATTTACTGACGTCTATTCAAGGTCATTATTAGAACGTATCATATTCGTCTCTAGTGGACGTTTTACTGACGTCCATTTAGGATCAATATCAGGACGTACCATATTCGCCACAAAGGGGATGTTTTATTGACCTCTATTTAGGGTCAATATTAGGACGTACCATATTCGCCACAAAGTGGATGATTTACTGACGTCGATATGGGGTCATTATTAGGACGTATCATATTCGTCTCTAGTGAACGTTTTACTGACGTCCATTTAGGGTCAATATCAGGACGTACCATATTCGCCACAAAGGGGACGTTTTATTGACCTCTATTTAGGGTCAATATTAGGACGTACCAAATTCGCCACAAAGTGGAAGATTTACTGACGTCTCTTCAGGGTTATTATTAAGACGTATCATATTATTCGTCTCTGGTGGACGTTTTACTGACGTCCATTTATGTTTAATATCAGGACGTACCATATTCCCCACAAAGGGGACGTTTTATTGACCTCTATTTGGGGTTAATATTAGGACGTACCATATTGTACCATATTGTTTGCACGCGCGCTCGCATCGGTGCGGACGTGTTTACTTTTTGTCGCAGCAATTATTTCTATTTAGTTCGATTGCAATGTTTACGTTTTGCCGGGCTTGTAAAAAAGACGTTACCGGTGAACTTATAATGAAGTGTACACTATCAAACTGTGAAAAAGTGTATCATATATTGTGTCTCGGTATTAAAAGACGAGATTTCGAGTCTTTTTCTACGGACTATGTGCGCCAATGGATTTGCCCGATGTGTGACAGCACAAAAAGAAAACGTGCTGGGAATGACACGCCAGTTCGCACTCCAGAACATAGGAAGTTACCAACAATAGCGAGCCCTAATTATGTCAATAACCAACGGGGTAGCAAGTGCAGTCAAATGGAAGTTTCCGTGCTGGAGAATGACGGCGGTTTGTTATCAGAATTCCAAGAATTTCATCGGGAACTTAGAAAAAGATTACATACGCAAGACCAACATATTTTACAAATTCAAAATGTATGTTCAGCTACTAATGACGAAATTCAGGTACTAAAGACCGTTATAAAAGATAGGCGATGTTCGTGCGATTTGACATCAATAGATACCTACTTAAAATGCTTTGCGACCGCAACCAGCGCATCGAGTCATTGTAATGTAATGCACAAACAAATCAAATAATTTCAAGTGTCAGCAAAAGTCCGATGCAGGTGCAGAAACAAGTTAACACCAACCTGATTAGTGATAACAGTGCATTAGTAATTTCTCCAAGAGAGAATAAATAGTTAATCTAAATGTGCCATGGTCATAAAATTGCCATGGGATCGACATTGTAATTTTAAGACTATGGATTCATAACAATTATTGATTATATATAACAGTCTATGTATGTATATACTTCTTGAATATAAATCTATTATGCTACTTACATTGTTTTGTTTGGTTTCATCCATAGTCCTAAGAGTCTGTACAGTTTGAAGTATCGTCATTTACTTAGTTCACAGGGACTGGGCCATACAAACAAAGGCAGCCGCCGACATAGTAGTGACGTCATACACAGGATTCACAGTAACGTCACTATGAATACTGTATATGACGTCACTCCAACGTTAGTGTCTACCTTAATATGTACGGCCCAGTAACGTCCCTATGAGTACAGTAAATGACGTCTCTCCAACGTAAGTGGCTGCCCTAATATGTGCGGCTTAGTGACGTCTTTATGAATACAGTAAATGACGTCGCTCCAACGTCAGTGGCTGCTCTAATATGTACGGCCTAGTGACGTCCTTATGAATACAGTGAATAACGTCGCTTCAACGTCAGTGGCTGCTCTAATATGTACGGCCTAGTGACGTCCTTATGAATACAGTGAATAACGTCGCTCCAACGTCAGTGGCTGCTCTAATATGTACGGCCTAGTGACGTCCTTATGAATACAGTGAATAACGTCGCTCTAACGTCAGTGGCTGCCCTAATATTTACGGCCTAGTGACGTCCTTATGAATATAGTGAATGACGTCGCTCCAACGTCAGTATATGGCGTCACTCCAACGTTAGCATATGACGTCACTCCAACGTCAGTATATGACGTCACTCCAATGTCAGTATATGGCGTCACTCCAACGTCAGCATATGACGTCACTCCAACGTCAGTATATGGCGTCACTCCAACGTCAGCATATGACGTCACTCCAACGTCAGTATATGGCGTCACTCCAACGTCAGTATATGGCGTCACTCCAACGTCAGTATATGACGTCACTCCAACGTCAGTATATGACGTCACTCCAACGTCAGTATATGGCGTCACTCCAACGTCCTCCAATTTACGTCATGAGGCTGTGACAAATTGTCGTCATCTGAAGAAACTACCGACGTCATGATAATGACGTCTCTTACGTCGAGCAGTACCGTAAACGGACGTCATAATAACGAATAAATGCTACCTGGGACATACAAACTTTCTTATTGAGTAATCAATACAAGTTGTTTTAGTAGACGATAAAAATAGGTATTCCTTATAGGATGTCATTGTATTAATAATTGCAATCAATTTTTACTGTTGGACCAACCCAAAAATGACAAAACTTATTCAGCTGTTCCATACAATTTGTCCAGAGTCGATGAGGTGGAACAGCTGTATAGAATAGTAGAAATTAGTAGAAGTGGGCAGTGTACCTTTGAGCAAATATCTAAAGAGTCACAATAGAGCAAAAAAAGTGTCCGAGCCAAAACCCTGCCCAAACTACGTAGTGGGCAGGCTTTTTAGTTAGTCGTAAAGCGATTGCAAGCCGACTACAACGCCGCGTGATGTCAAAATGCTCGGTTACTAGCGCTAATTGGGTGACATTAAGTCGAGATTAGATAAAACAAGTAATTGTGAATTACTTAATGTAAATAACTAAGTCGGTATGCATGACGGCGCTCGGACATTTTTTTACTACTTTTACTTAGGGACTGTGGCTCTGTAGATATTTGCTCGAAGCTGTGCACCTATCCCTACCAGAGATAGCTAGGTAGGGGTAAGTGCACTACACAAAATAGTAAATTATCTCTTTTCTCTACTGGTACTCATAGAATTAAATCTACAAAAAGTGCACTTATCCCTAGATAGATCGGTAGAGATAAGTGTACCTACCAGCCGATTTATTTCGCAATTCTGTCTGAACCTTATCTTTTCTACAAGTACACGCATTAACGTCATCAACCGTAAATTAAACGTTTATTTATGAAGCAAAAGTTCTCTACGGATTTTCATAAAATAACTTGACTTGACTGCCTCGGTGGTTCAGTGGTTAGTGACCCTAACTTCTAAATCAAAGAGGCGTGGGTTCGATCCCCACTCAGTGCAAATATTTATGTGATGATAAGTGTTTTCTCTGTGTCTCTGGGTGTTATTTAGTTACTATCTATATAAGTATGTATTTAAAAATATGTATATGTAGTATACGAGTATCAGTCTCTGGCAGCCATATCACAAGCTTTGCTTAGTTTGGGGTCAGAGGCCGTGTGTAAGATGTCCCTAAAATATAAAAAAAATGCTTTGAATTAAAAATAAACATCATTTACTTAGGTATATCAGGCGCAGCGGGATAGCGGATATGTATAGATACTATTTTTTTTTCTAATTTTCAATAAAGCCCCTGAAAGTCCTGAAACCAAAAATTTAGTCCAAGTGTATTTTCCTAAAATGACGTCGTCTGCTCTATCCATAATTCTTTTTCGCCAAAAATGGCATGACCGATTTCAACCGTGTATAGAATTCGCGAATATTTCGGATCGATGTAGCATTTTTCACATGATTGTTGATTTATCGAAAATGGCTGCGTCGATTTCGATAAAATTAAAAACTAGATCAACTCAGAAGTATACTCTTTCCAAAAAAAAAGAACTATTGAAATCGGACTACTATGTAAAAAGTTATGCGTGGTACACATACGAGTAAAATACGCTTCGAATTGAGTACCTCCTCCGTCCGTTCGCCGGTCAATAACAAACAGAAAACAAAACATTTGAATTATTGTACTCTTCGAACATTGGGCATTTGTATTTTCCTAAAATATGTATAGACAGCTTCAAGGTAGAGTTTATCCAGTGACCTTACTCTCGATCCTCTGTTTCCTACATCCATGGTTCCTGTATACAATACTCTACTTGACGTGAAGTTTAGCGTTTTAAATTTTATTTATTACGTGTTGCTACAAGGTTGCTATTTTGTTTTCAATAATTGTATTTTTCAACAAGAATAGCGCCACCACTTCAACCGTGTACAGAATTCGAATAGTTTGCATGAATCGATGTATTGACGTAGTAATTTTTACATTATTGTAAATTTTCAGACTCCATTCAACTGATTCCGATAAAAATGGAATACCTTTTAAAGTTTAATTTTTAAATGGTATTCTTTTTGAAGTAACAAAAAAACCGGACAAGTGCGAGTCAGACTCGCACATTGAGGGTACCGTACAAACACGTAGTTAAAATAATTAAAAACCTGTTTTAGCATGTGCTAACGCTGTTCTTTTATATGATACCTTACATGATGCGATTTACTTACTTTGAATTTTGAACTCATATTTTATGAATTTGGAGACCCTATTTTTTGTGACTAAAATAAAAATGCACAGTTTTCAGATTTATTCCTATATATGTGTATTTTAAGACAATGCTTCTCTTCAAATTTCATAGTTCTATGTCAACGGGAAGTACCCTGTAGGTTTTGATTTTTGTGAGTGCGAAATATGCTATTTTTTACGACATAAACGGCTCTAACTTTTTTAAACGATAACTGAAGAAGTTTTTCTTTTACACAACTGCAAGAAACCATAGATATACGTATACAGTTTAAATTTCAACTCGATATCTTTACGCGTTCCCGAGATAAAGTGTCTTGACATACACACAGACGGACAGACGAACAACAAAGTGATCCTATAAGGGTTCCGATTTCTCCGTTTGAGGTACGGAACCCTAAAAAATAAAAGCAACATCAAAGTCGGTTTAAAAATATACATACAGTCTAATTCAGTACCTTTTTTTTTAAAGTCTGTTATAAATATCAAAAAAGTGTCTGTTGTGCGATATACCAAGGTGGTATTTATATATCAAGACAGCTCTGCACTAGTAACTAAGGCTACGGTTTATGGCTAATATCGCCATTGTGTGCAAATCAGGTGATATTCGTATTCCGGTGTCTGCAGTAGGTGTACTTCCGCAAGGTTTTGTGCGCTGTTTGTAGTTTAGTTTTATATCAAGCAAGTTTGTAAGCCGGGCGACCCAGACTGATTTCACTAAAGTAGTTACTGTGCCGGCCTTTCACTGCTGAACATTGGCCTATGTATGAAGGGTGATTGGGTTGTATCCACCACGGTGTCCCAGTACGGGTTAGTGGATTCGAATACGCCTTAGATCACTAGAGTATGTGCTAAAAGAGAAACGTCGTGGCGTTGCGGTAAACTAACAATAAGATTTTAATCAGCACATTTTTATTTTTACTTTAACAATTTGACATTTTATTGCGTTTATACTGACTGACTGACGAAAATCTACCAAATTGGATAGATTTGGTAGGTTTTCGTCATTCATACTACTGGCACCGTGTTGTGTTTACTTGTTTTTAATGTATGATGCATGTACCTAATTGTAATGTAATTTAATTAATTGGTGTGGATAAGTGTAAATTGATGATTTATTTATGTAAGCAATTGATTTTTTTGTGTTTTAAGTGTTTACCATTGTGTAGATTTTTATTGACTTCTCAAAAGTGTGTCTCACACCCATTTGTTGAATAAATGAAATGAAATGAAATGAGCAGCCAAGGTACCGACTACTTGGTAGACGCGAGTACTGATGAAAACCGAATTGGTGTCTACCAAGTATCAAACACTTTTAGTTGTACTAGCAATGACATTAGTGTTGTCAACAGAAAAAATGCCAAGTCGATGGTTGTCAACGTAACAAAATTAGTAAAATGGCAACACGGGCGACCTCACCTACGACGCTTCTCTTTTTGCACAAGCTCTACGGGCATATACAGAGTTATTTCTAATCAATTAGCATCCTTCTAGGGGCTTATTCTGTACATCAAAACTAACAACTTTTGTTCTACGACAATCGTCAAAACTCAAAAAAAAAATTATGTTGTTCCATAGAAAAATATAGTTCACCCTCGACAAAATGTATGGAACAGCTGATTTTTTTTGAGTTTTGACGAAAGTCGGAGAACAAAAGTTGTTAGTTTTGATGTACAGAATAAGCCCTTAGTAGGATGCTAATTGATTAGAAATAACCCTGTATAGGTTGCCTCTCGATGTTCTCCTTTACCGAAAAGCCTTCTGAAAACTGCGTGAGGTCTTTTCGTCCGACATATCTCAGTTTCTCAAGTCGAGAGTTTTTGACAGTTGTGTGTTGCTAGTGATGACATATGGAACTAAAATGTGGTATTTTACTGTGGGCCATATAAATAGGCTTAAGGTAGCCCACCGCGGTGTGGAGAGGGCTATGCTCGGTATTTCAGGTATGAGGAGATTCGCAGACCAACCAAAGTTACCGACATAGCCCAGCAGATTAATAAGTTGAAATGGCAATGGGCAGGGCACATAGTTTGGAGAACTATGTGCCCTATGTGCCTTGATGGCCGATGGGGCAGTAAAGTTCTCGAATGGAGACCACGCACCGGCAAGCGCAGCGAAGAACGTCCACCGACCAGGTGGACCGATAATAGAATTAAGATCGCAGGAACGTGCTGGATGCTGGGCTCATTGGAAATCCACAGGGAAGGCTTATGTCCAGCTTAGCCTACGGAGATAATGATGATGAAATAATTTGTTCATGTAATTGGACAATAATATCCAGAACACATTTTTTTATCCAGATCACTCTATTACTTATTTTATTTAGACTATAATATAATCTTACATTAAAAAAAACAGTTATATCAGACATGATGTGGTCTCTTGTGGTCGAATAAAAAAGTACATATAATAACAATCAATCATTTATTCAATTATTTATTTTAAAATAAATGACATGTCAATAATACAGCCGGATTTACCCAACAATCAACACCATTAAAATTGATTCAGCACAACATAGAATCATTAAACGGAACATCATTCATAATCATAACACCTTTGATTGTACATCGAACTTTAGACCTAGAAATATTTGCTTAGCTAAAACAAACCTTATTCCTTTATGAAATAAGGAACTAAATGTTACTTAGTGTATTCAGAAATTTAATTAAAATGTTCAATCTAAAACAAACCATAAGTTCTAGACCGTTAAGTTCAATATCCAATTTGTTTGTTCTCGTTCCGTGACCTCGTTTCTGGGAGATTATCTGTCTATCATTTCCGATCCAAAAAATTAATTTGTAAGGTCATCGAAAAACTGTTCTTAATTTGAATAATTGGTGCAAAAAATGTGTGTCGAATACAGGCTCTTTGTGTTCCTTTTTTGAATTTATGGTTGTTTGGTATTGTTTTAAGGGTTCCGTACCTCAAACGGAAAAAACGGAACCCTTGTAGGATCACTTTGTTGTCCGTCTGTCCGTCTGTGTGTCTGTCAAGACTCTTTATCTCGGGAACGCGTGTATAAAGATATCGAGTTGAAATTTAAACTATATACGTATATCTATGGTCTCTTGCAGTTGTGTAAAAGAAAAACTTCTCAGTTATCGTTTAAAAAGTTAGAGCCGTTTATGTCGTAAAAACCGCATATTTGGCACTCACAAAAATCTTACAGGGTACTTCCCGTTGACATAGAACTATGAAATTTGACGAGAAGCATTATCTCAGAGTACACATACAGGAATAAATATGAAAACTGTACATTTTTATTTAAATCACAAAATATAGGGCCTCAAAATTCGCAAAATATGGGTTCAAAATTCAAAGTGAGTAAATCGTATCATGTAAGGCATCATATAAAAGAACTTCACTAGAACATGCTATAACAGGTTTTTAATTATTTTAACAACGTTTTTGTACGGAACCCTCGATGTGCGAGCCTGACTCGTACTTGTCCGGTTTTTTTAAGTTGACTGTCAATTTAATTCTAAAGAGTCCTTTGTACTCATGATCCAACCACATCCATTCGTACCTTTACCGACATATCCCAGTGCATTAGCAAGTTCAAATGGCAGTGGCAGGACACACACATGGTTTGAAGAACGGATGGCCGGTGGGGCCGTAAGGTTTTCGAATGGAGATTACGTCCCATGCAGCAAGCGCAGCGTAGGACGTCCACCAACTAGGTGGGTTGAAAATATAATTAAGACTACAGGAGCGCGCTGGATGCAGGTTGCTTCCATTCGACTTATTGGAAATCCATGGGTAGGCCTATAATATTAGTACTACTACTACTGTACTATAATTAGCAATAAATTAAATTTTTCAAATTTAGCTGCAAAATTCTTTTTCATACTCCAATATTAGCACAGAATAAATAATAGTACTACCACTGTACTATGTATTAGCAATAAATTAAATTTTTCAAATTTAATTTGCAGTCCAGCAGCACCTTGTGGCATAAACAAATAAGAACCAAATTGCTTTGTTTGAACAGCAAACATATTTAAATGTGTGTCGCGCCGTTATTCAACAAACGCATATATTTGAGAAAGTTATGTGGGAGGTATTTAGATGGCATTTGGACGATAAACTACGTAATTTATTATATTTTATAATAACTTTTGATCGGAGTAAAGGCGTGAAAAGTTCACGGATGATGGTAAGCGCCACTCTTGCTTGTAGAATATCAATCCTTACTAAAATGCCAAAGAAGATATAAACCCGATTACAGAGGTGCCAGCGTAAATTTAATAGCAACGTAAAAAGCGTTGTCTCTATCGAACGCCTAAAGTAAAAAAGAAACAGAACTATTTAGCTAATACACAGTCAGGTCATAAATTCTGTCACATGTTTAATATAAAATAATTGAAACAAGTTTATTCATTATGTAACCATTTATATACGAAAATGAACTTAACAAAACATAGATTCTTATGACAATAAAGTTTATTCAAAATGACCTCCGTGATTTTGAATACAGGCCTTCAATCTGCGCGGCCAGTCGTCTATCGCAGCACGAACGAGGTCCATGGAGGATATATGTATATCTATATTGGATATATATATATCCAATATCGGAGGCTGCCTTAATCAAGGATGTCTTGAGTGACTCCAAATTGGGATGAGGCTTTGAGCACTCCTTTTCCTCCAAGTGTTGCCATATCTTGTAATCTAACGGACTCAAATATGGACTGGAGGAGGGCCAGTCTTCGTGCCGGATGAAGTCGATTTCACGCGCCGCTAGCCAGTCTTGTGTGCACTTCGCTCATAATTCATTCAGCTCATAGGAGCTGGCGCCGAATCTTGTTGGAATACCCAGTGCCTGTTATTGAACATGGTATGAGAAACAGGTTCCACAAGGTTCGTCAGGACTGTATTTTGATACACAACTGCATTCGTTTTTACACCTTTCTCACAAAAATGTACCTCTGTTAAGCCCCAATAAGAAACTCCCAACCATACCATGAGCGAGGATGGAAAATGACCTCGTTGGACACGCGGAATACGGTTGCTCGCTTCTTCACTAATGTGTGCGTACACCTTATCATTTTGTTTGTTGTAGCCATTGAAGTATGTTGTAGCTCTCTTCTACGGTAAAAATTTTTCCATCCGAAAAAAGAATTTCCCGATATTTTTTTCCCGCGTACCGCTTCAACAAAGCGCGGCATCTCTTCAGTCTCAGGTCCATTAGACGAGCATTTAAACGATGTCCTGTTTTTCTTCAATATGCCCGAAGCCCTAAGTCTTCATTTAACACCTTTTTTTACCTTGGTTCTGCTTAACTCCATCTGAAGGGCCAACAGTTTCTGCTTACGTTTGGGATTTCTTTGAATTCGCGCCTTCACAGCTTTTATCACTGCTGGAGTCTTAATAGACCGAAGGCGACCACTTCTTGACCTGTCATCTACACTAGAGTCTTCATTGCATCGTTTGATGGTACGATAAACAAATCTTTTGGTTATATTCAAATTTTTCAGTATTTCAGTTCAAAAATTTGAACTGGCGCGTAACCGCAACGATGCAACGCAATAACTGCAACACGGTCTCCTTTAAGCGTCCACTCCATATTTAAAAATGAGTAAAATTCTAAAAAGCATACATTTTTATTTTCATGAACAATTCGAATCCAATAAACTTTTTTATAGCCAGCATTCCAAAAGAAAAGTTTTTACTGTCTGACAATATTACCTGATTAGGTATAATTTCGATAGCGCCTCTGTAATTGGACTTCTAATAATACTACCTGTACTGTACTGTACTAGCCTTTTAATAGTCTATTGCAGAACGTAGGCCTACCCACGAAGGGTGATTGGGCCATATCCACCACACTGGCCCAATGCGTGTTGGTGGATTCACATACGCCATCGAATTTCTTCTACGGACGTATGCAGGTTGCCTCACGATTCTTGCCTTCACCGAAAAGCCAGTGGTGTGAAATTCCGTACATAAATTCCAAAGAACTCATTGGTACGGGACCGGGGATTTGAATCCACGACCTCACGATTGTAAGGCGGGTGTCACTACCTCTTGACCACCACGGCTTACATACCTATATAAGTATGTATTTAAAATAAGTATATGTAGTATATCAGTCTCTGGCAGCCAGATCACAAGCTTTGCTTAGTTTGGGGTCAGAGGTCGTGTGTAAGATGTCCCAAAATATTTATTTATTATTTTATTTAATTCGGCCTATATTGGCTTGCATCCTGTGCGACCCTAGTGACTGTTAGGGAATGGTGGCGAGTTTTTGGCGGGAACGCGGAAAAATCATGTCGCCGCATTGTATTATTTTGTTAAAATTGTGTTTTTATCAGTGATAATTAGTGAAAAATTGTGGTATTTCTTTGAGCGTATGAACTGATTTACGTGCATGAGTGTAGGCAAGCGATATAATCGTATAAATTGACGTATCATGTTGTTCCATGTTGTTACCAAAACTCCATAGACGCCTCTAGTAAAATCTCCACTGCTTTACTGACCAGCTACTTACTGACATGGACCATGTTTGGATTTGACCGCGACTTTATTGGACTACAACTGAGTATTTTGATAAAATGATAAAATATTAACAAAAATTATTAAAACTTAATACTTGACACTGGCAAATGCACAACAATGCGAAGCCAAAACATAAAAAAAGAAGAAGAAGAATGGTGGTAAGGCAAGGTAAGGGAAGCGTTGGTCCGGCTGCAAGATGGCGAGACGTTGGAGTCGAAATCGCGGGTCGAACCCGCTAGTATGCGCGCCACAATTTTTTACTTTCGTAGTGTGAGCACGATAAAGCGTTATGGCAAAGTATATATCTGTCGCTGTTTCACACGTCGAAATGAGTTAGTTCTTTGCGTGGCTATTCGTGGTCACATGTTTGACTAGCTGGAGACGATTGGCATAGGACGAAGGCAGATGACACAATAAGAGAGAGGCCTATACCCAGCAGTGGGATAAAGGAGACTGTGTTAAATCTGCGACTTTTGTCAAAAGTAAGTGAACGATATTTTTCTATGGATCAGCATTTATTTTGTGAGATTTGATAAAATTCATTGTATAAGAGTTGTTAGTTTTGATGTACAGAATTAATTGGATTACCACTAACCCCTTATGGTCACCTTGTCACTCAATTCTATAAAAAAAAAACTAGCTAATTTGCCAATCAATTTCGTTCTACCTATTTTGGCTTCATAATTTACGACGTAACCCTAAAAAAAAGAATGCATGTGAACTACTTTCATAAAAAAAATCTTAACTTTAGCACCTCAAGATGTTAGTGTTTTTTTATCCTACATAAGTAAGTACCAAAGATACAGGACGTTTTTAAAGTTTAGTCAAGATATTCATTGTCGTAAAAACATAGAAAAGCACTTTGGTGAAACTTTTTGCCGTAAAAAGTTGGTCGTACAATGTAAGGACTTTTACTTACTTTGTTTCAACTCAAGTTCAACTGTACCGTACACAACTGTATATGTGATTCTATTATATGGCTGTATCTGCACTATGTGTGTAAGTACGCACTTAAATGTATATCTGTCTGCCTGTGTACATTTAAAAAAGGTAACTTATAATTTTTGTTTCAAAGCGGATTTATTTGACCGAAGCGAAGTGAAGCCCGTGCTCCGATACGACGATTTTGCTGTCGTCTGTCCGGGTATTGATTTTTGTCTACAGATCGCATTTTTCAACGAATTTCAACGAAACTTGGTATACCTATACAATGTGTTTGTCTACCGGTGTCGGAGCCTTAAGCGGTGACATCTATGACAAATTTTGAACAACTTTTACTATGGGACCAACTCTGAAAACGTAAAAAAAAACTGCTGTTCCATACGATTTTTATAGACTTTCGACAAAAGTATGAAAAAGCTAAAATGGGCATATTTGCTGTCGCGCTATCAACAGATTTTGATAATATTCGACAAAACTGTTTAGTATTTAAATCTACAACTTTTTGCGTACAAGATCTGCGAGTATGAACTAAATCAGTCAAGATTGAGTCGAGATACATGTATGTAAGTTAAAGATTCAGTTAAAGATATGTGGCGCGAGGTCTACTGTTCGAAGAACACTAGTCTATATTATCCTACATATTTTGGCTCTATTTTTACAATTTAAATCTACGGTCAATCAAGCGTATTCTTATATAAATTTATATGTATTATATTATTATTAATTTATATTACATAAATTTACTAGTTTTTACCCGCGGCTTCGCCCGCATGGTATTTTGGTTTTTGACGCAATATCATTATAATTTATAGCCTATGTGTTATTCTGATATATAAGCTATATTGCAAAGTTTCATCTCGATCCGTTCAGTAGTTTTTGCGTGAAAGAGTAACAAACATCCATACATCCATCCATCCATCCTCACAAACTTTCGCGTTTATAATATTAGTACGATTTTATCAGTGAAGCAAACAGTAGCAACGATTGCGCGAATAAAAGACTTCAACGCGCTCGTTCAGTTTTGCTTAGCAGAGTTATATTTACTAAGTAACTAGCGACCCGCCCCGGCTTCGCCCAAGTTTGTTATACACATAAACCTTTCTCTTGAATTACTCTATCTATTAAAAAAACTGCATCAAAATCCGTTTGGTAGTTTTAAAGATATAAGCATACATAGGGACAGACGGACAGGGAAGCGACTTTGTTTTATGCTATGTAGTGAAGTGATGATAGTGACGAAGATTTTTTATAGAGTTCTACATAGAAGAATTTTGAACTCAGAGTTATTTGCTTACCCTTTGAATGAGCCGGAAGGGGAATCACTTAAAACATAATTATTATGAACAACTCAGAACAGTCCAACTCAGAACTCGAGAAAAAAAATTTGATTTTCCGTACAAAATTCCTACTTGGAATCGCCAAAATGTATGAAATAGCTGATTTCTTTTCTCGTATACCGGGTTGACCACTTGCTAATACTCTGTTCCATAACCGCTGAGATTGGAACAGTTGAAATCTATTAAAGAATTTAGCATAAGTCGTTAAAATTAAATTAATAAATAAACAAAATTAATAAATAAATATTTTTGGGACATCTTACACACTGCCTCTGACCCCAAACTAAGCAAAGCTTGTGATATGGCTGCCAGAGACTGATATACTACATATACTTATTTTAAAATACATACTTATATAGATAGTAACTAAATAACACCCAGACACAGAGCAAACCCTTATGTTCATCACATATATATTTGCCCTGGGTGGGGATCGAACCCACGCCTCTTTGATCCAGAAGTTACGGTCACTAACCACTGAGCCACCAAGGCAGTCACATTATACATAATTAAAACCTATTTTCAACACGCATTATTATTATATTTTAAAATCTACCAGAATAGAATGATATTTTTAAAGCAAATCTAATAGGTAATTTGTCAAAGGTCGTCGCGACCTTAGTTCTCAGAGGTTGTGGGACGGACTATAGGAAAGTACACCAGTGTTATAAAGCTCAGCAGACTTTAACGTATATTAGCCGCGTCTCACAAGTTGGCGGAAATGAAGCTAGCTACGAGCTGTGCAACATCCAATCCTGTGACTGAAGCTAAAACAAAGCCACGCGTTGATTGGATATTGCGCAGTTTGTAGATAACTTCACATCCGCCGACCTATATGATTTAGCCTATATCTGCTTACTGCTTTAAGCCAAAACCCAAAATTCGAGAAAAAAAGCCGTTCTATACAAATCTCGGAATCGACAAAATCCCACTAATATTATAAACACGAAAGTTTGTGAGTATGTTTGGATGTTTGTTACTCTTTCATGAAATAAAATCTTTGATAAAATTCGGTATGAACGTAGCTTAGACATTGGATTGGAGACTTTTTATCTCGGGTTAACGCGGGTAGCTAGTATTTGAATAAATTAAAGTATGGAACAGCAGATTTTTATTCGCACATAATTCTAAAATAAAATTAAGGACCAGATATAAATACAGTAACAGCTACTCAAGTGGTATGACGGTCTTATCGTTTATAGTCATACAGGTATGCAACAATTATACCTATATCTTTTAATGGAGTGGATTTATAGCAAAAATATCTTCCTAGTAAGCTTTCTTCATTTCACCGAGCTATTTTTAACTTACCAATAAGGCATAATAACTGCAGTAATAAGTTTTTCCCATAGCCTGTATCTATTAAAAGATATGATCAAAAACAAGCGAGGCTGTAACGGTAGCGCCACCTAGCGGTCCGCGCATTATCTACCCATTATACATCATTAATGTAACGGGCTGGTCCCGGAGTGGGTGACAAGATTACTGGTTTGCCGTCTACTTACTGGGTTTTCTTGCATTTCCTAAGTTTCTTAAGAGTATTATGCAAGCGTATACAGGGTTATTAATATCCAGGCGCAGAATATCTATTCGCTAGGTGGAAAGATGATCAATGTTGCCAATTTAGCGTAGTCAAATCAATAAATTCAAGGAATTCATTGGTTCGGAATTTGAACTCACGACCCAACGATTGTAAGGCAGGTGTCATTACCATTTAGACCACCACAGCTAATCACGAATATAGTTACAATTTTATTTATATGCATGTTTATCTTAGAGTGATTGCTATTTTTGACCGACGAAACGGAGGAAGTACTCAATTTGACGCATATATATGTTTTTTCATATAGTATTATTTATACATACGCCATCAAAGGACATGTCCACAAAATGTATGAAGGCTGGTATAATAATAATCAAAAATTCGAACCACAACACTAGTTACATTTCGATAAAGGTCATATTTTTCTGAGTCTATTACATCAATTAAAACCAAAAAAGAGCCCTCCGATTTTTTAAAAATTAATTTTGAATTTATTAGGATAAATAAATATATTTGGCTCAATAGGTAGTTTATCTCTATCAACCCTGATTAAGTAACCTCCAAATTGTTAAATGGAAGCTTTTTTACCAATTAGACACACTTTTAAAGTGGTTTTTTGTCACTTTGTACCTACTAACTGGTCACACTGGTAGGTTATAATTTTTAATTTTAGCAAATTAAGTAATGAAGGTAAAAGAATCAGCTACGAATGCAAGTTAAATAACGATATAAGCACTTTATCATTGCTAAACTAGAAAAAGTAATAAGCTGTATTGTTATTTTTCATACAATTTATTTTTCACATTTAAAAAAATTGGAGGGGCGAAAAATTCTAAATTAAATATTTTTGGGAAGCCCATAAACCAAGCTTTCAAATGATGTATAATTGTATATATCATCTTGGTTCGATTTTTCTCTGAATAATATACCACTTGTGGACGTCACCTTTCTTCTAAAGACGTATGCAGATTGCCTCACGATGTTTTTCTTCACTGAAAAGCCAGTGGTGTAAAATTTCGTACATAAATTCCAAAGAACTAATAAGGACGAGACCAGGATTTGAACCCACGACCTCACCATTGTAAGGCGGGTGCGGCACTACCACTGCTAGCATGAGTTGCGTTGCGTTTAAAACTCGGTCTCTTACCAAAGACATAAGAAGGTGAAGGAAAACATCGTGAGAAAACCTATATTCGTCCATAGACCTCATAGCTGACCCTGGACCAGCGTGGTGTAAGGACCCTTCGCGAGAAGGCCTGATTAATGACATTACAAAGGATAGTGACATTATCATTGATGTTATTTTTGTGAGATTAAGCTTAAAACTTCTACTACCTGAGCTTCATGAGTGTAAGAAGCTGCTAAGTTGTAAGAAAACTAAGTACTAGTAATTACTCTGCATGTCGGGGCTCGTCCACGGAGTAATTGAATGAGATAGGTCCGCAGTTTACAGTTAGGCGGCCGGTTGCGCCGGTCTCGCCACCGGTACCGCCTGCATTTCACATTTCTAACTATTCTGGGTTAAGCTTACGCCTTGGTGATGTTAAAACCCTACCATATGAGATGTTAAGTTTTACTTAGCGTCGTTTATTCATTTAGAATTAATTGAAATAACTGGGGTCTACAATCAAACTTGTCATCTGAGGAATGATAGCGCTCAATCGAAAATGCTCCCGCGCGCGAGTCTGACTGTTGAGTCGTTTCGGTGATCATTGTCAAAGAATCAAATGAATTCTTATTCAAGATTATTGTTGGTAAATAATATATAATCTTATTAAAAAAATAGTCAAGTGAGAGTATGTAACATAATTGTGCGCCATTAAGATAGATTTTCGGAGACAGTCTGTGTACACAACAGACGCCAAATAAGTAGCTATTAAAATACGCAAGTATTTTTGCTCAAACCTGCTTTTGTACTACATTTTTCTAGTACTTTCTGATTTCATATTATTGTATTCTTTTAAAAACAAAAATATATAAATTTTAGCAGTGTCAACTATCCTCGTAGGTACGCTCCAACATAGTATGATAGATAAAAATACCACGGTCTCTCTTGCTCAAGAAGCGCTGGTCGGAATGGCCGCCACGCCAGCCTTAACGATGTCATACGCAGGGCTTTTGTCACCGCCAATATCGCAGTCGTACTCGAACCGAGTGGGCTCGCGCGTGGTGATGGCAAAAGACCTGACGGCATGACGCTGGTCCCATGGAAGTGTGGACGGCCCTTAGTATGGGACGCAACTTGCGTGGATACTTTGGCGCCGTCACATGTTTCTGAGACTCTGAGTAGAGCTGGAGCGGCGGCCAATTCGGCGGGGCAGCACACACTTGCGCAAATATGCTAACCTCGGTAGTGGTTACATATTTGAGCCATTTGGAGTTGAGACTTTGGGTCCGTGGGGGCCGGGAGCTCATCTTGTTTAAAAAATCTTTCTGAGCGTCTGGTGGACGCGACGCGTGACCAAAATGCTGGTGTTTATTTGGCTCAACGTATAAGCATTTCCATTCAGCGTGGCAATGCTGCCAGCATGCTGGGCACGCTGCCAATTGGCAGTGGGCTTGGGCACTTGGATTATCTTTAGACCTTCAAGAAAGCACACATACATAGAACGCAGACGGATGATCCAATTGCTTTCTATGTAGTAATAGTGTAGGTAGTTTTAGCATATAAAGTAGTGTTGTATCATATTGTAGTTAATAAAGGCACTTGCCCGTTAATAGATAAAAATGATGCTGTATTGTGATGAAAACTAGCCATTCGGGTACGGATACCATCATTTCACTACAATCTATTTTTCTTTGTTCCAGACCAACCCCCAGCCCTAAAACCATGCAACAGTCATAGCACAACAACCAAAATGGGGCCCCCTCTTAACACGTGGCCATACAGCGACGCTTCATTCAGTGACAACCGACAATACAGTGATAGCCGCCAACTAAGGGGCAGCCAAAGTGGTCGCGGCCAAAGTGAACACAGTGATAGTGACAGACGGCGGTCGTTTGACCACCGAGTGATATGTCTGAACATAGCGTTTGTGGTGGTGTTGTGTCATGTGGTTCTGAATTTGAGTTCTGTTGGCGCGGGGCCGGTGCTGCTCAATATGGATTATATGCAAGGTATGGATTATTTTTAAATGTTTTTACAAAAGCTGTTTGTGCATTAGTTAAGGCGGATTCACACATATCGACGGAGAAGTGCTAACAGCTCTCAAATGACAAAAACCAAATTTTAAATGAGAAAAAAAATCCGTTGTCAAAAAAATCAGGTTGTAATCGACCTTAATTTAGGAGATATTTTGTCATCTACGTTAGTCTGTCGTTAGCTACGTTAATTTGGCGAATTTAAACATAGTTCATATTTCAAATATTACATGACACAGTTAAAGCATAAATTTATAATATTATATTTGTTGAATAGATGTATTATAATATAATTATGTAAATGTAAATAACATACACACACACACACAGACACACACACACACACACACACACACACACACACACACACACACACACACACACACACACACAAATAAACAGCGCAACTGTATAACAAGTATAATGTTTATTATGTTGTGAAACTGCATAAAAAGTTTGGTAACATAGTATAAATCAGTTATTGGCCTTAAGTTTAGTTGTTAAGTTAATGTAATATTTTTTTTTAAGGGCTGTTGATTTTAATAAATAAATAAAATAAAATAAAATATACCAGTAGGTTGACGCATAGGACGCGCAATTCAATTCTCTATCAAATATTATTCATAAGCTGCTTTCGTAAAAGATTAAGTTAAGGGTTGTTAGCACTTCCTCGTGGATATCAGTAAAGTCACCGTGTGCGGACACGGTGTACCGTGTCCGTGTCAGTGCCGACTCCGGTAACCACTAAAACTGACAAGTGGGGCGTATACCCACTTGTACACAGATAATGTATGAAAGAATATTTTTCACTGCGCCAAGCTGGCCGGTCAATCACGGTGCCGATGTTGTGACGGAGCTGTGTTGGAACGGTGCTTTGCCTGATATCTGTAAATCGGCTTTTAGTCAGTACCTATTAGCGACTGATATTAGGCACTAGGCATAGCGATAGACTTTTTATGTAGTGAACTTTACATTTGTCTTAACACACGTTTTTGCGTATATGATACTTATTAGTGATAAGATTGACTGTCATGACTGGGAATTTTTATTTGCGGCTAAAATTCGCGCTATAGTTTTACAGCATTTTGTCCCACGATTTTTTTAGTACTTGTTATTAAAGGACGGCAATAGAAGCTCAATTTTTTAATCAGTAGAAGATTACTTTTTCATCACATCTATTCGAAAAGGACTTTTCGCCTTTAAGTGCGCCCAGGTGGCGTTTTCTATGAGGAACTTTATAAGTGCGCCGGAATCATTTTTGCCGCGCACTTTTTGAATTTGGAACAAATAAGTGCGCCGAAATTATCTTTGCCGCGCACTTTTTGAATTTGGAAGTATTTGTAATGTTAGTGGTCAGCGCCAAGAAAATAAATGAAAATAATGTAAATATAAGTTTTCATATGTTTTATTATTAGATACCATTTAATTTCAATTTAGTTGTTACTCTACGTTTTATTAAATAATAAATAATATGTATTACAAGAAAATATGATGCACCTTTTATTTTCTCATAGAGGTGATGAAAAGTAGAGTGTACCACTCGGGCGCATAATATATTTTTGGCTCGGTCGACATACTTTGAATCTCTCGCTACGTTCAGGATTCTACTAAAGAATCCCTCGCTACGCACGAGATTCTACTCTAGAATCCCTCACTTCGCTTTGGATTCAAAAAAACGCTCTCGCCGTAAAAGTATTATTTTGCTCCCATATGATACAATCTAGGACTACTTGGTTCGCCTTTAAATGCGCCCAAAGGTGGTGTTTTGTATAATTTCGAGAAAAAAAAGTCATGTTTAAGATAATAAGTTAGCGAAATTGAAAAATAAGGCCCCTGGGGACCCATTTTTGAACTTCGAGCGCCTCGGAACTTATATGGAACTGTATCAGATTGTATGAAAACGCTCTATATTATCTATGGAAGTTACGAGTGCTCCATACAAGTTCCGTATACGACCAAGAAGTGCAAAGTTCAAAAATAAGGCCCCTGGGGACGCATTTTTGAACTTTGAGCGCCTCCGAACTTATATGGAACTTTGTCAGAATTTTGTATGAAAACGCTCTTTAATGTCTATGGAAGTTACGAGTGCTCCATACAAGTTTCGTATACGACCAAGGCTTGAGGCAAGGAAATTCAAAAATAAGGCCCCTGGATATCATGATGATCTTGTTTTAGTTCGCCATTCATGTCTAAACGCTTTTCACTTTTAGCAATTAGCCACATGGCCTGATCGGTTCCGGTCCAGTATCGCTGATTCTCCGCGCTTGCGCTTTTTGTGAGCTTTCTTTCGGATCTACTTTCATAAAGATCGGTTGTTGCGTGCCTGAAATGGCGATGACTTGACAATTTGCACAGTTTTGGTAACTCAGTACGTGATGTTAAATAGCAATAAGATTGTATTTGTAACGTATCATTTCATTGTAACACGTCATTTGTATAAGCGCTATGGAACGTGCCGTATACCTTAGGCGCTATCCTATTCGCTTAGCTTGTATACATGGTTGTACTGTACTGTATACTGTACTGTATCATCCTTTATGTTCAAGTCCTTTATATTCAAGTTGGCGAGTGCTAGCACGCAATGCACTGACATTGCATTGCGAGACGGCTCCGCGTGCTAGCACTCGCCAACTTAAGAAAGGTCGCCGAATGCGCTATATATAGTAAAAAAATGTGTGAAAACCACGTAAATTTCCATAGTAAAATAACAATAAGATTTTAATCAGCAGCCGAGGTACCGACTACTTGGTAGAGGCGACGCGAGTCTACTGATGAAAATCGAATTGGTGCCTACCAAGTACCAAATACTTTTAGTTGTACCTACTAGCAATAACAAAATTAACGTTAAAATTAAAATTAATTAGTTATCAACGTAACAAAATTAGTAAAATAAATCCATTTCCAGGGCAACAGCAATAAAATATCTTGGTGTGACAGTACACACACACACACACTACGCACATTGTAACTGTACTAATAACTATTTGTGTATTTATATAACTCTTAATCACGGTTTTTCGGCTATCTGTATTTAATTTAAGAACTAAAATCGCAGCAAATATTACATGGTAATCGTCACATAAATGTAGTCCCCGCGATACAGGCTTTGCTTAGTAGGAAAACATGTTTCTACGATTCTTCTTTCTCTGTGGAGGCAGTCAGACTTTGGAATGACTTACCTTTAGAAATTAAGCGTTCACCTTCCTTGAACGTTTTCAAACAACTTGTGAAAGCTCACTATCTGAAATCATAATGCTACTTGTTCCTTTCGCTACTATTTTATAAGGTATGTAGGTATGTATATATGTAGGTATTTGTATAATTATATTTATGTATTATATCGTATAAATGTAAGTATATTTAAAACTTAGATTGAATTGAGTATATTTAGTTTATTATTTATAGGTGTTTTCTTTATTAATATCTATTTGAGGCCACTATTTCTTGTATTTCTTGTTCTTGTCGGTTCATATTCGTGCAAGGTTGCCTGGAAGAAATCGCCATGGGTGATAAGGCCGCCACTTTATAATCATAATTTTTATCGTATATGTATAAATAGTGTTTATTTTTCATATTGTAAATAAAGAGTTTTGTCTGTCTATTTGTCTGTCTGACTACAAGCATAACATTTAGAAATTTATTTTGTATAGTGCACTTGTTAATGTACCAACCTTTAGTTCAATGTAAATGTTTTATGATAATAAATTAATTTGTATTTGTAAAATTGTTTAGTAAAATGGCACACGGGTGACCTCACCTGTCGTAGGTCTTTTTGCACATACTCTAGAGCTGTTTTGAGTTAAGTGTTATAGCATAAACACTGGGTAAAACGAAGTTGCTGATGGATGAACGTGGGAGGTTTCTAGTAGAACGCTACCATACCCTCAAATGACACGTCAAATTGTCAACTCCGGTTGTTACACACCCATACCCGATAGACCCATCTCAAAGGATTTAACTGCTTCTTCTTCGTGTCGAAGATCCAAATACTATTTAACTAAGTAATTTTTAAATTTAAATATCTATATATAAAAATGTTTTGTTATAATTTTATTAACCGCACCGTACGTATAACTAAGTAAGTTCGTATAGGCCGGGTGGCTAGCCCTTGTGTCAGAGTTTTTAGGCCGCCTGAAGGCCTCTGACATGGCTAAACGGTTAAAACAACCGGGACCTACAATTTAACGTGTCATCCGAGCCACGGTAGCGCTCAGTTGGAAAATGCCACCCGCGGTCACCCATCCAAATACTGACCGTGCGGAACGTTGCTTAATTTCGGTGATCGCTGACAATCACCTAGTCAAACTACGCTACGAGCGCTACGTATAACTGATAGTATTAGAAATGTAAGCGTCCCTGAGTCGGGCCCTGCGATACAGGTCATTCTAGGATATAACAAGGTTAGATGGAGGAAAACCGAAGAGCTTTCGGGAACTTGAAGTGGACAACGCATGGTTCTATTGAACCATGCGTATGAACACTGGGCTGAAAAGTCTACAAATTGGAGGATAGGATATATAAGATACATAATTATGGAAATGAATACTCAGGATAAACATCTCTTAAAATAAATATATCTAAAACATGTATGAAAGATTAGACAAAGACTTTGCCTATATGCGAGGGAAACAGGAATAAAAAAAATGTTATTTAATAAAAAATGCTAAATTTTTAAAGTTCCTTTTAACGTTTCCTAGTGCCTTGCCACTGACATTTCGCGAGGGGAGTCATCAATTAATTATCATTTAAACTGCTAAAAATTATGTTTCCATAGCTATTGCCCGGCCTATACGGACTTTTGTTAGATGCGATCCGATTATGAAAGACATTAATCGTTATTCGTTACGTATGACCATTACATAACCACGAATTTTGAACTAAACCAGTGCAAAATCCTCCAACGCACAGCACTGCGCTCGTCACTCTTATTTTGAGCCAGAAATTATGAAAAGCATTCATATTCAATCAGTCACCCCGTCTAGTCTACTTCACCTGGCTTTCAACAGCGATTCTAAGAAAATGCCGGCTCTTTTGACTCAGCAGCTTGGAGACAAGCCAAGCTACAATAAATAATTACCTAATTTACATGATACATCCTATGCCAGCCGAGTTAGGATGTCAAACTTTCACTTCCTTGGCAACTGGGTCAGGCAAGTGTGTGGCGCGCGCAGTTGACACTCGCCAAGGATATTTGACCTGTTGAACATTGAATAATATTAAAGGACATGTCCACAAAATGTATGGAGGCTGGTATAATAATAATCAAAAATTCTAACCACAACACTCGCAACATTTCGAGAAACTTCATATTTTTCTGAGTCTATTACATCTGTTCAAAATATAAAAGAGCCCTCCCATTTTTTTTAAATCAATTTTGTATTTATTAAGATAAATAAATGTATTTGCCTCAATAGGTAGTTTATCTCTATCAATCCTGATTAAGTAACCGCCAAATTGTTAAATAAAAGCATATTTACTAATTAGACACACCTTTTAAGTGTTTTTTTGTCACATTACCTGGACCATGGACCTACTAACCGGTCACACTGGTAGGTTATAATTTTTAATTTTAGCAAATTGGATGTGGAAGAATCAGCTACGAATGGAAGTAAAATAACGATAGAAGCACTTTATTATTGCTAAACTAGTAAAAAAAAAGCTGTAATGTTATTTTTCATACAAAATTTACTTATTATTCAATTTAACTCAAGCTACCTGCCCACTATTCTTACCATAGTTATTTTTCGCCAAAAATTGAACCACCGCCTTCCACCGTGATATAGAATTCGAATAGTTTGCACGAATCGATGCGACGTCCATGTTCATTATTGTTGATTTATCAGCTCAGCTGATTTTGATAAAATTAAAATGGAACCACATCGGAAGTATACCATTTGAAAATAAAAAAGTTTTTTTTAAATCGGTGCACAATGGGCGAAAATAAATAAATAAATAAATTGTACCTACGTGTTTTGCTGAAATAAATAAATATCGATAAACATACCTACACAAAAAATACATACAGACGAACATAGTAACTCCTCCTTTTTGGAAGTCGGTAATTAATACTAGAATATTCTCCTGACGGAACCTCGCATCTGTAAACAGATGCATACCGATTTGATTCATACTCGGAAATCTTAGTTTCGTCTCATAAAATCAAATCTTACCCAGATTGACAGCGATTTTCCCTCTTTTTTTTAAAGATTTCCCGCTTTTCCCTCGAAGACACTGAACTTTTGACACTTTGAACACGAGGCGAAACGTTGTGTAACGGCAAATTGATTTTGATGATTCTTATTTTGTTTGGTAGATCCGGTAGATCATTTTTAGAGGTCCCGTTTAAGTTGCAACGAAATCGGTTGAGTGGCTTTTGAAAAATCAAAAACACAGAAATATTTATTTGCCTTAAAATATGTATAAATACCATTGAATGACAATAGTCCTCGCACCGGACTAGCCCGTATCGCGGGAAACTGAGGACAATTACTAAAATATAGTAGAGAACTTGTAGATACTATTAATTTAGACTACGTGATTAACACAAAAAGGGAACACAGCGAAATATGTTTGTGTGTGTGTGTGTTGTGTGTGCGTGTGGGTATATAATCATACTAATATTGTAAATCCTAAAAGTTTGTTGGTTTGTACCTCTTTCACACAGCAACCGAGCAACGGATCGACTTGATTTTTGTCATGGATATAGTTCAAAGGCCGTAAAGTGACTTAGGCAACTTTATAAGCCGAAAAAATAAAAGGTTCCTGTGGGATAGTCCAAAAGTCCAAATACCATGCGGGCGGAGCCGCGGACAAAAGCTAGTTAGATATATAGGCACTTTCAGAGATTGTTATGAATTTCATGTTTCTGATACACTGACTGCCTCGGTGGCTCAATGGTTAGTGACCCTAACTTCTGGATCAATGAGGCGTGGGTTCGATCCCCACCCAGAGCAAACATTTATGTGATGAACATAAGTGTTTGCTCTGTGCCTGGGTGTTATTTAGTTACTATCTATATAAGTATGTATTTAAAAATAAGTATATGTAGTATATCAGTCTCTGGCAGCCATATCAAAAGTTTTGCTTAGTTTGGGGTCAGACGCCGTGTGGAAGATGTCCCCAAATATTTATTATTATTTATTTAAAATTTGATTCATTTATTTTAGATAGTCAGTATTAATAAACAACATAAATAATTGAGTACATCGATTCGAGCGAACTTTCGAATTTTGTACGTAGATTGAAATGGTCAGAGTAGTTTGAGTCATTTTTAGCTAAAAATAATTATATTAAAAATCGTTTCTATAACTTCAATCCTATTTAATGTCCAATAAGAGTAATATTCAACACTACCGATAAATAGGTGCAACAAGCAGCTCACGGCGTTTGCCGTGTGTGGTCGCCAAACTAGAATTTCCTCGTCGCCTATCAAACACTAGGAATATATTAGTTCCTGTGGCACTTTAGTTCCCGGGATCTCGGAATATTTTATTACTACCCGGAAAACTAAGCACTAACGCTTAATCTTGTAGAGAACGAGTTTACCAAGGTCCAGTCTGGCCAGTGCCACAGAACCCTTCCAAACGCGTATAAAACCACTTCTGATAACGATCTAACTATAAAATACCTACCAATAAATCGGTACTGTATGTCTATCAATCCGTGGTAGTCTAGAGGTAATGACGCCCGCCTTACAATCGTGAGGTCGTCGGTTTAAATCCCGGTCCCGTACCAATGAGTTCTTTGGGATTTATGTACGGAATTTCACACCACTGGCTTTTCGGTGAAGGAAAACATCGTGAGGCAACCTGCATATGTTCGGAAAAGAATTTCGATGGCATATGTGAATCCATCAACCCGCACTGGGCCAGCAGCACAGCATAGTGGCATAGTACAGCGTAGTGGATATGGCTACGTGAATGCTACATCGATACGTGCGAACTATTTGGTTAGTTGGACATACCATTTTTTGCAAAAAATATTATGCTTCTAAAAGGATAGAAGCACTTTTGTGTTTTCTGCGCCACATAAGCATGATAGTATATACGATACTTACTTGGATACTCGCTAATACTTACCTAGATGGGAAAACCCACTGCATTCTTAAGAGACTGTTAGTTTCGGAAGCTTTCGAGTGAGGTGTTATGCGGCTATCGGATGTGGGTCAACAACCCAACGACCTTACCGTCTGTATCTGTGGCTGTGAATGACTCAGGCTGTTTTCACTCACATGTGCTCGCGTACAGGGTTTCTTTCTACAAGGTGTATTCTCTGATTAGGTAATTTGGACCTTGGATGACTTTAAGTACCAAGCATGTTATTAAATTTCAAGGTCTTTCTAAAAAATTCAAATTATTCCAGAAGCCGACCAAACGAAAGAGGTTCTCAAGTCGATGCTTATTTTTTTAACGCTTTAACTTTTTACGGAGCATTCCGATTTTAATAATTATTTTATTGTTTAGTAGATATCTGGTGGTCTCGTTTAAATTCTATCGAAATTGACTAAGCCACTTTTGATAAATCAACAATAATGTGAAAATTGCTACATTGATCCGTACGAACTATTCGAATCATGTGCAAGTACGCGGTTGAAGACGGTTATGGCATTTTTGCATAAAATATTTATATCGTTAATAATTGCGCAATTGACCACTAATAATTTCCCAGATAGTAAGCGATATTGCAGTCAAAGATGAAGATCGTATTATCTTGGTTTAACTTTAGACCTTCAAGGGTCTGTGAATGATCCAATTGCTTTCTATGTAGTAGTAGTGTAGTATTGCCATTTAAATAAAAAAAAATAATAATAATAATGTTAAAATAAAAAGAACGTATACCTACTTAGAAGATAACTATGATTACGATTATATTTTTATAATGTTTGCTTTTTGAATTTTCGAATATATTTATCGAAATTACGCGGTCATTACGATTTAGCCTCAGAGCAAATAAAAAAATCAAGAGAGAATGTTGTGAACAAACAAGTGAAGCCAACCAAAACTACGCCTCGCCGTGTACAGACAATTACACACACATCCACGTACAACGAAACTTGTTATGGCTTGTCAGTCGAACTATGGCGGCGCAACACCGACGCACTCACACATGTATAAAAATCCGGCCTCACTTGACTGTTCAACGACGTTCCCTCTTATTTTTTTTATTTGCTTAAAGGTTTTGGCTTTAAAAAAGTAAAAATGCCAAGTCGATAGATTTGGCACTCTGATTGATAATTGTGATTTTATTTTTCTTTTTGTCTTTAGGCTTGAAGCATTTCATAACATGCTGATATTTTACAATTTTTCATATCTTTGTGTCGGAGATTATAGAGGTAGGCACTGGTTTTATAATCGGCCTCAGACTTTACACAAACATCTGATATTATGTATTTATTTATTATTTGTAAAAAAAATCATTTTTTCAGGATTTAATAACAATTTCCAAATGGCATTTATAACACGGCCTATGCAAATCACTACATAGTATAAAACACAGTCAGTCGTCTGTCCCTATATGCTCATATCTTTAAAACTACGCAACGTATTTTGATGCGGTTTTTTAATAGATAGAATGATTCAAGAGGAAGGTTTATATGTATAATACACCTGTGCGAAGCCGGGGCGGGTCGCTAGTATACTTATAACCCTGTATTAGTCGCAGTCGCCCAGTAGGCCCGCTAACGTAGTGTCAACAATACCTCTGTACTAACAAAACCATCGCCGTCCTAACAATTATCGAATTAGTAACAACGCTTTTCAATTTCTATTCGCAATTTCCTAGATTAGCGATATTTTCACATAAATATATGTTAATTGTATGTCTATGTGAGTAGATTTATGCATGTATATAATGATACCATCATAACAACGTATACAGGGTTATTTCTAATCAATTAGCATCCTTCTAGGGGCTTATTCTGAACATCAAAACTAACAACTTTTGTTCTACGACTTGACTTTCATCGAAACTAAAAAAAAACAGCTGTTCTATACATTTTGTCGCGGGTGAACGATATTTTTCTATGAAACAACAAAAAAAATATTTGAGTTTTGACAAAAGTCGTAGAACAAAAGTTGTTAGTTTCGATGCACAGAATAAGCCCCTAAAAGGATGCTCATTGATTAGAAATAACCCTGTGTATCCTACTAATATTACAAACAAGAAAGTTTGGCAATGCAAAAATTATGGAATTACATGTTTTACCTTTAGTATTCTTAGCTTTTCTGTGTTCCCCTAATTTGTTAGGTAATGCTTTAAAAACTAGTTTTTTTTAATTAATTTTTTTGTAATGCCTTCTCGTGGCTTCAACATTAATGACCAAGCGGCGGTGGCGCTCAGTGCCCAGATATATCCTACTAATATTATAAACGCGAAAGTTTGTGAGGATGGATGGATGTATGGATGTTTGATACTCTTTCACGCAAAAACTACAGAACGGATTGAGATGAAACTTTGCAATTATATAATATAATAATCTTTATTCAAGTGCACTCCTAAGTTACATTGGTAAACATACGTTTCTGCTTTGGCATTCTTAACACTGTCTTCTCGTATCACGTTGTATTACGATAAATGGTTAGAAAAAACCGAAAACATTTCAATGCTAAAGATTCAATGTTCAATTAGGCAGTACATAATTCACAAAGTGCCTCTTTTACCCTACTGCCAAAGAAGGATTGTTTTACAAGGTAGATCTAGATACTGTCAAGTAAATAAAAAGAAAAATCAGTAAATAAGACTAATTACCTAACATACATAAAACCTATACATACCAAAAGGATGGCAAACAAACCAGTTTTCACTATTTGTCATCGGATCACCAAGTTAGCCATACAGAACAGACCCTGGTACCAATAGAACATTAAAGCATCAGTTAGTACAAAATACCTACCACCGATATTTTTATATTAGGTACAATACGACGTTATCAGTGAAAACAATAAGATTCGGGGCTAAAAGTGAAACCAATCTTGACGGATCGGCTATGCGCTTGTGGCGACGTGGTTTGTTTACCCCTTCACAATAGATGAGCAGTCTTAATTAGTGTTTCAGTACCTACTGGAAAACAGTGGGTCCCAAACTAGGCTAAGCCTGTATCTTGGGTACCCAAAAGATTTTTACAAATAGAATATCCCAATCACGCTGAGGTGTACGCATGTTAACTTTGAGAACGGTTACAGATTTTACATAATATATTTCGTGAACAACTTGAATGACTATTCAAAAATCAAAGCAAGATATTGATTATATACGCTAGTTACACCCAGATACCTACCTACACTTAAAATGAGTAGAACAGAAATGAAATATAGATGAGCATAAAAAAGCGGGTATGCTTCTCTTTTCGATACCATAATGTGCAGGCACGGTCGTAGTAAATAAACATCGCTGCCAAGCAAGAGTGAACCATTCAAGTTGAATAATTTCGTGTGAAGAAAGTTTGACTACATAAATGTACATTGTGATATATAGCTATATATTAGAATAACATATAACATATATATAAATAATAACATATAGCTTATATATTAGAATAACACATGAGCTATAAACTATAATGATATATTGCGTATGCGGGCGAAGCCGCGGGTAAAAACTAGTCCTATATTGTAAACGTGAAAGTTTATGAGTATGTATGGATGTTTGTTACTCTTTCACGCACAAATGGCTAAACCGATTTGAATGAAATTCGGTCAGAAGGTAGCTTAAATCTTGGATTAACACATAGACTACTTTTTATTTAAGGCCGACGCGGGTAACACCGCGGGGCGCAGCTAGTATTGTATATTTACTTTGGCTTCTCGAACTACAGCGCTCTACCCTGAGGCTCTACCTATACCGCCCATCTCCGCTCGCTCCACTTTGTTGGAGCCTGGGTCTTAAACCTTATCTCAATGTGTTTTTAATGTCCTAGGCGCGGTTCTCGACTGAGTCACGCACTTTCTTTTAATATATTCCTTATAGTTATGACCGTTTCTCGAAATAGGGAAAACGTTTACTTTCGATATTTTGAAGTCGGTGAGTCATCGGGCTGACTAAGATATTATGTAACTTAAAAAAACTTTTACTTGACTGACTCGGTAGTGCAGTTGTTAGTGACCCTGGCTCCTGTGCTAAGGAGTAGTGGGTTCGATTCCCACCCTGGGCAAGCATATTTGTGATGAAGATAGGTTTGATATGTGTCTGGATGTTATATTACGAGTATCTATGTATGAGTATGATTTAAAAAATATAATTTAAATTATTTATTTAAACAAAACTTATATAACATTGCAGAAAGTAAACCATATCTTACACTTACAACTACTATGTCTATAAACCAAAACAAATTAATAAAAAACTTGAACTAAAAAATTAATGTGCATAGATGACGATAAAACCTCAAATTACAGATGAAAACCCTAATCTTAAAGCCAGCAGGTAATTCCCAAAATGTTGGCCCCATTGCCACGTTAGATGGCAATACTAATCCTCTGGGCAAAATTGATGCCATAGGTATATTTAGTACTAGCTGCGCCGCGTCGCTACCCGCGTTAGCCCGAGATAAAAGTAACCTATGTGTTAATCCAAGATCTAAGTTACCTTCATACCAAATTTCATCTAAATCGGTTCAGCCGGTTTGTTTGTGAAAGAGTAATAAACATCCATACATACTCACAAACTTTCGCGTTTTTAATATTAATAAGATATTCAGCCTCTGACAAGAAACAAAACAAAATATTAATGAACCAACGATATAAGGTTCTAAATATACCTACCAATGCAATAAAAAAACCGGACAAGTGCGAGTCAGGCTCGCACACCGAGGGTTTCGTACAAATCCAGAAAATTTCACAAAATTGGTAAGCTGTTAAACTCTCTATACTATAAATCATAGACAAAAAATTTTTTTTCAATTATAACTTAATCTGTGGAATTTATTATGGACATTGTCTAGTGAATAAACAATTTCATTTCATTTCATTTGCACTTTTATCGTCATACATCGAAAATTACACATTGTTCAAAATAATTAAAAACCTGTTTAAGCATGTGCAATGAAGCTCTTTTATTTGATACCTTACATGATATGATTTATTCACTTTGAGTTTTGAACCCATATTCTATGAAACTAGGCCCTATTTTTTTGTGACTTAAATAAAAATGTACAGTTTTCAGTTTTATTCCTATATGTGTACTCTGAGACAATGCTTCTCGCCAAATTTCATAGGTCTATGTCAGCGGGAAGTACCCTATAGTTTCGTAATTTTTGTGAGTGTCGAAATATGCGGTTATTTACGACATAAACGGCTCTAACTTTTTTAAACGATAACTGAGATTTTTTTTTGTACAACTGCAAGAGACCATAGACATAGGTACGTATACAGTTTAAATTTCAACTCGATATATTTACGCGTTCCCGAGATAAAGAGTCTTGACATACACAGAAGGGCAACAAAGTGATCCTATAAGGGTTCCGTTTTTTTCCGTTTGAGGTACGTAACCCTAAAAACTTGGACTGAATTGGATCCGTATAGGAAACCGATGTATCCGTGACTTCAACACGTTTAAGATTATTACCGTGACTTCTAACAGGGGCGGCCTATAATTTCTACCTATTATAAAGTCAATGACTGCAGATTTAATGTGGATTAGATCGCTCCATCGATCACACGCCTACAGAGTTCAGAAAACTAATTTCATTAGGTATGATCTATTATTTTTTTGTACATCCCCACGTGGATATTTTTGACCGACGAACCACCGGAGGAGGTCCTCAATTCGACGCCTATATTTTCTTTTAATGTATAACCACGCATAACTTTTTTCATAGTAGTCCGATTACAATAATTATTTTTTTATTGGAAAGAATATACTTTGGAACTAGTCCCATTTTAATTTTATGGAAATCGGCTCAGCTATTTTTGATAAATCAACAATAATGTGAAAAATGCTACATCGATCCGTGCGAAATATTCGCGAATTCTGTACACGGGTCAAGTCGGTCATACTATTTTTTGCAAAAAATATTATCAACCTATGCCCTTTGGTGCCCTTTACCACTAAGTGTAATATCTTATTGGGTTATTTTTTAATAGCGCTGGTAACAAAAAAAAAGAAGTCGGTGTGCTTCTGTAGAGAGTAGCGAGCGTAGAGCGTCCACCTACAAGGTGTACGGATGACATCAATAAGACCGCAGGATCGCGCCGGTCGTATCGACCGACCGGTCTTATTAGAGATCTATAGAGGAGGCCTATGTCCAGCAGTGGACGTCCTATGGCTGATGGATGGATGCATGTGCTTCTAACATGCTGAGCACGCTAACAATGGGCAGTGATACCTCAAGAGTCTGTGATAGATCCAATTTTGTTTTTGTGTGATTGTTGTGCGTTAGCGCTTGTTTTATGTTAGACAATAATGGCTACTGCGCGTTCGAAAAATATACATTCTAATGAATAAAAAAATAACTGTAAAAACGTATTTTTCCAACTTTACTTCTATCCTACTTAATATTATAAACGCGAAAGTTTGTGAAGATGGATGGATGTTTGTTACTCTTTCACGCAAAAACTACTGAACGGATTGAGTTGAAACTTTGCAATAATATAGCTTATATATCAGAATAACACATAGGTTATAATATAGATTATAATGATATATTGCGTATGCGGGCGAAGCCGCGGGTAAAAACTAGTAGATTTATAATATAGTTTATAATCATTTACTTTGTTTCAATCTTCCATTGATGTATCATATACTTATGTTACTCATGTAGTTATTTCGTAACATACATAAAAAATGGTTTCTGCGCAAAGTAGGAAGGTTAGATTTTATAGCGAGATGTGCGGCGGCAAAATATGCAATAATCAAGGTGGGTACGTGACCTCTGCTTTATTGCAATACTTATTGTTTATTGTACACTACACAGACCATTTAATATTAATTTTGTATCATCAATCTTTGAAAAAAAACATCTAACGCTTAAAACGCTTAATTCGCACTCATACACCAAATAAGATTTAATTGGTACACAATTTTCACACAAGATTAATTTTTGCAAAAAATAGCATGACCGACTTCACCCGTGTACAGAATTTGCGAATATTTCGCACGGATCGATGTAGCATTTTTCACATTATTGTTGATTTATCAAAAATGGCTCAGCCGGTTTCGATAAAATTTAAATGGGACCAATTTTGAAGTATACTCTTTCCAATAAAAAAATAATTATTGAAACCGGACGACTATGAAAAAAGTTATGCGTGGTTATACATAAAATATATATATACACAGTCAGGTCATAAATTTTGTCACATGTTTAATCCTACTAATATTATAAACGCGAAAGTTTGTGAGGATGGATGGATGGATGTATGGATGTTTGTTACTCTTTCACGCAAAAACTACAGTACGGATTGAGATGAAACTTTGCAATAAACAAATATACATCAGAATAACACATAGGCTACAATTTATAAAGATATTGTGTGAATTGTCCAAAATATAACGATAAATGTTGAGTAAGTAGGAAAATTCTGCCATCTGCGAGCTACTCTAGCGTGCGCTGCAAGAATGTCAAAATAAACAACTGTCGATCGAATATCTGTCAAATCAATCGATGAGCAGTCCTTGGATATCATCATACTGATAATTTAATATTATAAAACCGAAAAGTTTGTTCTTCTTTCACGCAGCAACGGAGCAATTGATATTTGGCATAGATATAGTTCGAGGGCCGGAAAGTGACATGGGCTACTTAAATAAAAGGTTCCTGTGAAATAGCACAAATGTCTAATTCAACGCGGGCGGCGCCGCGGGTAGAAGCTAGTATAAAATAATTGAAACAAGTTTATTCATTATGTAACCATTTATATACCAAAATGAACTTAACAAAACATAGATTCTTATGACAATAAAGTTTATTCAAAATGACCTGCGTGATTTTGAATACAGGCCTTCAATCTGTGCGGCCAGTCGTCTATCCCAGCACGAACGAGGTCCATGTCAATATCGGCGGCTGCCTTAATCAAGGATGTCTTGAGTGACTCCAAATTGGGATGAGGCTTTGAGCACGCCTTTTCCTCCAAGTGTTGCCATATCTTGTAATCTAACGGACTCAAATCTGGACTGGAGGAGGGCCAGTCTGCGTGCCGGATGAAGTCGATTTCACGCGCCGCCAGCCAGTCTTGTGTGCTCTTCGCTCTATGAGCTGGCGCTGAATCTTGTTGGAATACCCAGTGCCTGTTATTGAACATGGTATGAGAAACAGGTTCCACAAGGTTCGTCAGGACAGTATTTTGATACACAACTGCATTCATTTTTACACCTTTCTCACAAAAATGTACCTCTGTTAAGCGCCAATAAGAAACTCCCAACCATACCATGAGCAAGAATGGAAAATGACCTCGTTGGACACGCGGAATACGGTTGCTCGCTTCTTCACTACTGTGTGCGTACACCTTATCATTTTGTTTGTTGTAGCATTTTTATTTTCATGAACAATTCGAAATTCGAATTCAATAAACTTTTTTATGGCCAGCATTCTAAAAGAAAAGTTTTTACTGTGTGACAATACTTATGACCTGACTAGGTATATATACTGTACTGTACTGTACCAGCCTTTTTAATAGTCCACTGCAGGACGTAGGCCTACCCACGGAGGGTGATTGGGCCATATCCACCACGCTGGCCCAGTGCGGGTTGGTGGATTCACATACGCCTTCGAATTTCTTCTACGGACGTATGCAGGTTGCCTCACCCCGGTCACGTACCAATGAGTTCTTTGGAATTTATGTACGGAATTTCACACCACTGGCTTTTCGGTGAAGGAAAACATCGTGAGGTATATATATACGCGTCGAATTGTATACCTCTTCTGGTTCGTCGGCCAAAAATGATACGTAACGATATTTTAAATAAGTTGTCAAGTGCGTGGCGAGCGCGTACACGACACGGGTATGATAGGCTTCCGTAGATTCTGGTGATGATAAAAACCAATTTTTATGATGTCATTGAATGGTTGAGTGCTTACTTTACCTTACTTCCATCGTGTACAAAATTCGAATAATTCGCTCGTATTTATGTATTATTTCCATTTTTGTTGATTCAAACGAATCAAACCAATTTCTATAAAATTTAAATTACTCCCATTTTACTCTCGGAAAAAAACATTTTTATTTCGAAAGGGTAAATGTTTTTTTTTTGTTTCATACATACTATGTATTCCTTTTTTTGTGCATGTTCATCGAAATTTTCGGCAATTATGAACTGAAACAAAAAAAAAACATTTTTTATTTTGGAAGGGTCCCCTTTCGAAATAAAAATGGTTTTTTCCGAGAGTAAAATGGGACTCATTTAAATTTTATGTACCTATATTAAATGTAGGTATGTATTACATACCTACAGACGAACATAGATCCTTATCCTTCTTGGAAGTCGGTTAGGAAGAAACCTAAGAGCCACAGCTAAGAGCAAAGTCATGTCCACACTCAATGTATGTCAGATATCAGATGTGCTCAACCTTGAGTGGTCACTGCTACGGGAACTGTGGTCAACCAACGGTACTCGTGACGTCACGACCAGTTTGGACCACTGATTGACACGAGTGTGTTTCGGGGTTTGCGTGTGTGGGAGGCGGTGTCAGTCGTTTGATGACTAACACACTTATGGATTATCCCAAGACAGTAAGCACCGGCATACGCCCGGAGAAGAAATGCGGTGGCATATACAGGGTTATTCCTAAACAATTAGTATTCTTTTAGTGGCTTCTTCTTCTTCTTCGTGTCGATGATCCAAATAATATTATAGTGAGAATTTATAAGGTCTTTTCCCAGTGCCTTGCCACTGCCACTCCGCGAGGGGAGGCATCGTAAAGAGATTTTAGTGGCTTATTCTGTAAATCAAAACTTACAACTTTTGTTATGCGACTTTTGTCAAAACTCAAAAAAAAATCAGCTGTTTCATACATGTTATCGCGGGTGAACGATATTTTTCTACAGCTCAACATTTTTTTTTAATTTTGACAATAGTCACAGAACTAAAGTTTCTTTTTTAATGTAGAATAGGTCTACATATGGCCACCAACTCCAGGTGAGGTGAGCCGAAGATGGAGTATGACCTAGAAGATATCTATTCACTCTTGGCTTGAAGATATCCAAATTGTAATTGTCAGAAAACAATGACGGAGGCAGGGCATTCCAATCCCTGGCGGTCCGCATTATGAAGAAAAAAGCGAATCAACCAAACGACGACCAATAAAAGTGTAGATGAATTGTATGTAATATGATATGCGAGAGAAAGGAGTTGATGATGAGATGACGTATGGTAGAGTGAAGTGGCGAAAAGGAACGTGCTGTGCCGACCTCACCTAGTGGGATAAGGGCAGGATGATGATGATGATTTTAACTAAGGTGCCGTCGTTCTAATCACTATTACGGAACCAACACTGAAACCGAGAAAATAAAAAATCTGTCCCATATAAAAAACTTACTTAAAACTTAAAAAAGTACTTAAACAAAATGCACGAATCAACTGTTTATTTCTTTCACTATTATTTCACGAAACTCAGTATGCACAATTGTAAATGTACTAAATATAAATCTGTAAATCCTTAAACTTTGTAAAGTAAAGTAATAGCTAATAATAGCCATAAAATTAACAAACCTACATAAATTATACGGCTTTTTAAATAAAGATAAAGGAGATATTTCACCGTGGGTCCAGACTTTGTGCTTCGAAGTAAGCTTCGCCAGATATGAAGATAATTCAAGCAAATGCGCTGACCCCTTAGGGAGATAGGTGAAACAGGAAAATAGCTATGATACCAGTAATACAGGAGGATGGAATGTCCAGAGATTATTTCTTAATTTAGTTCTTTTTGACCGACGAACCACCGGAGGAGGTATACAATTCGACGCGTATATATTTTTTTTATGTATAACCACGCATAACTTTTTTCGTAGTGGTCCGATTTCAATAATTATTTTTTTATTGGAAAGAATATACTTCGAAATTGGTCCCATTTAAATATTATCGAAATCGGCTGAGCCATTTTTGATAAATCAATAATAATGTGAAAAATGCTACATCGATCCGTGCATAATATTTGCGTTCTAGCGATGCGCCCCGGCTTCGCACAGGTGTATTATACACATTTAAACATTTCTCTTGAATTACTCTATCTATTAAAACAAACTGCATCAATATCCGTTGCGTAGTTTTAAAGATACAAGTGTACATGTAAAGATTTTGTACACGGGTGAAGTCGGTCATGCTATTTTTTGCAAAAAAATAATTATTATAGAGGCCGAATCATATAAGTTGGCGGATGTGAAGTTAGCTACAAGATGCGCAAACTTTATGAGAGCTTCAGGATTGGATATTGCGCAGCTTGTAGCTAACTTCACATCCGCCAACTTGTGTGATTCGACCCATACCTACCTGTACTGTACTGTACTGTACCAGCCTTTTTAATAGTCCACTGCAGGACGTAGGCCTACCCACGAAGGGTGATTGGGCCATATCCACCACGCTGGCCCAGTGCGGGTTGGTGGATTCACATACGCCATCGAATTTCTTCTACGGACGTATGCAGGTTGCCTCACGATGTTTTCCTTCACCGAAAAGCCAGTGGTGTGAAATTCCGTACATTAATTCCAAAGAACTCATTGGTACGGGACCGAGGATTCGAACCCACGACCTCACGATTGTAAGGCGGGTGTCACTACCTCTTGACCACCACGGCTCACAGAATGCTATATGTTTCACATAATTATGGTAAGGCAATTTTATTATTATCAATAAGATAACGTGCTATGGAGAGGGCTATGCTCGATGTCTCTCTGCGGAATCGAATCAGGAATGAGGAGATCCGCAGACGAACCAAAGTTACCGACATAGCCCAGCGGATTAGCAAATTAAAGTGGCAGTGGGCAGGACACGTAGTTCGAAGAACCGATAGCCGATGGCGCCGTTAAGTTCTCGAATGGAGACCACGGACCAGCAAGCGCAGCGTAGGACGTCCACCAACTAGGTGGACGATATTAAAAAAATCGCAGGATGCAAGCCGCTTCCAACCGGCCTTATTGGAAATCCATGGGGGAGGCCTATGTCCAGCAGTGGAAGTCCTACGGCTGATAGATAGATAGATTTTTGCATCGAAACAGTTTATTATGTTTCCTAAATTATTATCTATAGTTAAAAAATATAATATGATTACCAGCTATTATTTCGTGCCCGTTGCCGTGGAGACCACGGGTAGCTGGGGCGCTGAGGCCAAATTGTTAACTTGTGAAATAGGGCGCAGGATTCGGGAAAGAGGAGGTGACTCCCGCTCTACCTCGTTTCTGGTGCAAAGAATGTCCATCGCCATCCAACGCGGCAATGCAGCAAGCGTTATGGGCACCTTTGCACCAGGAACGATGAGGGGCGGGTTATTTGATTAATTTTCTAAGTAGGTGTATATATTTTATTTTCTGTTATTGTTATTATTCATACTTAACAAACTTTACTCTCTAAGCCTTGTATATATATATGTAAATAAACTATTTCATATGATTACCTACACTTATTTGTTGAAGAGTTCTTTTCGGCATTTTTATTTCTTTACTTAGAAGTGGTTCCGTGCACATAAATAATGCCAAAAACAGTCTATCATCTCATATCAGATGAAAATCTGGAACATGATCTCTATCTTACATAAAATTTCTTGACCATAAGCCGCTAAGTATACTTCATAACGTGTTTAGAACTGAAATTTGACCATTAAAACTGTTTACAAAGTCATAGAACTGACCGACAAAGCTATTAAGCCAAGTATAGAAAGATATTTACCTATCTCTATGGAGAGAATGCAAATTCATTATTCATTAGCATCAGGGATGATTTATATTAGACCGGGCCGGGCGTGTCCAGGACGGATCTCGACGTGGGGTTTTGTGAAGTGGACCGTCCGTATCCACTACACATAATGTAAAGAATGTAACTGGTCCGACCCGCAAGGATCAGACCCGTCTTAGACACGCCCGGTCTAATATAAATCATCCCTGATGGGATGTGCCCCGTCCCGGACACAGCCCGGTCTAATATACAAAGTTTTTTGTCTACCGGTGTCAGAGCCTTAAGCGGTGATATATAGGGCAAATTTTGAATAAATTTTACTGTGGGGTCAACGCAAAAAAAACAGCTTTTCCATACATTATGTCGAAAGTCTATAAAAAATACAATACGTATTTATATATAACAGTAGTTTTTTTTAATGTTTTCAGAGTTGGTCCCATATTAAAAGTTGTTCAAATTTGCCATAGATGTTACCGCTTAAGGCTCCGACTCCGGTAGACAAACACATTGTATAAATTATCCTTTACTCTAGAAGTCTAGGATGTAGTTGTGTTCGTCATTATAACCAACGTTCACCAAGGGACCAAACCCGATTTCTCTAGGCACTTATTCGTAGAGGTAAAAGGCAATAGCTCTGTGTTGGTTTAGTGGTAGTAATACTCGCCTCACAATCGCGAGGTCGTGGGTTCAAATCCCGGTCTTGCACTAACGAGTTTATTGGAACTTATGTACGGAATTTCACATCACTGGCTATTTAGTGAAGAAAAACATCGTTTTGCAGCCGGCTTACGTCGTTCATGTATGTGAATCCACTAACCTGGATTAGGTCAGCTTGCTGGATATGGGTCAGTTACCCTTCGAGGGTAGTCCAACAGTGGATTATTAAAAAAGGCTGATACAGGTACAGGTTGGTAGAGAATAAATTTTTACCCAACAATATTGTATGAGTATTGCGGCGTTTCGCCCCGCAATGGTACACTGATACTGCAAACGATATTTTGTCATAAAAAAAAATTAGGACCCACCAAATTTACAACAAAAAACGTTGAATAGGTATCGGTCAAATCGCTTCGGGAGGGTTCGATAACAATATCTCTGCGACACGATATTTTTACTTAGGTAAACCATTTTTTTTACAGATCTAAGATTTTAATGATGCGATGAGTAACTAACTCCTCATCTCGAAAGGCTTTTCCTACAAATCCGATATCGTGGAAAAAAAAACATTTATTTTTCGACGAAACGTATGGGGATCAGTTTTACGTGTATATATGTACTTCCTAGCCATTAAGTACTTTACTTACCTAATGTTCCTACCCAAAAATAATGCCAAGTCGATGGTCCAAGCGAATTATCATCACTACAAAAATAAAACCCTTGACTTTTTTCGGAAAATCGTGAGACATCAAAGATGAAGAAAGATGAAAAACTGTGAGATTTTTACATTGTGACACACACCATAACATTGGCATAAAAATACAATTCCACGCGAATTCCACGAAATTAACGCAACGGGGTCGCGTTACTTGCCCGTTACGAGTTTATTCGTCTTTCTCTGGTCAAAATGCAACAATTTTTTGAGTTTTCAGGGTCGTCCTATAGTAAAAGTTGTTCATAATTACAAATATACTAAGCCCGATTACAGAGGCGTCAGAGTAACTATATTAGCTAAATAGCATAGTTCTGTTTCTTTTTCACTTTAGACATTCGATAGAGAAAACGTTTTTTACGTTGCTATTAAATTTACGCTGGCGCCTCTGTCATCGGGCTTACTGTATCTCTAAAAGCCTTTGCAAGACAACAATAAAATTATACTGTAGGTACTAGCTTTTGCCCGCGACTTCGCCACCGTGATATATGGATTTTTGTGCTATCCCATAGGAACATTTAGTTTTTTTTTTTGGGATAAACCGTAGCCCATGTCACTTTACGTATTTCAAACTACTTATGTCCATGCCAAAAATCAACACAGACAGACAGACAAAACTCTTTATTTACTACCACAATATGAAAAATAAACACTATTTACAAATATACGACAAAAAATATGATTATAAAGTGGCGGCCTTATCACCCATGGCGATTTCTTCCCGGCAACCTTGGCAATCAAGGCAATCCGTAGAACCGTTGATGTGCGAAAGAGGAACATACCAATAAATAAACCAACAACCACACCTTCAGATGTATAATATTAGCAACTTTTTAGTCTATGATATTAGCAAAGATATTCTACCTACCTACCTACTACGCTATTTGAATATACTTACTGTATTCACAGTGTTCAATAAAATACAACAGCTAGGTTTTCTAGGTTTTTCATTTATTATTTTACATATTCTCAGGATTTTTTTACATTTTCATAATAAAAACTATTATTCATACACCTACTGCCATCTCGCCGCTATGTGACGTATTATTTTCAAATCACTGAAACAAAATTTTCATTCATTCATAAAAAGGTGAGAAACATTAATGGGTTCCGAAATTAGTTACTACGGCTGAAGACAGATGGCGTTAGACGATACTTTAGTTTGAGGCCGTTGTCGTTGATGTCTTTTATATGGAGGAAATTGTGTTTAATTTCATACTTTTGTTTTGATTCACGATTTTGATAAATAAGTTCGTATAGGCCATGTGGCTAGCCCTGGCATCAGAGTTTTTAAGCCGCATGGAAGCTTCTGACATATGTAGCTAAACGGTTAATACAACCGGGGCCTACAATTCAACGTGTCATCCGACCCACGATAGCGCTCAGTTATATATGCCACCCGCGGTCACCCATTCGGAGAATAATCGTTCTAAACGTTGCTTAACTTTGGTGATTGCTGACAAACACTTAGTCAAACGACGCTATGAGCGCTACGATTTTGATAATGTTGGTGTAGATACAACATAAAATTAATTTTAGTCCATTGAATAGTTACAATTTAAAGACCTAATATTGCATTTGTTAGAGGACGCAATTTTATTTTTGGGACATGTGTGGGGGGTCAATAGAAGCTTAACCCCAAGTTTGTGGGGTTGCCGCCCTTGTCCCCCGGTCGCCATCTTGGAAAAGGAGGTGCAAACACCTTTTTTGCGATATCTCCAAAACTATGCGTCCTACAAAAAAATTATAAGACATAATTTGTAGCAAATCGCAAGATACAAATATGTGCGTAGGTATGACTTTTTACCCTAAATTTAAAATTAAAGAATAAACCCGGCAACCCCACAAACTTGGGGTTAAGTTAATGGGACTACTTCTATGATCTATCAAACAAAGAAGAATCATCAAAATTGGTTTATTATTGACCGAACAATTGCGTAGTAATTTTTAAAAAAAGTTGACTAATATAAATTGACATGGAAAGATCCCCCGTCAAACAAAAATACTCTATTGGTGTATTTTTGTTTAATTTGTTTGGTAAAGCTCATGCAACATTTCAATGGACTATTTGTTGTATTTTTGTTTGACGGGGGATCTTTCTATGTCAATTTATATTAGTCAACTTTTTTTTTAAATTTACTACGCTCAATAATGAACCAATTTTGATGATTTTTCTTTGTTTATAGATCATAGAAGTAGTCCCATTTAAATTATTCTGAAATCAGTTGTTATTTTTAATGCAGCCTGATGACAGCCAAACAGATGGACGGACAGCAAAGTCTTAGTAATAGGGCTGTTTTACCTGTTTGGTATGGAACCCTAAAAATTAACAATAATCTTAAAATAGTAGGTATAAGACATAGGTACATAAATTCGAGTGAATTATTCGAATTTTATGCTCAGACTGCAGTCATTGAAGTCGGTTGTGCTATTTATATTATTTATAGCTAAAAATAATTATCAAAAATTGATTAAATTAGTACAAAAACCACGAGTTCTTCATCAACAAGGCTGGTGAGCGATGGGGTCAAAAAGTTCTCGAGTGAAGACCACGTACCGGCAAGAGCAGAGTAATACATCCACCCACAAGCTGGACGAATGACTTCAAGACTACAGGATCGCGCTGGATACAAGCCGCAATCAAACAGTCTTATAAGAGATCTATCCATCTATCTAAGCTCTCATACCAAATAAAAAAATCAAGACAAAATATTGAAAAACAAACAAGTGAGGCCGGCAAAACTACGTCTCGCTGTGTACAGACACAGTTGGTGTTGGTGTTCTCTCTAAGGTGAGACGGTATTTCACACCTGAGCAACTGCTTAGTCTTTATAAAGCGCAAGTCAGATCTTGCATGGAATACTGCTCTCACCTTTGGGATGGCTCTGCCAAATACCAGTTGGAGGCTTTGGAGTCCATTGAAAGGCGAGCCAGGAGGCTGATAGGCAACGAAACCTTGACTGAGACGAAGCTCCAAAGTCTCGAGCATCGACGTAGGGTGGCGTGTCTGTCTGCCTACTATCGGATACACTTCGGTGAGTCCGCCCAGGAGTTGCTCAATCTGGTCCCACCTGCCCCTTTCTTCTATCGTACGACTAGGCAGACGCGACCAAAGCGCCACCCTTTTATGGTGGACATCCCACGCGTTAGAACCAAGCGTTTTGAGTCCACATTCCTCATACGAACTGCCAGAATGTGGAACGCTTTGCCTAAGTCTGTCTTTCTGTTAAAGTACAATGTAGGTGTCTTCAAATCTCGAGTAAATAGGTATCTTCTAGGTAAGCGTGCTACATCCTAGACCGCATATCTGCTTAACATCAGGCAGTGTGTAGTCAAACGCAAACCTATTTGAAAAAAAGACACAATCTAAGCCATGACTGTTGGTCTCTAAAATTATAATGCAATTGTACCTTGTGAAATTATGTATGTACCTAAGTTAAGTACCTATCTATGCGATATTGTACGATAAAAGTGTTTTAATAATACTTTAATTTGTACTAGCTAATGCTGCGCCCTCAATACTGGGTATATATGTCATATATTTGGTTAACCTAGTTTTTAACTGCATTATGTATATATTTATTATGAATGAATAAATGAAAAACAATTACACACACAAACACGTACAACAAAACTATGCCTTGGCTCGTCAGTCGAACTATAGCTGCGCAACACCGACGCACTCACCACATATACCTAGATATAAAAAACTGGCCTCACTTGTCTGTACGTTCTGTCTTGATTTTTTATTTGGTCAGAGTCTAGGCCAATGTCCAGCGATGAACGTCCTACGGCTGAAACAACGACGATGATGACGAGTATAAAAATCTTATGTGTTTTTCCTATTGTTACAGGTCCAGTTCCACTGGCACGGAATATCAGGCATCTTCCGTGCGTGTCGCGGCGCACTGGCCAGGAGGGGCTCTGTATGTTCGCCATCGACTGCCTCAAGGCCAACGGCTCGCATCTCGGCACATGTATCGATAGGTAAGAAACAAATAGTTTATTTATAAAGTCAACAGCCAGTACCCAGAGTCAAAAAGCTGAGGAACAATTGGTAAAGGAAGGTCCCTAAGGAACATCTACTATCTAAGATACGAGGTACATTGGACATCTTTTTTACGTGTCGCAGCATCATAAATATAAAAGATTTCCTTATCAGTATAAGTATGAATACAACATGGTCACCTGATTAGCACCGTAACTTTATTTGAATATCCAAAATAAATATGCTACACAAAATAAACCATATTTTACCAGTGTTTCACAGTTTTTGTGAGATCTGTGTAGTATTATTATATTACTGACAAAAAAGACAAAGTAGGTAAAACAAGGTTCAGGACTATTTAAATCGGTCAACGCAAAAGAACTTACCACTTGCATTAATAGGCATGGAAATTCTCGTACTGAAATTTTCGTAAAAACTTGCATAGAGAGTCAGCGAAGAGTAGGAAGAGAATAACGCCAGTATTCCTGGGTAAGAAATTATCTGCAACAAAAAGTTAAAAAGAAAGTAACAATAGTAGACAAAGTAGACAGTATTATGAATATGGTTTATATGGTTAATATGATTGTTCCAGGTTTTACTTCGGATCATGCTGCCAAGTGCCAGACAAGACAATCATTCCACAAATGATTACCAACCACATTGACGACAACTCGATAGAAAACGCCAACTTTGTCCACCCACAAACAGACGACAAAATACACAGCAAAATACCTGAATTATTCCCCACAAGAAAACCGACAACACAAAAAGTCGAAACAACTACACGAGAAGCGACCGAAAGAACGGAATCTTTGGATTTAGAAACAAAATCGGACGAACACACGACGATCGACAACAGAATAATCAACGACGAAAAGTTAACGACGGCTGTTGTCGTCGAAACAACAACGAAGTTATCAGAAAAGACTGAAAAACCGGTTACAGAAGTACCTATTAAGTTATCAACATTCCAAACCGTATCTGGAGAGGTAAGTACTGTAAGCAGTACAGAAAAAGCTCAAGAGGTATCTGAAGTACCAGAAACGACTACTTCGACAACGACAACTAAAAAACCAACAAGAAAACCCGTAAAACCCTTCACGAGACCCACTTATAAACCTTACAATAGTACAAGGCCTTTGTACACATTATCAACTCTCAAACCTAAACCACCGATAGCTCTTTACAATACAACCAGAAAACCACCTTATAGACCCCCACCAAAACGACCGACAACTAAAAAACCGTTCCCGATACCTCCAAGATTAAATATAACCATTCTACCTCAATCTACTAGTTCAAAACCTTTACTAACTAGGCCATCATCTGTATCAATCACTTACATAAATACTACGCAGGTAACAACAACTAAAGAGGAACCTAAAACAACTTCCACAACAACAACTACCACCACAACAACTCCATCAACAACAACCACAGAAAAAGTTGCCACAACAACCGAATCAATATTAGAAACAACTTTGACAACTGAACCGCCTGTAGAAAAAACAGAAAAGGCAACAACAGAATCTGTAGTCGAAAGCGTAACGGAGGCAGAAAAGGAGACTACTGTTTCAGTAGAAAAAGAAACCACTAGTCAAGATACGGAAAAAGAGTCTGATAAACCAGAAGAAGATGGAACGAAAGACTCAGAACAAGAAAACATTCAAACTGACAACGAAACAAATCAGATAGAAAAAGACACAACAGAACAGGATGAGCAAAAGGAGACTACTGTACAAGAAGTTATTACAGAAAAAGAGATCTTGAAGCCAGTGACTGAAAGTGAAATTCCTCCAACAGTGGAAGAAGGCACAACGTCGACATCTACTGAGTATCCTCCTCTGATGACATGGACAAACACTATTGATGCTGTCACCAAAGCTCCAGAAAAAGTCACGGAACCAACTGATGGTATGTTATTTTTTATAAATCATCTTTTTGTATACCTCATAGGACGTCCACTCTTGGTTTTATTCATACTCTGTGGTTGTAATCAAATCATCATTCTTACTTGTGAGTGGACATCCTACTCTGACATTGTTAGGTTTTTCCTGTTCTGCGACTTCTGTGACCTCTAACGATGCTTCCAACTAGACGGCTTTCGGATGGCTCGTGTTATCAATTTAGTGAACTCATAATTATATTGTCTTCATGTTTTCACAATGAATCACTATTTGAAGATATATGGTATGTAATAGGTAACCAGAAACGACGTCCATCCATGCATCCATCTGACCATCAGCCATAGGAGGTCCACTATAGTTCTCCAATAAGACCGGTCTTGATGAAATCATCCGTTCACCTCGTAGTTAGACGTCCTACGCTTTGCTTGCCGTGGTCTTCACTCGAGATCTTTTCGACCCCATCGGTCATCAGTCCTCCGTGCTGTGTCTTGCTCATTGCCAATTCAACATCCCAATCTACTGAGCTATATAACTTTGACTCTTCTACGGACCTCTTCATTTCTAATTCAGTCTCACTTACTTCTACATACTGGCTAAATGCGAGTTAGAAAACTGCATAAACGTATAACGTCACGTCTCTTTTAGTAATAAATATTAACAAAAATGTATGAATTTCAAAGGAGCCATTATAAACCTTGTAGAACGGATCATATCAATAAAATTAAGGAAGCAGAGCCAAACCGCAGCCTTGTCTGGGGTTACAGATACCATCTAGCTCATAAATATAGCTCCGGAGGTAGTACCTATTTTGATTAGGGTATAATTTTAGGCTACACTTGCAAATTGCTTGAAGCCGTGGTGGTCTAGAGGTACTAATAGCCGCCTTACTATCGTGAGGTCGTGGGTTCAAATCCCATACCAATGAGTTCTATGGAATTTATGTACGATGTTTCACACCACTGGCTTTTCGGTGAAGGAAAACATCGTGAGGAAACCTGCATACGTCCGTAGAAGAAATTCGATGGTGTATGTGAATCCAGAAACCCGCACTGGGCCAGCGTGGTGGATATGGCCAAATTACCCTTCGTGGGTAGGCCTCCGACCTGCAGTGGATTATTAAAAAGATGTGTACATGTACAGGCACAGGTATAGGACCTCTCGATTTTAAGGACAGTGTTACCTACTACCCACTAGATCACAATGGCTTCATATAATACAGGGTTATTGGTAATTAATTAGCATCCTTTTAAAGTCTCTAAGATTCTGTACATCAAAAATTCAAAACTAACAAATTTTGTTCTGTGACTTTTGTCAAAACAGCTGTTCCGTACATTTTTACACAACGATATTTTTCTATGGTACTTACAGCATTTTTTTTGAGATTTGGCAAAAGGCTTACGTTCTGCAGTGGACTATTAAAAAAGGCTGGTACAGTTCTTGCAACTAGACCCTACCAACTGATCTTATTGGAGATCCATATTATGCGAGGCGTATGTTGAACGTCCCATGGCTGATACGCAGGAACCAACTCATTTGATAATACAAATAAACAAGTACATTAAGGTACTTATAACGGTACTCAGGCATCTTTTTGGTAAGCGTGCTACACACTAGACCGCATCTTTTCGTTCGCGGTAATAGGTATCATCTAGGTCATAAAAATAAGCCGTTTTGAGGCGTTTATTTTAATTCTACACTTTATACTTACAGGCTTCATAGACCCAGATTACAACACTAAGTAAATTATTTTAATTTTATTTTTTTTGCTACAATTAGAACCTATATCACGAAATGTAGACGTATTCAGCGAATTTATCAATAATTGGGAATAAAAAAAAACAATAATTGGGAACAAAAAAAAACAATAATTGGGAACAAAAAAAAACAATAAATGGGAACAAAAAATACAATAATTGGAAACAAAAAAAAACAATAAATGGGAACAAAAAGTGTTGTGTTATAGGAAATTCAATGAACGTAGTATTTAAATACATATGGAATTTTGAATTTTTGGCATAATGGCATTTACAACTGAGCAAAATTAAATCATTATTATTCATTAATGGCATTTACAACTGAGCTAAATTAAATCATTATTATTCATTAATGGCATTTACAACTGAGCTAAATTAAATCATTATTATTTATTAATGGCATTTACAACTGAGCTAAATTAAATCATTATTATTCATTAATGGCATTTACAACTGAGCGAAATTAAATCATTAATGATTTAATATAGTTATACAGTTGTAAATGCCATCCGCGGCCACTCATCCAAAGTCAAACCATGCTAGGTTTTGCTTTATTTCGTTAATCATCTAGGCAAGTTATTAATTGAGCACTACAAAGTAAAGATGGCAAGTGAAAAAATATCTTTGCAAAAATTTTCACTAGCTCTCCTCACAGGATAATAATACAGTATTTTTTGTTATTTTCCGACTCCATAGCTCGACTCCTACACCAAAACGGTAGTTCAATGACTTAAAAGCTTCAAAAGTCTCTAAGGCCAAGACTCTACCAAAGCGGGACGAAGCGTTAATAAGCATATTACGTAAATACTTAAGACGAATAACAAAACACAGCTCTCTACACGCAACTGTATTTTGTTTCTTGGTGATTCAGACCAATGATAAACCCGATATTTGTATGTAAGTTCTTTAGATTTTTAGTAAATGATTTTCACACAACTGGATCTTCGGAAGCTTTACATCTATATAAATTGGAGGGCGTATGTGTAAACACCTTCAATGACTCAGTACAGTTTAATCAGTCAAAGTTTTTTAATTGACAAAAAGTTACAAAGAATTAATAAATAATCTTTATTTTCAAAAACATTCCAGTAATAAATAACATTTCTATTAATTAATTAGCTAGAATAAGATAAAAATAAAATATACATCTATAGCCGAACTAGGCCAATGGCCTGTGCTTCGTATTACACCGCCCTCCCTTATTGCGTTTACTTCTAGCACAAAAAATAACTTTGAATTTAGATTACAAATTAAATATAGATTGTGCTATTATAAATTAATTCAAATATAAATAATATAGAATCTTGTAACATTAATAAAATTATTATGTACGAGTAAGCATGCATAATGAATTAATTAAACCGGTACCTACATCACAGTAAGCTAATACATATGTAAGTAGCTCAAAATCTTCTGTTTGCTCTCTAGGAACTTTTCCGATTCCCCAGAAAATTATAAAGTTGGACGTCAATATTTCGATGATTGCACTTACAGACGTAGAGCGTAGATATAATGGTGTGCAGTGTCCGTAACTACATCTATGACTGCAGTCGTCTCACAGACCCAGCTCCTTTTCGCTTTGGTGGAGTCGAGTCCCAAAGCCTCTTGTAAAGTAGCGCTAAGTAATTATTTATTTGCTTTAATTATACCGCGGCTTTTTCTAGCTCGAGTGTGATAAGACGTGTTTTGTGAATGTGGGTAGAGTCAATATTTTGATTTCTGTTCTTTAGGTGTTTTATTAATGTTTGCTTTAGTACTGTTATTTATCATCATTGATATATCATCTTATAATTGATAGGTCTTTGGTCTTACATTTAACTTTTGTTAGCCGTAAGGAAGTAAAAAAAAAAACTTCAATGATAATTTCGATTTTCTTAGGTTATCGGTGTAGATATGTATGACTATCTGTCTAATTATCTCTAGTAAAAATTTAAAGAAATATAGAGTGGCACGTTATCTTGGTATGGACATTTTATGAGAAGGAGAGTCATGTCACTAAAATAACTTTAAATATAGTGAAATGCAGCAGAAGTTGGAGAGGAAGACCAAAAAAATATGGAAAAATTGTGTGATAGATGAAATGCGAGAGAAAAGAGTTGATAAAGAGATGATGAATGATACCGTTTACCCATGTCAGAGGCCTTAAGGCGGCTTAAATACTCTGACACCAGGGCTAGCCACCCGGCTTATAAGAACTTACTTTAGGCGCCCTAAATCCATAGTAGAAGACATCCTACGGCTAATAATGGGTGTTTCCTCGTGGTCATACTAGTTTTGTTCAAGACGTCATATGCCGGAGATAATGCAATATACAAATACTTAATTTATTATTAATATATAAATACTTAATTTATTTATTTATGTAAGCTATACGTAAAATACAATTAGTAGGTACTATTAAGCATATTAAGACTGATAATAAAGTAAATTAAATTAGTAAAGAATTAATTTAAATAATAAACGATAATTTAAAAAAGTAATAATTTTCATCAGTAAAGTCTCAGAGCAAATAAAAAAATCAAAAGAGAATGTTGTGAACAAACAAGTGAAGCCAACCAAAACTACGCCTCGCCATGTACAGACAATTACACACACATCCAGGTAACTATGAAACTACGCCTTGGCTTGTCAGTAAAACCATGGCGGCGCAACAGCGACATGTATAAAAAACCGGCTTCACTTGACTGTTCAACGACGTCCCCTCTGGATTTTTTATTTGCTCTTAGAGTAAAGTAAATTAGTACTTAGCATATTAAGAGTGATAATGAAGTCAATACTCTTGTTATCAGGCGAGTTTGTGACACCATCGTTAGGAATGCCTTTGAGTGAGTCACCTAGCCGTTGACTCATGAGTCATGGGTCAATATCATACCTAATGGCTACGGTCAATATTTTCCTTTTTATTATAATATCGGCGAAGCTTTTTCTGTGGTTTTACGGTAGTATTTATACATTTCGTTATCATAAATAAATTAATAGAAGTTGTCTGAAATAAATATTTTGCCAAGCATAGTTTGCAGCTTTTTATGACGTATAAAATATCTGTGCCAAAAGATCCCTTACTTCCATGTTAGTATCTATCATGCTTTTGACATGTCATATTATTAATATGTATCTTAAAATCTATCGGCCTCTTTTAAATTAAAAAAAAACCGGACAAGTACAAGTCAGGCTCGCACACCGAGGGTTCCATACAAATCCAGAAAATTTCAGAAAATTGGGAAGTACGTTGTTAAAATCTCTGTACTCATCATCATCATCGACAAAAGTTTTTTTTTTTACTTTTCTCGCCATTCATCGAAAATTGTTAAAATAATTAAAAACCTGTTTTAGCATGTGCTAATGAAGCTCTTTTATATGATATCTTACATGATACGATTTACGTATTTTGAATTTTAAACCCATATTTTGTGAATTTTGAAGCCCTATTTTCTGTGAATTTTGAAGCCCTATTTTTGTGATTTAAATAAAAATGTTCAATTTTCAGATTTATTCCTATACTGTACTCTGAGACAATGCTTTTCACCAAATTTCATAGTTCTATGTCAACGGGAAGTACCCTGTAGGTTTTGATTTTTGTGAATGTCGAAATATGCGATTTTTTACGACATAAACGGCATTAACTTCTTTATATGATAACTGAGAAGTTTTTCCTTTACACAACTGTAAGAGATCGTAGATATACGTATACAGTTTAAATTTCAACTCGATATCATTACGCGTTCTCGAGATAAAGAGTCTTGACATACACACAGACGGACAGACAGACAACAAAGTGATCCTATAAGGGTTCCGTTTTTTCCTTTTGAGGTACGGAACCCTAAAAAATAAAAATAATAATGATAACTTGGCGAAAGATGCGTGCAAAGAAATGGGGAAGATTTTGTCCAGCAGTGAGACACGACGGGCTGAGAAAAATCGGTCTAAGGTACAGTTCCCACGACTATCACAATGATAACAATGTTGGAATTACAGCAGTGATAGTAAATAGAAAGTGAGGTACTGGATACTACGATCTGACCTCGTGGTGGCCCCGATACGTGACCCGCGTGGTAACCAGGACGAGTATCCGTCGGTACTCTGATAGGTACTATTAACTGATACCTACTAGTAGTTTAGGATCAGATATCAACCAGTGGAAAGTAAAGAAAATCAGAAATTTGTATTTTACGATAACTGTCTATACGCAGGTATAGGCTTACTCAAAAAAAAGTTCTGCTTCCATGGGCATTTTCACATTTTTGTGTCAGTTTTTGAGATGGAATAACTAACAATAATTCGCCTGCCTCGGAGGCTTAGTGACCTTGACTACAAGGATCAAAGAAGCTTGAATTCGATTCCCATCCAGGACAAATATTTATGTAATGGACATAGGTGTTTTCTCTGTGTCTGGGTGGTATTTAGGTATTAACTATATGTAAGTATGTATTTAAAAATATATTTATGTAGTATATCAGTCTCTGGCAGCCATATGCCAAGCTTTTGGTGTCAGAGACCGTGTGTAAGATGTCCCCTAATCTAATATTTATTTAGTTGTATTGTACTGTCCTGTATCAGCCATTTTTTATAGTCCACTGCAGGATGTAGGCCTACCCACGAAGGGTGATTGCGTCATATCCACCACGCTGGCCCAGTGAGAGTTGGTGGATTCACATACGCATTGAATTTCTTCTACGGACGTATACAGGTTGCTTCACGATGTTTTCGTTCACCGAAAAGCCAGTGGAGTGAAATTCCGTACATAAATTCCTAGGAATTCATTGGTACCATGGTCATTGGACCGTGATTTGAACCCACGACCTCACGATTGCAAGGCGAGTGTCATTACCACTAGGACACCACGGCTTCAACCGTCATTTGTTGAGCCGAAAACAAATGATACGAAATATCTACATATCAGGTGAATTGACGTCCTATGGGTAAAATATGTAGGATGTAGAAATAACCTCTCGTGCATGTATCAGCTGCTATATCCTCAAAGTCGTCCAAGTATATATTTTAACTTGGTTTAGTATTTCTGGAAGGGATCCAAACAGTACACGGTCACGAGCTCACGATCATTCGGTCGACCAGTCGTACTTCGTCACGACTCTGTGACACTTCTCGAGCATACGAGTAACTTAGATCTTGAGTGAATTATAAATGATGCTTGGACCTTGGATGCTACCTAATCTTTGCTATACATTTATAATATAACTACTATTAAAATAACTAACTAAAAATGAACTAATTTCGATGCAGTTTTTTGATGATCGAGATAATACGAATGATACGATTTTTTTTTACAATTTGTTACACAAAACATTTAGGTATAAGAACCATAATTATTGAAAAGTAACCATAATTATTAAAATCGTGGTGGCCTAAAGGTATTGACTCTCGCCTTGCAATCGTGAGGTCGTGGGTTCAAATCCCGGTCCCGTACCAATGAGTTCTTTGGAATTTATGTACGGAATTTTACACCACTGGCTTTTCGGTGAAGGAAAATATCGTGAGGCAACCTGCATGCCTCCGTAGAAGAAATTCGATGGCGTAATGTGAATCCACCAACCCGCACTGGGCCAGCGTGGTGGATATGGCCCAATCACCCCTTCGTGGGTAGGCCTACGTCCTGCAGTGGACTATTAAAAAGACTGATACAGTACAGTAACCATAATTATGGTACTCTATTTATTCTGATTTTATAATTGTTATTTAATGTTTCAGAAATATGGTCTCCAATCACTCCGCCAGAAGGATGGATTCTGTTATCAAGCATCAAACCAGATACCTCTTCAACAACGACAACAACAACAACTGAAATCCCAGCAACCGAGCCCACCACAGCCGCTCAACCAGAAACAACCATAAAAATCATCGAAACAACCGAAAAGGCTGTTGAAACTCCAACTGAAGCACCTGTTTCTGAACCAGTACTAACAACTTCATCAACCACTACAACCACAGAAGCCACGACAAAAACAACTACAACTGAAATTCCAACAACTCAATCAACATCAACTACAGCCGAGTCAATAACTAAATCGTCAACAACGGAATCGTCAACTCAACCGCTTCTAGAATTCACTGTCAACGTCACTCTGTCACCGACAGTACCGACGTCAACGTCAAGTGTTGGTTTGACAACGTTCACGTCAGTGTCAACCAGTGACAACTCAACTAACGCCAATAAAACGGAAACAACTTCAACGTCAGCTATTACTGAGGCTCCTACGACGACAACTACTGAGTTCTGTAAGTCATTTTACTTAAAAATGTATTTTTAACCCCTGGCACAAAACGACGGGGTGTTATAAGTTTGACGTGTCTGTGTGTGGCATCTTAGCTCTCAAACGGATGAACCCATTTTGTTTTTTTGGAAAATGAAGGAAAATGAATGGAGTGTTCTTCGCTTTGTTTTATAAAAATCGATCCAGCAAAAAAATATCAGCTCTTCTGCTAGTTTGCTGTAGGAAACTTACTGCGTTAGGGGTTTTTTTTAATTTTTTATTTGATTTTGTATTTTTTTTGCAAACTGTACCTGTAGTGAAAGCTTTCGGATTTTTTTACTTTTGCCAATGTCCGATTTAAGTTTCAAGATCTAATTTATTATCTTAAAAATTCGGTCGTAGTCGAAGTCAAAGTTCAAAAAAGTTGCAGCCAAGTCCAAGTTATACCATACCGTATCTAATTTGTTTTTTTTTTTTGTTTCAGCTCTAGAAAACTTGGGTAACGACAAAAATGACTACAAAAAAGGTGAGAAATTTTATATTATATAAATTTAAATGCGTTAATCTTTAAGTATGCTATGGTTTTTAAAAATTATTAGGTAAAACTTTTTTTCATTTTCACATAATAAATTTTTTATCATAAAATCATTTCATATAATTTTCACATAATTATTTTACAATAAAATATTCAATATTTACCTCGTAAAAAAACTAAGTATATTTTAAGTTCACTACAATACTATACTAATAACAATACTTCTGAGATAAGTCATGCAATTTATAAAAATGACAAAAATAAATTAAAATATCAAGATAATTTTAACTCTTTCAAAAGCTGCAAGTAACAAGCAAGGGCATCTATTGATTTTATTCATAATGCCGTGTAATCAATTTCCACAGTTTTGAACAATGCATCAGACAAATAACATATAATTATTTTCTGTACGAACGTAGTGTATACAAAACAACATATTATATTATAACAATAAAATTGAACAGATAATAGATTTTAAACTATAGACAAAGAATATAGTATAATACTGCCGTCTTTAACCTAAAAAGCCGTTAAACCACAAAACCAAATTTTTGGGTATCATCGAAAAACGCGGGACTAGACAAATAAAGTACTTTAACTATTATTTGCAAAACGGCTTTAAAGGTAAGCTATTATATGTAGAATAATGATGTTTTCAAATAATTATGGGATCATAGGATCCCATAATTATTAGAAAACGGTATTTAAGTTATGTTTTGTTGCATGACGTCTTTATTGACTTGTAAAGTAGAAATAAGAATGTCTATAGCGGTGTTTTCACAATTTCTATCTTCTAAACTATAAACGATATAAAAATAATTCTTTCAGTGACCGATAGATAATTTTAAACTCTATAACAATGTATTTAAAAGTGAAAAATGACTCCCTGTGGCTTAACAGTGTTATAGCTTGTGGACGGCAGAATAATACTATAGATAGATGTTACAAGTTAACAAAATAAAAACGAACTAATTTGGCAACTCTACTAAGCGAGTCTATTTTGTAACCAATAAAATAAAGACACTAAAACTCTATTTATTTGGCAATATATGGTTTAGTTTATGAAATGTTATTTAAGTTTTGTTACAATAAATACTAATTTATTTCTTCGAAATTACGTTTCAGGTCAAAACTTTTGCAATCCCTGAATTCTAACAATTCTAATTATATTTTTTTTACTCAGTCATTACCTACACTTATTGTAGGCATTGTAAAGTCTGCTATACTTAACATATCTATTTTATTTTGAGATAAATAATGTTTATATATCGTGTAGAGCGTGCAAATAGCTAATAGAAAAAAGTAAGCCAAGTAATAAATTTCTATAATCTCTAATTGCGACCTTGTAATCAGTTAAAACTTGGTTAAAACCTTGTGTCGAATAGCTTCGGAAAATCCTAATTCGTAGAAAATATTGTACTAGCTTTTGTCCGCGGATTCGCCCGCCTGGTATTTTAATTTCTGTGCTAATCTATGGGAACATTTTATTTTATCGGGATAAAAAGTAGTATGTCACTTTCCGGCCGTTGAACTATATCCATGCCAAAAATTAAGTCAATCCGTTGCTCCGTTGCTGCGTGAAAGAGGAACAAACCAACAAACACACCTCGGATTTATAAGTAACTAGCTTTTGCCCGCGGCTCCGCCCGCGTGGTATTTTGACTTTTGTGCTATCCCACAGGAACCTTTTATCGGGATAAAAAGTAGCCTACGTCACTTTCCGGCCGTTGAATTATATCCATGCCAAAAATCAAGTCGATCCGTCGCTCCATCGCTGCGTGAAAGAGGAACAAACCAACAAACTTTTCGGATTTGTAATATTAGTATGATTCGTAGTTCAAATGTTGAAAAATGACATAATTATATTACTTTTTATCCCGGGAAAATAAGCGATTCCTATAGGATGACACAAAATTCAAAAAATCACGCAGACGCAGCCGCGTGCAAGTCTAGTTACTTACAGTACAATCTGCGTATTTATTAGTACTATACTATGTCTCGAAATCTATACGTAGTAGGTAGTTAGCTTTTGTAAAAAATTGAAGTCTACCAAATAGATTAAACATAAATCTGAAGGACTTTAGTCTACACAATTTTCCTTACAAATACCTAATCATTGTAAAGCGATAAATGAACAAAATAAAATAAGGAAGTGTACAGCAGATGTGGCAAATTACTTCAAATAATTATGATTTAACTGCCGCGTGACGTCGGCGATTGTCCGAGTTCATGTGAGAAATAATGAAGACTGTATAATGTTATTATTTTAGCTGGAAACGGTTTAACTACATGTCTTAATAGAGTCTATCTTAAACTAAAATTATGTTTTGCAAGTAGTTACATCTATCGCTTCTTTGCTATATATCTCTAGGTACATAAACCAATGTGTGGCGTACGTAGAGTAGAAATTTTCTCTAGCCGCCATTTTTAGCTGGTATAAATTAAAAAAAAATATACTTAATAAATTTATACAAACAATAATAATAATACAATAAAAATAATTTTCTTTAGCTGCAGCTGACGATTTTTGCTCATCTGAGAAAAATATAATGTATTTACTTTTTAGTTTTCCAATAAACAATTATCCATTGGATTTGACATGTATGAACAGTATTTCATAACCAATAATTATTTTTGCAAAAAATGTCATGACCGTGTACAGAATTCGCGAATATTTCACGCGGATCGATGTAGCATTTCTCACATTATTGTTGATTCATCAAAAATAGCTCAGCCGATTTCGACAAAAATTAAATGGAAACAAATTCAAAGTATATTTTTTCCAAAAAAAAAATATCAAAATCGGACCACTACATATGTAAAAAGTTATGCGTGGTTAAGCTGGAAACATACTATCGGACGCGGCTTACGGGCGCGACTGACAGCCGCATTTAGCAGTGTGCACAGTCTTAAAACATCCGGTGTGCCAGATCGCTCTCGGACGTCCGAACGCTCAAGGTCGTCCGAAGGTGACGTCCGAGACTTACGTCCGATAGTGTGCACGGCTCAGTGTACATTCATTATCTAGATACCTATCAGTCGCAGCTGTCAGTCGCGTCCGTAAGCCGCATCCGATAGTATGTTTCCTACACTAGCTACACACATAAAAAAAAAAACAAATATACGCGTCGAATTGAGTAGAACTTATAAATATCAAAAATAGAACCTACGAGTATTTCAAAGCCACGATCAGTATTTCAAAACCAAATCCAATAGACTGTAGAGTATTAATAAAAGAATAATGATATTAGGATAGAAACCTCCTCCTTAGTTAATACCAAACAAAAAAAAACCCGACATTTGAATTTGATACTTTATAAAAATTTGATATCGTTGCGCTTACAGATAACGCGAATTATCCCCAATGATATCAATATTTATTAAATTCATGACTTCAAAATAAATATGACAATTTAATTATTACAATAATGGCTGTCAAGCTGTCAATTGCTTTGTTCAACATGATAGAGGAGATTTATGGGCTGCAGTAATTATAGATTGTAATTTGTCCAATTATAAGTGTCCTATAGCGTGACAGTCGGAGGATGTCACAGTGACATCCTACGACTGTCACGGTTGGGCACGATTCGATGCTTTTTAGGGTTCCGTACCCAAAAGGTAAAAACAGAACCTTATTTTGTAAAACTCCACTATCCGCTAATTAATCCACTAATTAATTCTAAGTTTGTTTTTTATTGTTTTTCTTTGATGTAGAATAAAGTAGATATTATTGTTATTCCTCTTTATTTAATTGAATTCACAGGCATAGCCTGGTCCTTTATTAGGCATCAATGGAGCCTAAGCCAACATTGAGAGGCCCCTTTTACAATTATGAAATATAAAAACAGCAGTAGGTATAAAAATGATAGCGTGAAATGAAAACTATGGCATATAAAATGACTTGAAATATCGTAATTGGGCTATTTTGGTGAAATTTTAAATGTTTTGTAAAATTAGACTACGGAATGAGGTATGGCACCCGCTAAATATGCCCTATTTCAAAATTTCGTAGCGGCTGGTGACTTGCCGTCCACTAAATGGGCTCCCCATAAAGGCTACCGTAAGTCGATTGGTTGCTGCACTTTCACTAGACGCTACTCGCGGAGTTATGCCCTTTAACACTTCCACCCTGGAGCTTAGGTTCTTAGCTCTTGCGGCTAGGAGTGGAAACACTCCTAGCCGGCCAGTTAAGGCAAGAGAGGAGTCAGGGGTCTCATTTAGCCCCAGGGAATCAGGGTTCGCGGTGTCGCCACTCACCGACGACTCGCCACAAAGTCGCCGCTGCGATTTTTTTTTTATTGTTATTATTATTATCCGTCTATCTGTCACCAAGTTGTGTCTCATGATTCATATTCATTTATTTGCCAAGTGTTACAAAGGTCTTAAATTAAAACATTGGACTTAAAAACTTAGTCGCCCTTTTCGGGCATCGCAAATGGTTTAGAGCTGGGTTGCTTTTGAACAATTAGGGTATATAAAATTAAATGTGTCTACTTAACTAACTGAAAGTCGTGACAGCTAGACAGTTGAAATTTTTAAAAATGATATATTTCTGTTGTCGCTATAATATATACTTAAAACAGAATAAAATAAACATTAAAAATATTTGTTGCATACAAACGTGATTTTTTTTTTGGCTTATTTGCTGGATTAGTAACGGTAGACACTTGAAATATTCATAGAATATTTTTTTGTATACTAGCGACCCGTCCCGGCTTTACACTGGTGTATTATACATATAAACCTTACCCTTGATAATTCAAGGGGAAGATTCTCTTATTTAAAAAAAAAACTGCATCAAAATTCGTTGTGTAGTTTTAAATATATAAGCATACATAGGGAAAGACAGTGGGAAGCGACTTTGTTTTATACTATACAGTGATTCACTTCAAAAAAAATCCCATTTAAATTAAAATAAAATTTACTAAGGTCTCTCACACAATGTACCTATTGATAATGGTACGGAATCCTTCGTGCGTGAGTCTGACTCGCACTTGGCCGATTTTTTAACCGATTATCTACAATTTACTTGTCCGATTTACACAATCTGTCGTTTATGAACTAAATTATTGACCATCAATTATTGGTTTAACGATTAGGTTTTAATTTAGTAGTTGATTTACAGTGTCCAAGTTTAGAGTGCTTCCACTTTGCCCCACCAAAGCGCCCCACTGGTGGGGCAGATTCCACTCCTTCATTTTTTGGAGTGGAATCTGCCCCACTCATCCCATCTTGGTGGGGCAGATTCCACTCACTTTTTAGACCAGTGGAATCTGCCCCACCAGGGGTGTCGCATGATTTTAAATTAAATTATTAGTGCCATGAAGTGCGAAATACAACTTCAAAATTTTAATCAGTATAACGACCCACTAAAAGCACAGATAAGTGACGACATTGAATCCAAAATATTAAGAAGATTGTAAACTAAAAGCACAATTATCTGAATTAAAATATTTCAGATTGTATGTAGTTATTGTATTTATGTCGCAAATATTTTCGAAGTCATCGTAAAGTAAAAAAAAAAAAAAAATTGCATATTATTCATTAATAATAATATGTGTAAGTGTCGAGTTTGTTTTTTTTATAATAATTTATAATAATCTATTCATTGTAATGATCTTTTATAATCTATTCGAGATTTTATCTCAGTCAGCAAGTTACTTGAATAGTATGTACTTAGTTAAAATTTGCACCTATTACAAATGATAAATGTTTCCATCTTAATTGCAACCTTCATTATGTGAATTAATCATACAGGGTTATTTGTAATAAATTACCATGCTTTAGGGGTTATTCTGTACATCAAATTCTGTATATTTGTTCAACGACTTTTGTCAAATCTCAAAAAAGTTGTTGTTCCATAGAAAAATATCGTTCACCCTTGACAAAATGTATGGAACAGCTGTTTTTTTTTGAGTTTTCACAAATGTCGCAGAACAAAAGTTGTTAGTTTTGAAGTACATACCTAGAAGGATGCTAATTGATTAGAAATAACCCTAAATTTTCTGCATTAATACGTTAATCACAACTTATGTATGTAGTATACAGGTTGGAGAGCTGGCGCCGACATTAATTTGACCCACATGTAGTACTAGTAACCAGTAGTGGATTGTCAGTGCCTTCTAGTTAATACACGCGTCTATTTAAGTTGCAGTGACCAGGTATGAGTCCTACCAGAAGTCGGAGGTCTTGCCACTGCAACTTCAATAGGTCGTTTGTGATGTTTCTATTTAAATTAGGGAAAGTAACCTTAGAGTCTTAGATTATAAATAACTAAAGTATATTAATACTCTAAGCTTAAAGTGTTTGCAATCCTCTCTTTTGTTCCACATATTCTGATATTATTTTTTGGTATGACAACACAGCAATACGTGCTCTTCCGCCGCTATTGACTTACAGTGTTTAGTTGCTTCGTCCCCTACCTGTTTTCTCGTGCCCTCTTTGCGTGCCTCCTCGTGCGTAGATTGTAGCAACACTGTCAACAGGGAACACGATGACTTCTTTGGCCTCGCTGTCCCTGGCCAAAGAGGGCACGAGAAAACAGGTAGGGGACGAGGCAACTAAACACTGTAAGTCAATAGCGGCGGAAGAGCACGTATTGCTGTGTTGTCATACCAAAAAAGAATATACATTTTGTCAAGGGTGAACGATATTTTTCTATGGAACAACAACTTTTTTTTGAGATTTGACAAAAGCAATTGAACAAATATATAGAATTTGATGTACAGAATAAGCCCCTAAAAGCATGGTAATTGATTACAAATAACCCTGTATGATTAATTCACATAATGAAGGTTGCAATTAAGATGGAAACGTTTATTATTTGTAATAGGTGCAAATTTTAACTAAGTACATACTATTCAAGTAACTTGCTGACTGAGATAAAATCTCGAATAGATTATAAAAGATCATTACAATGAATAGATTATTATAAATTATTATAAAAAAAAAACAAACTCGTCGTTTATTTATGAATACAAAAATTACACTTACACATAGTCCAAATTACACTTACACATATTATTATTAATGAATAATATGCAATTTTTTTTTTTTTACTTTACGATGACTTCGAAAATATTTGCGACATAAATACAATAACTACATACAATCTGAAATATTTGAATTCAGATAATTGTGCTTTTAGTTTACAATCTTCTTAATATTTTGGATTCAATGTCGTCACTTATCAGTTCTTTTAGTGGGTCGTTATACTGATTAAAATTTTGAAGTTGTATTTCGCACTTCATGGCACTAATAATTTAATTTAAAATCATGCGACACCCCTGGTGGGGCAGATTCCACTGGTCTAAAAAGTGAGTGGAATCTGCCCCACCAAGATGGGTTGAGTGGGGCAGATTCCACTCCAAAAAATGAAGGAGTGGAATCTGCCCCACCAGTGGGGCGCTTTGGTGGGGCAAAGTGGAAGCACTCCAAGTTTATACAGTACCTTCAAACGAATTATTTATATATTATATTTGTTTATAAAAAAATCGGATTTACTACGAATAAGTTTGATAAAATTTGGTATTCAGATATATATTTTTTTCATAAGTTTCTTTATATTATGTTTAGATGGTATTTCCGATAAATCTCTAATTTCCGTTGTATTTTTTTATTTTTACTTCGAATGAAGCTCTCTAGTTTATTTTTCAAACAAAAAGTTTTTTCCTTTCATATAATAATATAAATAGTACCTATTAACACAAAAAATAGTAGATACCTTTAATAAGATCTCTATGATATTTAATTATTAGATACTATCTATATAAAATAATATAAGCAAGGCAAAAAAGGTTGTGTCATTCTTTTTATTACAGGGTTGAATATGTAATTAGTGCTGAGTAAGCAAATTTTTACATATTTATAGATTTAATGCAAGGTTTGAAATTAATAAATACCTAAAGAACAATAGGTAAATATTATTGCATAATATAACTGTTAAATAGTAACCATGGATTTATTATTTGATAGTAACACAGTTTGTAAAAATATTTGTATCTGTACATAAATTAGGAATAACTTCAGATCTATAAAGCCGGAAACATACTATCGGACGCGGCTGACGGACGCGACTGACAGCCGCGACTTAGCAGTGTGCACGTCTTAAAACATCCGGTGTGCCAGATCGCCCTCGGAAGTTCGAACGCTCAAGGTCGTCCGAAGGTGACGTCCGCGACTTACGTCCTATAGTACACGGCTCAGTGTACTTTCATAGTCTAGATACCTATCAGCCGCGGCTGTCAGTCGCGTCCGTCAGCCGCGTCCGATAGTATGTTTCCGGCTTAAATCATTACAGGAACAATAACCACGATAATAATTTTACCAATTTGTTACCATTTTACCAATATGTTTATTTTATTCATATGTGTTTAGAGCGTAAATAAATAAATACCTAAATTACTACAAATATGTTCTATACAGAAAATGTTTAGGAATCTAAATATTTTACTTAAAAACCTAATGACCGACCAAATCAAATTTCATTAGTTATGTATATAAATTAACCCAATGAACAACTAGAATATTAATGCCATACCTAACCGTAATCTAAAATTAGAACATAAATATAATAAATGTCAAAACCGAACAATTACATAAATATTAACTGTATTGAAGAGAACAACTTTGTCCGTCGCTTTCGTTTTTGTTGAGCTCGTAGCCAGGCTTCTAGGTTAAAGACCCCAGTACCTGACAAAATGTAATGTACACCGCATAAAACAAAAAAAAAGAAAAAAAAAAGGATCTAGAATCACACAAAGAGTTGACACCGCACGATGCGCACGCCAATGCCAAGGCAAAACGCAAGGACGTAATAATACGTGTGCTTGCGGTTTACAATTATTATAAAACTATGTAATTCACCGCGAATTTATATACTACAAAATTGAAGACGCTCCGAAGCAAATAGTTTTTATTTTACGTGATAAACTCGGAAGAATGTGTTTCAGAGCCAAGGCTGTGCGGACAATTAAAAAATAAAAATGTCATGGGAATACGAAGATGAGTGGTAGTGCAGTGAAAAATTAACGATGATTTGTTGCCATTTTATGTGATAAAAATTATAATTTTAGATAATTATTTTAGTTCTTAACTTGCCTGGAGTTAATAGTGACTTTATAATTAAACAAAAAGCGCTAAATTTCAATTAAAAAGGTCACCTACAACATTTTACTGACGTCTATTTGTGTTTAACAAAAAATTGAGGAAAAATACGTGCACCATCAATGGGACAGTTTTTATTGGATCAGGTCCAATTAGTGTTTTGCTTTATCAATATAAAACCTTATTGCAAAAAATGAAACTGGGTTTTAAACGACGTTCATATGGTTCCACGTACCTATTTGTTGTATGAACCTATTCTTTTTATTTAAAGTCTGGTAGTATATTAGCCGCGCGGTTACCAGTTGTTTAAAAAGTTACCAGTGTTCAAGTGTTACTAAAATTCTCTGAACAGTTCTTTATTGTTTCAATTTTCAATCAACCATAAAATATAAAAGTCAATATAAGTAGGTAATATAGTTTAAAAGTGATGTGAAATAATCAACCAAAAAAACTCTACTAATTACCTACGTAATAACACACAACTCATTTTATCAACAACTTTTCTTATCAGAAAAAGTGTCAAAACAACTTCATCTTAAACTATTGTTTACTACAGTAGATATTTTTCAAAACACCAATGACAATTTTAGAGCCATAAAATTAAAACTATAACGCCACAAAAACATGTTAAAAAATAAAGAGTGAACTTAAAAACTAACGCCACTGTAAAAACGTTAAGAAATAAAGAGTGATCTTTTTAAAAAGAAGGATATAGATAAAAAATGCTATTAAACTCTACGCTTCTCATGCTGGCAGTCTGCGGACGGCGGCTGTGGCAGGCGCCGACCGCGCGCATCGTTGGGGGAGAGAAGAGTGGCTTCGGCATGTGGCCCTGGCAGATCTCCCTCCGTCAGTACCGAACCTCGACCTATCTGCACAAGTGTGGGGCTGCCTTGCTGAACGAGAACTGGGCGATCACCGCGGCGCATTGTGTTGAACAGTGAGTTTTGAATATGGAGCGAAAGGTGTGGAAGAGTTTGCAATACAGCGTGCGCTGGTTTGCAAAAGTTTGCAAGCTGTTGGAAACTTTCCCGCTAACTTGGTTCACTTTTCTTTTCAAAGATTACATATAAATCTAGAATGTTATTTTAAATCCTAGCTTTACTAGTAGATAAGAACAAAAAGAGAATGAATGGATGAGTAAGGCTAAAAGTCTAAAGTGACTATCGGAAGAATTTAAAGGAGGCCTAGCACAATTTCGATCGAATGTCTTTTACCACGTATTACAAAAATATAGAAAAAAATCCTTGAACAAGAATGCATAATATCAGACTCTATTGGGTGATTGCAATTGTAATAAACGTAAAATTGGCATCATAGGTAATATTTTACTTTTTACTACCTACTAGCTGGTCCGTAAAGCAATGAATGAACAAAAACAACGATTCCTTCATTTCACTCACTCGCCATCACACAAAGGCGGGTTCCCAACTTAGATTATAGAATGGTTCCCAATGAGTGACAACAGCTCATTTAGTCACACTGACTGGCTAATAACCCACCCCGGGTCATTAATCAATCTTGAATCTGTATTACCGGCAAAAATATAACTAATAGCAGGAATTGATTTACTTATTTAGTATATTTTTATTTTTGGGGCTTAACGGATTAGTTTACCTGCCTCGGTGGCTCGGTTAGTGATCCTGACTTCTGGATCAAAGAAGCTTGGGTTCGATCCCCACCCAGGGCAAGCATCTATGTGATGAACATAGGTGTTTGCTCTGTGTCTGGATGTTATTCCGGTACTATCTATATAAGTATGTATTCAAAATATTTAGGTATACGTAGTACAATATATCAGTCTCTGGCAGCCTTATCAACAGGCTTTGCTTAGTTTGTGGTCAGAGACCGTGTGTCCCCTAATGATATAGTTTCTATTTTGTTAGGTAAATTATATTTTAAACGTTGGGTTTGTTCAAAAATTGCATATTCTAAATGTGTGGCTTTTGGACGAAAACTACAGTTCGAAGGCGGTAGTCAACCACAGACTTTTAAAAAAGTAAATGCAGCAAGAATCTGGCTGTGGTTGGTTAAATATAGAGGAAGTGGGCGGATATTTTTATAACATCTTGTCAGAGACTGCCACGGTTTTTGGAGGGCATTCTGGTCGAGCTTTCGGAGCGAAGAACAAGTCTAGATTACTTATTTTAAGAGCTTAAAGAACACTGTGATGGAAGAAATAAATCTGCAAAGTTTAATTGTAATAATATTGGTGTTTCTACTGCATCGAAGTCCTCGGTTTCCTAACATAAGCTACATTAACTTGTGTTTCATTCCAGCGTCCCCCCATCAGAGCTGCTCGTGCGACTAGGAGAGCATGACCTAGCAAATGAAGACGAGCCGTACGGTTTCGCCGAGCGCCGCGTTCAAATCGTGGCCAGCCATCCGCACTTCGACTCGGCCACATTCGAGTACGACCTGGCGTTACTCAGGTGAGAATACTCAATCATTTATTAGAACAAATATTATGTAGTATTAGTGTGACGTACGTGAGACATATTAGACTCAACGAACTAAGACGAACCGTAGGATTCACCGAGCGTCGCATTCAGATCGTGGCCAGCCACCACTTCGACTCGGCTACCTTCGAATACGATCTTATTCTAATAAGGTGAGATTAGCGATTTCCAGCGAGATTAGTGAAATCGAGTTAGTAACGTCAGGGAGATAAGTCTGAGCGTACGGGTTCGCTGTTGTTTGATCGCGCAGACAACGGACCACACCCCCACTTGCATAATATCGCACCGCACTACGCTGGACCCCCAGACGAGTCCGTTCGTACCTAGCTCGCCCTCCCCAGGGACCTACTTCTAGCCGACGCAGGAGGAGGAGGTAGTTTTTAAACTTTCGCGATTTGAACACATTATTATTATATACTAGACTGACCACCCGTGAGTCTACCCGTGACCACGGTCGATGCAACTCGGCCGAAAAGTCGGGATGATGAGGTATTTATTTATCTCGTAATTTTAGAGCGCGATTAGTCCCGTAGTATATAATAATGAGGAAGAGTATGATGGCGAAGAGAGCAAATAGGCTACCACAATGATGAGGCCCAGAAAGGGCTCCACGAAGCCACGATGACCACCTAAGCCAGGATGGCCAACGTAGTCGGTCCACGCCTAGACGGCAGTGTATGCCGAAATGGTAGAGGGTGATAATCACCCATGAAATGCCCCCTGACCAGTGTGTCAGGGCGTCCAGCCCCAGCAAGGAGGGAAATCTCGGACTGGTTCCTGTCTGCAACTGACATAAGGAAGAGAAGACCAAAATGATGATGAGGTTCGCCGAGCGCCGAGTGCAAAGTGGCCAACCGACTCGGCCGTATTCGAATACGACCTGACTTTACTTACAAGAGACTAGTGAGACTGGGTACTTAAGATAGAAAGGAAATTTCTGCTGGCTGTGCTACGACTTAGCGGATCACAGTATTTGGACCTATGCAGTATGTCACACGTTGTTTTGCTTCACCAAAAAGTCAGTAGTGTGAGAATTCGTTCACGAATTTCAAAGAGTTCAGTGATACAGGACCAGAATTTGAACCCACGAACGATTGACTAAACACGATTGCAACGAACATTATTAATATATACTACGGGACGAATCGCGCACTACAATTACGAGATAAATAAATACTTCCTCATCCCGACGTTTCGGCCGAGTTGCATCGACCGTGGTCACGGGTAAAAACACCAAAAAAAAAATGCAACGAACATTCTACCTATGACCTAATAGGCCAACGCTTTTTTTGTAACATACTTAGTAACAATTTTATTATTATTCGCTATAAATGGCACGACGCGCAACGAAGAAATAAGTACAAAATTCAAATAATTCGATCAAATCAAAGCATTTTTACATTATTGTTTTTGAAAATTGCTCAGCCAATTAGCTATGTAAGTTAGTTTAGTAACACATTTAATTTTTATCCAAGTACCTTATTGATAAGAAGCGCCATAGCGCCATAAAACATTTGCAATGCCCGGAAAAGGGGGACTAAGTTTGTAAGTGCAATTTTTAATATAAGAACTCTGTAAAACAAAAAAAAAAGAAGAACCACTTAGTGGCAAATAAATGAATATGAATTTCGATAAAATTGAAATGAAACCACTTCTATGTAGAAGTAATCTACCATAGAAAAAACCGGACAAGTGCGAGTCAGGCTCGCACATCGAGGGTTCCGTACAACACGTTGTTAAAATAATTAAAAACCTGTTTTAGCATGTGCTAATGAAGTTCTTTTATATGATACCTTACATGATACGATTTACTCATTTTGAATGTTGAACCCATATTTTGTGAATTATGAGGCCCTATTTTTTGTGATTTAAACAAAAATGTTCAGTTTTCAGATTTATTCCTATATTTGTACTCTGAGACAATGCTTCTCGCCAAATTTCATAGTTCTATGTCAACGGGAAATACCCTGTAGGTTTTGATTTTTGTGAGTGTCAAAATATGCTGTTTTTTACAACATACACGGCTCTACCTTTTTTAAACGATAATTGAGAAGTTTTTCTTTTACACAACAGCAAGCGACCATAGATATACGTATACAGTTTAAATTTCAACTCGATATCTTTACGCGTTCCCGAGATAAAGAGTCTTGACATACACACAGACGGACAGACGGACAACAAAGTGATCCTATAAGGGTTCCGTTTTTTCCGTTTGAGGTACGGAACCCAAAAAAATCATCAAAATCAGTTAATAATTAACGGAGTAATCGCGTAGCATACGTACAAAAAACATACCTACTACGACCAAAGAACCTCCTATTTTAAAAATGTCATTGACAAACTTTGAGGCTTTTTAGCACTTAAGTATTTCGTTGACCTACAAAGTAATTCACAATACTAAATAAATGATAACCGTCCGTAAAATAAATGTTTATCACCTCCTTTATTATTAACATAAATATTTATTAACTGAGTAATTATCGGGGCGGTGGGAATGCTGAGCCGTTTTTCATGAACTTGTTACAAAGGTCAAGTGCAGTGGTGAGTGACCGCTGTTGGTGGCGACAAAAAATGTGGGTGTGAATATGTTTATATGTTGAGGTTCTGTAGGTTTTTAATAGCGCTCCTAGCGTAGTTTGACTAGGTGTTTGTCAGCCTAAACTGAGAGGGAAACACTTTTCTCTCACTCACACGATGTAGCAAGTTTACCATACTGCGATTTTAATTCTTCCAAATCTTTGGGTGAATCGCCAAAAAAAGAACTTTTTTTCAAGCTATGTAACTTGTCGTGTAGTTGTTTTATATTCATTACGTTACTTATTTTCTGTTTTTTGACGTTATTATTATGTCAGACTGAGGCTTTGCATTGCTGTCCAAATATTTCAACGCGTACCTATCTACTTCATTTCGATGAAGACTTTAATACTAAAATTAATCATTTTGTTCAGTTTAGTACATGACGTAGGTTTGAAAAATGTTTCTAATACAAGGTAAAATACCCCAATTTAAAGGTACATCCGCGATGGTAGTAGCACCGTGTGTTGTCATTTAAAAAGTTTGCGAAAAGTTCCAGTATCAACTTTCGTTAGCCAGACTTCAGAAAATATACAATTTTGCCTTAACACATTCACCTACAATTTCTTACATACCTTACTTTCTAGACATAAGCTTTCTTTATGGATTTCCAATTAACTTTGTTTTAAACTCAAAATCGTTAATATTTTTGGCAGGAACCCCAAAATTAAATGAATTCGTAAGACGATTGAAATGATAACTGTTTTTGTGGAGTTATACAAACAGACTGTAGCGCAGATTATTATAGATCGCTTCCTGCTGATAGAGCCGAGTCATAATCGCCATAATTATGTAGGTACACTTCAAAAGAGACGTAATGGCGCAGTGGGAGGATGATTTTCTCAGAATCGTGAGGTCGTGGGGTCATTCTATTGGCGTAGCAAGAAATTTCCTCTAGGAAAGCAGCTGCCTACTTTTGCCAACTCCAAAAAATATAATATATTTTGACTATCAAGTTTTCTGGGATGGCAAAGAAAACAGCTGTTTTAAATATTTTATCGATTCCGAGTTGCGATTTTGTATGAGCCAGAAGATTGCATGAAACGCATGAAGTAGGTATTCATTATACAAAAAAATATTATCGAAATTCTATTACACATTAGAGGAATTTTTAACGATAATCTAGAAAACAATAATAAATCGTTTTGACACTAATAATAATATTGCCATACCCTTATAGTGTCATATGTATAACTATATAAAACATGTTAACTAAGATATTTTGCAATGAATGATTTGAGTTTGATTTTTTTCTCGAATTTCGGGTTGGCTTTCGGGTTGGCCCCATTGTAAAATGTGTTCATAATAATGGTCTAAATCACTCCCTTTTGGGTTAGTATACCCTATGCAAATAGCCCTGTATAGGTGAAGCTGACTAGGTAAGGTTTACGAGGAAGTCTTCTCGAGTCAATTTTTTGTCATTTTTCAATCAAGCTAAGCTCGATAGCTGTCTAGCGATTATTTGTTTATTTATGAACTCATAGGGAAAATAATAATGCACGAGTATGTACAAATAAAAATCTCGAACGTCTTTAAAATTATCGGAACGCTTAAATCAGTTGCACTTGGAAATCCCAATCAGTCCATTGGGACCAAATAACAGGATAGACATATTGGGTATTTTTAGGGTTCCATGCTCAAAGCTCATTTTCTACCTGTCAGTGTATTGCACGGAAAACTAACGTATTGACTGGCAAGGAAATAGGCAATTAAGCAGCAAGTAGTCTGGAATGAGTTGTATAAAATTTAGGAAAAAAAACCTGTAGCGAAAATGTAAGGTTTATTACCAGTGTTTATTTATTTATTCACATCATTAATAGGTGGGCAGTTACAGGTTGGCCCCAATGCGCCCGCCTATATTACATTACAACTTAAGATTAAATAAAATGTAAGATCTAAAATATATAAACTAAACTACCTTAGAAATAAATTAACATAAAAAGTTGTGGTAACAATATAAAAAATCATCAGACGAGTAAAAGATCACAGACAATAAAATTTAGCAACAAGAACTTATTCTGGTGGTTATAAATAAATGTTATAAATAAGTGTTACCAATATTACCAGTATTACCAATCTTACTACCTGTAGTAAGAATGATAAATGAATGCCTTATAATTTATTAGTTTTATGCTATTTATCTGTCCTATCTTAGACAACCTATACAGGATTATTCTTAATCAATAAGCATCCTTTTAGGGGGTTGTTCTGTACATTAAAAATGCTATTTATCTGTCCTATCTTAGACAACCTATACAGGATTATTCTTAATCAATAAGCATCCTTTTAGGGGGTTGTTCTGTACATTAAAACTAACAAGAGTTCTGACAAAAGTCGCAGAACAAAAATTGTTAGTTTTAATGTACAGAACAACCCCCTAAAAGGATGCTTATTGATTAAGAATAATCCTGTATAGGTTGTCTAAGATAGGACAGATAAATAGCATAAAACTAATAAATTATAAGGCATTCATTTATCATTCTTACTACAGGTAGTAAGATTGGTAATACTGGTAATATTGGTAACACTTATTTATAACATTTATTTATAACCACCAGAATAAGTTCTTGTTGCTAAATTTTATTGTCTGTGATCTTTTACTCGTCTGATGATTTTTTATATTGTTACCACAACTTTTTATGTTAATTTATTTCTAAGGTAGTTTAGTTTATATATTTTAGATCTTACATTTTATTTAATCTTAAGTTGTAATGTAATATAGGCGGGCGCATTGGGGCCAACCTGTAACTGCCCACCTATTAATGATGTGAATAAATAAATAAACACTGGTAATAAACCTTACATTTTCGCTACAGGTTTTTTTTCCTAAATTTTATACAACTCATTCCAGACTACTTGCTGCTTAATTGCCTATTTCCTTGCCAGTCAATACGTTAGTTTTCCGTGCAATACACTGACAGGTAGAAAATGAGCTTTGAGCATGGAACCCTAAAAATACCCAATATGTCTATCCTGTTATTTGGTCCCAATGGACTGATTGGGATTTCCAAGTGCAACTGATTTAAGCGTTCCGATAATTTTAAAGACGTTCGAGATTTTTATTTGTACATACTCGTGCATTATTATTTTCCCTATGAGTTCATAAATAAACAAATAATCGCTAGACAGCTATCGAGCTTAGCTTGATTGAAAAATGACAAAAAATTGACTCGAGAAGACTTCCTCGTAAACCTTACCTAGTCAGCTTCACCTATACAGGGCTATTTGCATAGGGTATACTAACCCAAAAGGGAGTGATTTAGACCATTATTATGAACACATTTTACAATGGGGCCAACCCGAAAGCCAACCCGAAATTCGAGAAAAAAATCAAACTCAAATCATTCATTGCAAAATATCTTAGTTAACATGTTTTATATAGTTATACATATGACACTATAAGGGTATGGCAATATTATTATTAGTGTCAAAACGATTTATTATTGTTTTCTAGATTATCGTTAAAAATTCCTCTAATGTGTAATAGAATTTCGATAATATTTTTTTGTATAATGAATACCTACTTCATGCGTTTCATGCAATCTTCTGGCTCATACAAAATCGCAACTCGGAATCGATAAAATATTTAAAACAGCTGTTTTCTTTGCCATCCCAGAAAACTTGATAGTCAAAATATATTATATTTTTTGGAGTTGGCAAAAGTAGGCAGCTGCTTTCCTAGAGGAAATTTCTTGCTACGCCAATAGAATGACCCCACGACCTCACGATTCTGAGAAAATCATCCTCCCACTGCGCCATTACGTCTCTTTTGAAGTGTACCTACATAATTATGGCGATTATGACTCGGCTCTATCAGCAGGAAGCGATCTATAATAATCTGCGCTACAGTCTGTTTGTATAACTCCACAAAAACAGTTATCATTTCAATCGTCTTACGAATTCATTTAATTTTGGGGTTCCTGCCAAAAATATTAACGATTTTGAGTTTAAAACAAAGTTAATTGGAAATCCATAAAGAAAGCTTATGTCTAGAAAGTAAGGTATGTAAGAAATTGTAGGTGAATGTGTTAAGGCAAAATTGTATATTTTCTGAAGTCTGGCTAACGAAAGTTGATACTGGAACTTTTCGCAAACTTTTTAAATGACAACACACGGTGCTACTACCATCGCGGATGTACCTTTAAATTGGGGTATTTTACCTTGTATTAGAAACATTTTTCAAACCTACGTCATGTACTAAACTGAACAAAATGATTAATTTTAGTATTAAAGTCTTCATCGAAATGAAGTAGATAGGTACGCGTTGAAATATTTGGACAGCAATGCAAAGCCTCAGTCTGACATAATAATAACGTCAAAAAACAGAAAATAAGTAACGTAATGAATATAAAACAACTACACGACAAGTTACATAGCTTGAAAAAAAGTTCTTTTTTTGGCGATTCACCCAAAGATTTGGAAGAATTAAAATCGCAGTATGGTAAACTTATAATTTATTAGTTTTATGCTATTTATCTGTCCTATCTTAGACAACCTATACAGGATTATTCTTAATCAATAAGCATCCTTTTAGGGGGTTGTTCTGTACATTAAAACTAACAATTTTTGTTCTGCGACTTTTGTCAGAACTCGAAAAAAAATCAGGTGTTCCATACGTTTTGACGTGGGTGAACGATATTTTTCTATGGAACAACTTTTTTTTTAAGTTTTGTACAAAAGTCGCAGAACAAAAGTTGTTAGTTTTGATGTATAGAATAAGCCTCTAAAGGGATGCTAATCGATTAGAAATAACCCTGTATAGTATGTATAACTTTGACGTTTGTATACCGGCTACTGATTTCAAAGAAACTATGCAGGGCCTTCCTCTTTACACTTTTTATAAATAGGTATAGATAACTACACAATTGTCCGAAATATATGGAGAATTAACTATTAATTTGACTAAAATTAAAATCAATTGCCTACAAAAAGCATTCTATCTTAACTAGATAAGTTGGTATAGGCCTAGCCTTGGAGTCAGAGTTGCGTTTAGCCATGCCAGAGGCCTTTAGACGGCCTAAAAAGAACAACTAGATGAAAAATATATATTTCCAAATTTAATGGCGCGGAATCCTCTGTACATGAGCCTAACTTGCACTTCGCTGTTTTTATTTTATCGTACTGGAAATACCCGGCAGAGAATACTGGTGGTAAAACCTGGGTTCAACTCTGTATGACACAAATCATTCGTTTCCCGGATTCCATTTTTGTACCCAAAAGTCACAAGAATTTTATGAGTGTCATATCATAAATAGGTACCTACATTACAGAAGAAATAAGAGTACCTCATATGTACCTATACATATGTGTGGATGCATGCCGGATGAGAACGAGTTAGTATAAGTACGGGTTTTCACACCACTGGCTTTTTGTTGAACAAATGATAAATTATATTTATATATTATACCAAATATTTGTATAGCAGGTATATCCAATCTATTTCGGTATTCCTTTTGAAGGAAAAATCATGAGGAAACTTGCGTACATTCTGTACGTCGCCGTTTCAGGCATAGGAAGGCCATTGCTGAACATAGGCCTCCCCCCTACAGATCTCCAATAAAACCCGTCGAAAGCGGCTCGTATTCTGCGCGATCCTACAGTCTTGATAAGGTCATCCGTCCACCTTGTGGTTGGAAGTCTTACGCTCCACTAGCCGATACGTGGTCTCTAGTCAAAAACTTTTCGGCCCCAATAGTCATCTGTCCTCCGTACTTTGTGCCCTGCCCACTGCCATTTAATGGTTTTTATGGTTGTAATGACTGGAATAAATAGATTAATAATAATTTCAACTCGCCAATTCGCTGGGCTATGTCGGTAACCTTGGTTCTTCTACGGACTCCTCATTCCTGCCCCCCGACCGCCTAAGCAATAGCAATCGTAATAGCAATCGTTTATGACTTCATTTTAGTCATTTGGCACCGCCTATGTGACTTGCTTTATCAATTGCTTTGCGCGGATTGCGAAAGCAATCGTTGAATGAACAACTTTGATTATATTTTACTGTGTATATATATATATATATATATACGCGTCGAATTGAGTACTTCCTCAGTTTCGTCGGTCAAAAAGCCAGTGGTATGAAAATTCGTACTCATACAATTAATTCCCATAACTTCCAAAAAGCTACCAGAGTATGAGATTAGGATTTGAACTTTCGCCCTCACAAGGGTAAAACGATCGTTACTACAGTGGTAAAACGATCGTTACTACAGTGGTAGTAACGATCGTTTTACCCTTGTGAGGGCGAAAGTTCAAATCCTAATCTCATACTCTGGTAGCTCTTTGGATGTTTTGGGAATGAATTGTACGTATACGAATTTTCATACCACTAGCTTTTTGACCGACGAAACGGAGGAGGTACTCAATTCGACGCGTATATATATATATATATATATATATACAAGGGTAAAACGATCGTTACTACCACTGTAGTAACGATCGTTTTACCACTGTAGTAACGATCGTTTTACCCTTGTGAGGGCGAAAGTTCAAATCCTAATCTCATACTCTGGTAGCTTTTTGGAAGTTATGGGAATTAATTGTATGAGTACGAATTTTCATACCACTGGCTTTTTGACCGACGAAACTGAGGAAGTACTCAATTCGACGCGTATATATATATATATATATACACAGTAAAATATAATCAAAGTTGTTCATTCAACGATTGCTTTCGCAATCCGCGCAAAGCAATTGATAGCTAAAGTCACATAGGCGGTGCGGTGGCGGCGCCATCGATATCTTCTACGGACTTATGCAGGTTGCCTCACGGTGTTTTCCTTCACCGAAAAGCCAGTGGTGTGAAATTGCGTACATAAATTCCAAAGAACTCATTGGTACGTGACCGGGATTTAAACTACGACCTCACGATTGTAAGGCGGGTGTCACTACCTCTAGGCCATCACGGCTTCTCGTTACCTGCCATACGTCCAAAAAAAAAATCCAAAGAACTTAGATAATGATGATGATGCGGATATCTAAGTTATTTTAAGCCACACTATAGGCTAGGCGCCACTTTGCTAATAAATAACTTTATAAACAGTCGGCTCACGTGGTGATAAGTAATCGTTAGCATAAAGTGTTTCTCACATAAATATTTCACGAGAAAGATAAGTAGACGCTTAGAATATTTTTTTGCTTACTTAACTACTTGATTTATTCGAAACTAGCTTTTCTTCGCGGCTTCGTTTGCGTGATATTTAGTTGTTTGTACTATTCTATAGGAACCTTCTTTAATTTTTATTGGGAACCTTACAGCTATGTTACAGAAATAGATTAAAAATACATTTGTTGACGGCCTATTACAAGATTCCACGAGTAAGTTTAAATAAAGTTGATCGAGTAGACTGAAAGTATAAATAATCAAATAAATAGCTGTGAATACGAGTACACAAGCGGCCATCACCAACCCAGCTCCGAACGCGCTGCCGCGAGTCCAGAGACAAGCGGCCGACCGCCGCCCGCGAAATCAAAGCTATTCAAAAAATGCGCTCGATAGCAATCGTTTCATACACGCAACGGACGTATTATACCTACTCTATACAATTTAACTTGATCTCTGCGACAGCTGTTAGAAAAATCACGCCTATGAAGTCCTGAATTTCTTAATAGTACAGACAGTACCTGTCAATGTCACACTTTATGGGCATGCCGATGGGTTGTCAAGTGATGGGCGACGAATGATCGTGACCACAGAGTTTTAGATAGAATTTTAATTAAAATATCGATAGTTTATACTGACGATATTTTAAATAAAACTTAATTTATCATTAAATTTACTGTATATTTTAATATCATAATATAATTTTATACATGTGTAATTAAATTAAACCCAATTATATGTTACATTAGCATCAATAATAGTGAAAAACGTCGATAAATTCTATCGTTACATCATAATAATTTATGAGTATTTAATTAATATCATAACATTATTTACATGTGTACATACTTGATCTTAAATAATAGTAATTAAATAAAATCTAATTTCTCACCTTCAAATCGATTTCATTACAACATTGTTTAAAAATCGATTTTTTCCACCACTATCTCAACTCTAAAAATGTCAACCTTCTATGTCAATGTCACTGTCGCAGAGATCAAGTTAAATTTTATAGAGTATAAATAAGTCAACGTCGTAATTGGATACCACTTCGTTGAAACTCCGGCTTGCTCCTATCAGATAACTGTTCTACCTATAATTAGTGATTGCTGCCGGGACAAGGAGTGAGCACGGTCTCCTGGTTGAATAAATCGGAACTTTTAGACCTATGCGCTCCAGCAGCTCAGGGCAGTCGACTGCGCCATTACATATCTTTAATAAATATACGATATCAGCAATATTACGTCTGATATGTAAGGAAAGTATGTGAAATTTACGACATCGTTTATACTTAAGTATATTTAAATATACTTAGATTGAATTAAGTATGTTAATTTTATTATTTATAGGTGTTTTCTTTGTTAATATCTATTTAAGGCCACTATTTCTTGTTCTTGTCAGTTCATATTCGTGCAAGGTTGTCTGGAAGAAATCGCCATGGGTGATAAGGCCGCCACTTTATAATCATATTTTTTGTCGTATATGTGTATATAGTGTTTATTTTTCATATTGTGGTTGTAAATAAAGAGTTTTGACTGTATGTCTGTCTGAAAACGCGCTATACAACGTGTAACGGAAAGGCTGTATACATAAAAAGTGGGTTGATACTATACCTTATATAGATGCTGTATTCGAAATTCCGAGCCAAAATAACATTCACTTTTTAAAAAAAATTAAATATGACTGACTAGAAAAAAAAAGGACAGCAGTTCAAGGAGGTGTGGTCTGATTTTGATGGGCAAGATCGTGTTATTGACCTCACAGCTGTTTAGTGTGATAGTGCTGTGCAAATGTGAATTAGTCATAAAAATGACTAGTTTTTCAAAAAAAGATTAAAAATCAGCAAACGAACTTACACGGCTAAACATCTATTTTGTTACCGTTATCTGATTTGGTACTTTCAGTACGTATACAGTCTTTCCGTTACGTTGTATAGTCAGAAAAATATTTTTTAATTTTAAATTGAAGATGACGGAGAAACCCTCTTTGAATGCGCTCAATGCGCGTAATGTAAATATCATAAGCAGGATTCCAAATTTGTGAAGCGTTTTGGGATAAAAAGCATCTATAACCGACCTTTGCACTATATTCATGCAAAAGCCAAGGCTATTTGGTGCTCAGTTGCTGCGTAAAAGAGTAACAAACCAACAAACATACTTTCGAATTTATAACTAAACCTAATAGGAGATTTAATCCTTTGTGAAACTGGAATCGTTAATTCAACTCCCGGTCCGGTTGAATTATTTGGAATTTAGGATACATGTAACGATTGTGGCTACTATCCCGGTTAATCCATTTGATGTTAAAATTGTTGCATAAATAGATTAAAAACACTTTAGCACCACAAATAATTTATGTGTGAAACTGTGAATGTCAGTTTAAAAATTGCTTTTTTTTTTATTTTTATTTCAAATAGGTTTGCTTTTGACTACACACTGCCTGATGTTAAGCAGATAGGCGGTCTAGGATGTAGCACGCTAGCCTAGAAGATACCTATTTACTTGAGATTTGAAGACACCTACATTGTACTGCTTTTTTTAATTTTAATATAATGACAATACTACATTACTACTACATAGAAAGCAATTGGATCATCCACAGACCCTTGAAGGTCTAAAGATAATCCAAGTGCTCAAGCCCACTGCCAGTTGGCAGCGTGCCCAGCATGCTGGCAGCATTGCCACGCTGAATGGCAATGCTTATACGTTGAGCCAAATAAACACCAGCATTTTGGTCACGCGTCGCGTGATATGTATTGTTTGTACTGCTTACTAATAATGTTTTAATATTAACAGTCATTAAAATCAGAGTAAAATGACACCAATATGTCCAAAATCGGTACATCTACCCCATGGACTTTTTGATGATAGAAGAGGAATGTTTCTTCATCCAAATAGGATTGATGCCATGGTGTCTTAGTAGAAGAGCGCTTGCCTTATATACTACCTGCTGAGATCGTTGGTCTAAATCCAGGTCCCGTATCTATATACAGGGTCATTGGTAATCAATTAGCATCCTTTTAGGGGCTTATTCTGTACATCAAAACTAACAACATTTGTTCAACAACTTTTGTCGAAACTCAAAAAAATTGTTGTTCCATAGAAAAATATCGTTCACCCACAACAAAATGTACAGAACAGCTGATTTTTTTTTTCGTTTTGACAAAAGTCGCAGAACAAAATTCGTTAGTTTTGATGTACAGAATAAGCCCCTAAAAGGATGCTAACTGATTAGAGATAACCCTGTATATAAAAATAAATCGTGGTTGTTAGTCTCGCTAAAATTTGAAAACGGCTGAACCGATTTGGCTAATTTTGGTCTTGATTTGGTCCCGTAGTATATAATAATAATATTTTCAATCCTTTTTCGAGTATAGATCTATGTTTATAAGAGGCTAATTAATACAACGACGATAGAAGATACGATAAGATAGATGATAGGGGCCGAGAACTACGAGTATTCCAGCATGTTTAATGAATACTTGAATAGTCAGGTCGCGTGGTGATATCTAATCGTTTACATAAATTGTTTCTCACATAATTTGCTGCTATAAATATAAATCACTGATAGTTGATACATCTAATATAGTTGTAATAGTATAGTGTATAGTAATAATTCGCTAATGCTGCATTCATTATGGGCATTTCCTCTTTTCTTAATGACCATTATACCGGAAATTGTTACTTTGAAAAACACTGACATTTTACTTTTTGTTAATTAATCTGATTATACTCTATAAAATTTAACTTGATCTTTGCGACAGCTGTCAGAAAAATCACGCCTATGAAGTCCTGAATTTCTTAATAGTACAGACAGTACCTGTCAACGTCATACTTTATGGGCATGCAGATTAGTGATGGGCGACGAATGATCGTGACCACAGAGTTTTAGATAGAGTTTTATTTAAAATATCGTTAGTATAAACTATCGATATTTTAAATAAAACTTAATTTATCATTAATTTTATTGTATATTTTAATATTATAACATTTTTACATGTGTAATTAAATTAAACACAATTTTATGTTACATTAGCATCGATAATAGTGAAAAACGTCGATAAATACTATCGTTACATTATTATGAGTATTTATTTAATATCATAACATTATTTACATGTGTACATACTTGATCTTAAATAATAGTAAGTAAATAAAATCTAATTTCTCACCTTCAACTACTCATTCGATTTCGTTACAATATTGTTCGAAAATCGTTTTTTTCCTCCACTATCTCAACTCTAAAAATGTCAATCTTCTATGTCAATGTCACTGTCGCAGAGATCAAGTTAAATTTTATAGAGTATAGTCCTGTGGACTAATCTCTGCCTAATAATTTAAAATTTATGTTATTATATATTATTTTGATAATTTAAATTTTGTAAATTACTTTTAGTTATAAAGACAAATTATTTAGGCATAACCATTACCAATGTTATTTTTGAATGTTATCGGACGATTTCAAGTACATGTAATGTGTCTACGAAATAAAGAGATTTGACTTTGACTTTGGCACCTTTGCACCAGGAACCATCAAGCGTTAGGTATTTGTTTTGTTAGGTTAGTTATATTTGAATTCAAAATTTTGTTGTATTATTATTTTTGAGCCGTTGAATTTGATTAAATGTATAAGAAATACCAAGAACTCCTTACCAAGTAGTATTTTTAATTTACAAATATTATGTATCAGTTTTATTAATAATGTTAATAAAAAGTGATCAAATTAAAAAATATTGTTTAATATTTATAAATTAAAAAAGAATACTGAGTACCTATATTATTATTACAATGTAAATTTAAGTTCCCGTTTAATTTAAGATACTAATAATAATAGATAGTTTAAATTCAGTTCAATTCTTCTTTGAGAAAAAGAAACTTAAAATTTATACAATAATTTTAGTATAGTATAGTATAATATAGTAGCAATGTTTTCAAGTCTTTCTGGGCGCCAGGTGGACGCGACGAGCGATCAAAATGCTTGTGTTTATTTGGCTCAACGTAAGCTTGGCATTCAGCATGGCAATGCTGCCAGCATGCTGGGCACGCTGTCAACTGGCAGTAGGCTTGAGCATTTGGTTTAGACTTTCAAGGGTCTGTGGATGATCCAATTGCTTTCTGTGTAGTAGTAGTGTATGTAATTTTAGCATATAAAGTAGTATTGTATCTTATTGTAGTTAATAAAGGCACTTTAAAGTAGCAATAACATAAAATAAAATATTATTACTAGAAATTTAATTTTAGCACCTCGTAATAAACCTCATAGAAAAGACTTCAACGCGCGCGGTGAAATTTTCACTTACCTTTCGCTGGTGATATTTGCACTATTTTTTGAACGTTATTACGAGTATGTACTTTGTTTTTCACGCATGCAGCTGAGCCATTGTTGATAAATCAACTATTGCTTGTCATGTAGTAGTTTGTGTAGTTTTAGATTATGTCTTGTATTTAGAAAATGCTACATCGATCCGTGCGAAATATTCGCGAATTCTGTACTTGGTTGAAGTTGGTCATGCCATTGTTTGCGAAAAATAATTACTAAATTAAAATGTAATGTAAATTTGTTTTAGATTCTACGAGCCGGTGAAGTTCCAGCCCAATATCCTGCCCATCTGCGTGCCGGACACGGATGAAGACTACGTTGGGAAGACTGCCTTCGTCACTGGCTGGGGACGGCTGTACGATGGTAAGCGCTGCTATATACTATCATCTTCATACTACTTTATACTTTTTGGAGCAAGTGCGTTTATTAACTACAACCACATAATAGGTAAAAAGCCGTGGTGGTCAAGAGGTAGTGACACCCGTCTTACAATCATGAGGTCGTGGGTTCGAATCCCCGGTCCCGTACCAATGAGTTCTTTGGAATTTATGTACGGAATTTCACACCACAAGCTTTTCGGTGAAGGAAAACATCGTGAGGCAACCTGCATACGTCCGTAGAAGAAATTCGATGGCGTATGTGAATCCACCAACCCGCACTGGGCCCGCGTGGTGGATATGGCCCAATCACCCTTCGTGGGTAGGCCTACGTCCTGCAGTGGACTACTAAAAAGGCTGGTACAGTACAATACATAATAGGTCCCCGGTTGTGGCCATCTTAGTAGATATCATTTGTTTCCAATTTTAACGATTAATTAGACAATTTAATGTTCAAATAATATTTTTCAATAAACATATAATTTGAGATTCAGACCCAGGGTTGTGCGGACTAGCGTTTGAGAGTTGTTAGAATATTTCCATTGACTAGAAATGCACCTCGTAAAATATAGGGCTATTTGCTTGCTCTATATTAAACCGAAAGACGATGATTATTACCATTATGAACCATCCCAGAATTTGAGAAAATAAATCAACTGTTCCATACAAAAATACAGAAATCGACAAAATGTATGAAACAGATCAGAATTAAAAAAAAAAACTGGTTGGCTCCGTAGTAATAGTTGTTCATAATAATAGTCTAAATCACCTCGTTTCGGCTCAGTACACCAGAGGTCTTATTGTGTAAACGTTCTGACGTTTGGCTTGGCTTTTCCTCCCGCTCGCTCTCGTGGCGCGAGCAGGAAAAGTAAACGTCAGAACACTTGCACAATAAGGTCCCAGTTTTGGATAACCCTGTATAAATAATGTAATTATTGTAATATATAATTGATCGCACAAATTATGCTATCTACAGAGGGTCCGCTGCCCAGCGTGCTGCAAGAAGTGAAGGTGCCTGTCATCAACAACTCCGCGTGCGAGGCGATGTACCAAGCCGCGGGATACAATGAACACATCCCGCACATCTTCATCTGTGCGGGACGGAGCCAGGGCGGCACCGACAGTTGTGAAGGTAAGGAATCGACATATACATATATGTAGATAGATTGACAGAAGTAATGTGCTATGGGGACTAACACAAATGGTATAGAAGAAAGCTATGAAGACACAACAATAGCAAAAGAAGAACACAGAGTCTGCACTTCTTCACTAACAGCTGCGAAAGTAATAATCAAAATCTAAGAGAAAGGAAGTAAGAGACAATAGAGATTAGCTAAAAGGTCCAAGAAGAAAAAAAGACAGTTGGAAGAAGCAGCATTTGCAACGCCCTAGACGATCAGATAAGAAGAAAAATAAGAAGAATCGTGTTGAAATGATTAGTAGAACTAGCCAAAGAAAGTAGCAGAGAGCGTGCTGCAAGAATTGAAGGTGCCTCTGATAAAATATGAGTGCGAGGCGATGTACTGGGCCGCGGGATACAACGAGTACATCCCGCACATCTTCATCTGTGCGAGACGGAGCCAGGGCGGCACCGACAGTTGCGAAGTTAAGGAGAAAATGGTTTAAATTTAGAAAGGAAGGGGTAAAAATAAAAAAATAAGGAGAGAAAGAAATGAGATAGATTAACAACCTTTTTTTCCGAGGTGGAAATCTTCGCAAGATACCCGAATGCTATAGGCTGCACAGCCGGATTATGTGCGATTGTACCCGCTATAACCACCTCGGTGACCAGTTTTTGTGATCTTGGGAGTTTCGGAATCTCCATGAGAAAGCACCGGAGCTTCCAGAACTTTATTCGACTAATCTCTAGGCCGTTTGAGTAAATGGCAAGAGCCCTATGTCCAACCCTCTATGAGCCCAGATGTCCCTTTTTAGTAGGCTCTTACTACAGGCAGGGGATACCGATGCCGTATTTTATTGACCCGGCATCAAAAACAAGATCGGCAACTCTAGGGTTGGTCTAGAAAGTTCTAGACAGTTTTAGAAAGAAGGTTATCTGAAACACGGGTATATACAGGAATAAAACAAATTACGAAGCTAAAGGCTAAGCTTCTTGAAAATGGGTCGACGGGATACGCTACAGCGAAGCTAGCCGAGGGAGTCTGAAAGGGAGAATGAAATTGTGTTCCATAAATAATGGGAATGTTTGTTCTTTTCAATAGAGTCAATATAATTGAAAAAAAACCGTACAAGTGCGAATCAGGCTTACACATCGAGGGTTCCGTACAAACACGTTGTTAAAATAATTAAAAACCTTTTTTAGCATGTGCTTATGAAGTTCTTTTATATGATACCTTACATGATACGATTTACTCACTTTGAATTTTGAACCCATATTTTGTGAATTTCGAATCCCTATTTTTTTGTGATTTAAATAAAAATGTACAGTTTTCAGATTTATTCCTATATGTGTACTCTGAGACAATGCTTCTCGCCAAATTTCATAGTTATACGTCAACGGGAAGTACCCTGTAGGTTTTGATTTTTGCGAGTGCAAAAATATGCGGTTTTTTTCGACATAAACGGCTCTAACTTTTTTAAACGATAATTGAGAAGTTTTTCTTTTACACAACTGCAAGAAATCAGATATACGTATACAGTTTAAATTTCAAGTCGATATCTTTACGCGTTCCCGAGATAAAGAGTCTTGACATACACACAGACGGACAACAAAGTGATCCTATAAGGGTTCCGTTTTTTCTGTTTGAGGTACGGAACCCTAAAAAAATATCTTCATTTTACTGCATCACATAAAATAAACTTCTAACTGGCCCATCCTTTATTATAGGTTATTTTGAAACTTTCAATTAAACAGATTAGCATTATCTCTAATTTTATTACAGACTTCCAAAAAGGAGGAGTTAACATGTTCGTCTGTACCTATGTATTTTTTTTGTGTTCATCGATATTTTCGCCAATTGTCATCCGATTTATTTATTTTTTTACTTCGAAAGAATACACTTTCAATGTGGTCCCATTTAAATTTAATCGAGATCGGCTGTGCCGTTTTTACATGGATGTCACATCGATTCGTGTAAATTATTCGAATTCTGTACACGGTGGAAGTCATGTGCGTAAAATAATTATTTCGTTTTCTTCCAGTAGTCTTCGTTATTAGTAGCCTAAAATTTCTAACCCGGAATGTTTATTTCCAGGTGACAGCGGCGGCCCCATGGTAATTCCGCGCGAGCGCGACGGGCGCTTCGTACTCAGCGGCATCATTTCCTGGGGCATCGGGTGCGCCGAGCCCAACCAGCCCGGGGTCTACACCAGGATCTCAGAATTCAGGGACTGGATCAACCAGATACTGCAGTTCTAGTGATACAAAAAAAAAACAAAAAGAAAAAGACTACGAACACGTTAAATAAAAAAATGTCCTGTAAAAGAACAATTACCCTTTTAGGGAGGCAAAACGTGTCAAAAACAATTATGTCAATTATTATGTATCAATTTACAGTGAAAAACACTTAATCTAAACGAGGAGCTTTATTTTGTTAATATTAGTATTCTCAAGGAACCCTCACAGACACTTGGAGAACTTCTTAGAGCATTCTTTGAGAATGGATGATCAATGCAATCGCGGTTTCGTAAAATGAGAGAGAACTTTTTAACGTCCGTTAATTACGGGCGCTATTTGACGGTACCGCTACCCTAGGAAATCAGAATTCCATGTAGCGTAAGTCGCAACCGTAACTACGGCCAAATGCGCGTAAAACTTACGGATTGTAACAGGTTCCGTACCTTAAAATAGACTTGAATGATTCTATAAGTGAGTCTGTTATCACATTGGATAAAAATAAAATCAAATGCAATGTAGCCTTACATTACATTTTATTTTATGCCGAAATTACTGAGCTATTTAATTATTAGCTAATATTATTTTTATTACGATTCCAATAAATATATTTAAAATTTTAATTGTGACACTTTTTTCCATGTGATAACTGATATATTTTTAGTAAAATAAAAAACAAATAGATTCGTTAAGTAGATATTTTATTTAGGTTTTTGAAACTTAGTTGAAATAAAAAATAATAGTTAATAATAGCTCTGCCGAATTATTTAATAGATATTTAAAAATAGGTAGATTAAATTGTCTAAGTATTCATCAATTATTTTCATTTTAATTGAATTCATGAATCACTAATGGTGCTCTTAAAGTGTTTATATTTTCAATAATTACCTAAATTATTAATTAAGTAAACATCAATAATCGTTTGTGAAGAAAAAAATTATGAATTTAAGAGAAAAAATAATTAATTTTATTTTGTATTATACTTCAAATATTTTAAGTTAAGAAAAGAATAAATATTTATTTTATTTAGTTAAGTATTAGAAGTAACTTTACAACGAAACCTTCCCTAATTTATTTTAGCAGAATTTTTGTAAATATAATAATGTGGATGCATTTATTAACATTATTTATGAATTAGCCATTTTATTCAGGTCACGGATCTGAAGGTCTATAATAAAATTATAAATGTGTAATTTCATGTTTTATTTATTTCCTACAGTACCCTAATTTTAATGTTTTAGTGGCAACAAATTATATAAACTCGACACAAAAATTAAAAATTACAAAAAAAATAAATTTGAACAAACTTACGGCTTCTCGAAAATCGCTAGCCTAACTTACAACTTAACTAACTTAGAATGAAATCTCTATCTAAATATCAAACATCAAAATCGTTTGAGCCGAATTTCGTACCTACATAAATATCTGGACTGTTCTGTACTATACCAGACTTTTTAATAGTCCACTGCAAGACGTAGGTATAGGCCTACTCACGGCCAGTGCGGGTTGGTGGATTCACATAATACGCCATCCAATTTCTTCTACGGACGTATGCAGGTTGCCTCACGATGTCTTCCTTCACCGAAAAGCCCGTGGTGAGAAAATTCCCAGGGGCGTAGCTACCGCCGTATTTGCCGTATCAATTATACGGGACCCCTGGGCCACGGGGGCCCCCGACGTACGTCTATAGAGCCAGAAACTTTAGAAAAACTAAAGCCATCATCAGCTATAAACGACTTAATTAATCAGTTTGCCGAAAATAAGGCAAGAAGAATTGTATATCTAATTTGAATTGTTTGTAAACATTTTTGCAAACTTTTTTTCTTTTGTTAGAAATCTTTATCCTTCGTAAGGACCCTTTTTTTCCCCAATAAATTTTTTATACGAGGCCCCGCCAATAAGGCACGCTACGCCACTGAAATTTTCGTACACATAAATTCTAACCCTTTACAACCGGCTCAATACAATCGTGAGGATCGACATAAAATTAGCGCGAAAACCAAACTGATTTTGTAAACGTAACCGGTCTCCTATTTGATTTGCCCCTCTTTCACGCAGCAACGAAGCAACGGATTGATTTGATTCTTGGCATGGACATAGTTTGAAAGAGGATAAGTGACATAGACTATAAAAGGTTCCTACGGGATAGCACCAAAATAAAAATATTTTATACTACACCTGCTCGGAAAGTACCTTGATACTTTATCAAATTTACGGTAGAAAGTACGTCATTGCATATCGAACAAATATGCGGCGAGAAAACGCATCTGAGCGGGAGAGAAAAGTGTATGAAAATCCATTTCTAAGGTGGTTTTTCTTTTTTCATTTTGGGTAAGACTATGCGCTGGTAACCTAAATATCAAAAGCGAAAAAGTTTTTACAGTGAGTTTTTATCTCCCAAGTTCGCAAAATGACACTGGCCACTAGCTGTGTGTTGAATGGTGTCAAACAATTTGAAAAAAGAACATGTGAAAATTGCAGACGCCATTGGCGCCATTTTCAATTTGTGTGTTGTTTGAGGATTCAGTTTTCGTAGAAAAGTAAAATAGATTTAGTTTTTTATTTTCCTCGTAGGTGTAGTATAAAGCACTATGTATCACTCGAGAGAAAGTGCGATTCCCGATCTCGGGTGTTTTAAAGCCCTCGCCTACGGCTCGGGCTTCAAACGACAACCTCGACGGTAATCGGTCACTTTCTCTTCTCGGTAAACAATGTACTATAGTTAATTAGCAACAATTAGGTGCTTAAATTAATAAAAGAAGTAAAAAACTTACTAAATACCATACCACTTGCAATAAATCGATAGAAAAAAGAAAAATAATGTAGTATCAAAAATCATAGGAGGATTAGAATATTAAATAGAATAAATAGTTACAAAATAACATCGTAAATAAAAATAATTATAAAATATAATTATACTAGCGACCCGCCCCGGCTTCGCACAAGTGTATTTATTGTAATTATTATAAACCTTCCTCTTGAATGACTCTATCTATTAAAAATCGTATCAAAATCCGTTGTGTAGTTTTAAATATAACTAAGCATACATTTGGACAGACACTTTGTTTTATGCTATGTAGTTATTTTCGATGTTATTTTCTGTTGTGAAACGTAATATCAAATTTCGACACACTTGTCAGAGGCGCCGTGGCTTAGTTGGTTAAAGCGCCTGTCTAGTAAACAGGAGATCACGAGTTCGAATCTCGTCGGGGCCTATGTGGTTGTCTTTTTGCAGTACACAAATTTAAATCTCTTATATTTTCGAAAGATTTCATATTGTTACGTGCATATTATAGTCAATGTGCATGGATCAATAAAAATGTAACGATTTATATCTCAGTTATTGCTGTTACTGGAGATCACGACTCGTGGAAGAAGAAAATGTATGAAGAACTTTTATATTTAGTACGGATTCAACGCCCAAACCGCAAAAAAATCAGCTATTCGATGCATTTTCTTCGACAGTCAATGAACTTTTTAAATGGGACAATACTAATATAGTTTACAATGTTAGCTCCATAGTAAAAGTCGGTCAATGACGAACGAGTATGTAGGTAAGAAATAAGAAAGAGTAAAATAGAATATGTCTGTCGTGTGGAGAGATACTCAAACATTATATATATGATACGAAAAAAAATCCATATCAGCGGGTGTGAGAAGTGGGGTTTGCGCTGCGTGTACCTTCAGCGACGCCATTAGTTTGATTCGGTCTGTAGAGGTACTAATTCATTTACGATCAGTTACACAAACTACATGAGCTCTGTAGTGCGTTCTATATAGACTCCGACAGATGTCACCACTAATAGGTTTGTGGAAAAGGGCTCAATAAATTAAACAAGGCTTCCTTAATTTATTTAAAAGAAACATCTTTATTACAAAAAGATAAGATTCACTTCATCTGGATTATGTGAACGAGCGACCAGTCGTGCTTGAGCTCCGTAGTGGGTTCTGTGTAGACGCCGTTGGAGATCAACACTCCTAGCTGGTATAAGGACTTAACAAATGAAACACGATTTACAAAACATCTTTATTACAATACATTAAGGTTCTCATCATCTGTATCATGTGAGGAAGCGACCAGTCATGCTCGAGCTCCGTGGTCGCGGAGCAGGAAAAAGGACTTACGAAATAAAACACAGTCTACAAAACATCTTTATTACAATACGATAAGGTTCACTTCATCTGGATCATGTGAGCGAGCGACCAGTCGTGCTTGAGCTCCGTGGTGGGTTCTATCAGTGTTCTATGTAGACGCTGTTGAGGTCACCACGCCTAGCTGGTAGCGTTAGAGAAAAAGGGCTTAACCAACAAAACACAGTCTACTTAAAAAAACATCTTTATTCCAATAGCGTAAGGTTCACTTCTGTCTGTATCATGAGAGAGAATTCAGAGGTAGCGCGGGAGAAAAAGGGCTTGACAAATAAAACACAGTCTACTTAAAAACATGTTTATTACAATACAATAAGGTTCACTTCATCTGGATCATGTGAGCGAGCGACCAGTCGTGCTTGAGCTCCGTGGTGGGTTCTATGTAGACGCCGTTGGCGGTCACCACTCCTAGCTGGTAGCGCGGGAAAGAGCGCGCGTCGCGGTAGAAGAGAACTTCCATGCATTTTCGGACGAGGGCCCTGGTGAAAAATAATTACAGTTTAAATAAATATTAGAGGACATCTTACACACGGTCTCTGACCCTAAACTAAGCAAAGCTTGTGATCTGCCAGAGACTGATGTACTACTTGAAACATATTTTTAAAAGCATACATATTTATGACTATGCTTTGCTATCTATTTAGATAACAACTAACTAACATCAAAAAGTAGAAACATGTGCTTAGTTGGGGGCTTGGGGGGCATGTTTGGGCCTTGGAATTTTTTAGGGTGTATCCTAAGAAGTTTAAATACACCTATACAGGAGGGGTGATATATGTGGTTTCAACTTCAGTTCTCGCTTCGTTATTGCTTAGTATATTGGTGTTTTCCTATTGGTACTGCCTTTTATCGAAAAAAATATCATTAAATGATTGCGCTCGACGCGCTCGCATAATATTTACCCCCTTTTAATTAAGTTAAGCACAGGTGTTACTCGCGCTATATTTTAGTAGAAAACTGCTACTATAGTTTCAATCGCATTTGGCGATCTTTCTCAAGTACTAGCACGCGGGCTCGTCGTTTAGTGGCAGTTTTCTACTAAAATATAGCGTGAGTAACACTTGTGCTTAACTTAATTAAAATGTGCGAAAAAGAACGCTAGTTTCCATAGTGAAATTTACCCCTTTGGTAAATTTTGTGTGTGTTGTACTTAAAAACTCCTTGTAAACAATTAATAAATAAAAAAATATCTAAATGTTGATGAAAAGTGTATTGAAATTAATTTGTTTAAAAGATGCATATAGATACATATATATATATATATATATATAGATACTGTGAAGAGGTTTTACTCACTTAGCTCCCTCTTCGTTAATCTGCATCTATATCGGTTGTCTCGTATGAAAGGAGTGGCCATGTAAGCTCCCAAGCCAGTAGCAATGGGCAGCCATTGCTACTGGTCTGGGCAGCCATTACTACTTCATATGCTGTGTCGAGCTTGTCCAAAGTTTCTAATACTTACTCTGTTATGGTGAGCTTTTCTACTGTTCCCTAGTTTTTACTGTGTTGTGTCAAACTTATCTACTGTTCCATAGTAATACTTACTGTGCTGTGCTAAGCTTGTCTACTATTCCTTATTAATACTTACTGTGCTGTGACAAGCTTGCCTACTGTTTCTAAGTATTAAATATGACTTACTTAACTCCCTCTTCTTTGAGAGGTCCCTTATGGAATGCGTCTCGTATGAGAGGGGGCCACGTAAGCTCCAAGACCAGTAGGGATAGCAGCATCTTCATACGCTGTGCCGAGCTTGTCCAGTTCCTAGGCCATTGCTACCGGTGAACCTTATCACCAGTAGCAATAGCGGCGTCTTCATTCGCTGTGCTGAGTTTGTCTACTGTTCCTAAGTGTTACTTACTGTGCTGTGCCAAGCTTGTCTACTGTTATTTAGTAATACTTACCGAACTGTGCCAAACTTATCTACAGTTCCTAATACTTGCTGTGCTAAGCCAAGCTTGTATACTGTTCCTTAGTAATAATTACTGTGCTGTGACAAGCTTGTCTACTGTTATTTAGTAATACTTACCGAACTGTGCCAAACTTATCTACAGTTCCTAATACTTGCTGTGCTAAGCCAAGCTTGTATACTGTTCCTTAGTAATAATTACTGTGCTGTGCCAAGCTTGTCTACTGTGTCTACTGTTCCTAAGTATTAAATATGACTCACTTAGCTCCCTCTTCGTTGAGAGGTCCCTTATCGAGAGCGTCTCGGATGAGAGGGGTGGCCATGTAAGCTCCAAGACCAGTAGCGATAGCAGCATCTTCATACGCTGTGCCGAGCTTGTCCACAGTTCCTAGGTAAGGTTCACCGTCCTGAAATGTACAAGATAATAGATTTAAAAACTTAATATTAGCTGATTTTACTAAGCTATAATTAGTTCTGTTGGCTTCCTTGAAACAAGAAAGAGATAGCACATCCTAAAATGCAGTCTAATAAGTCAATAAGGTCTTAATGTTCCATATAATTTTAGATAAAACCAATGATGACTTGGGACTTCATGAAACAGAAAAATGAATAAGTTGAGTTTCAACTCTGATATCAGACAAATTGTACATTACAAAATTAATCGACCAACAAAGCTACAGTTAGTCGACCAACAAAGCTACTGTTAGTCGACCAACAAAGCTACAGTTAATAGACCACTAAAGCTACAGTTAGTCGACCAACAAAACTACAGTTAGTTGACCAACAAAGCTACAGTTAGTCGACCAACAAAGCTACAGTCAATAGATCAACTAAGCTACAGTCAGTAGACAAACAAAGCTACAGTTAGTAGACCAACAAAGCTACAGTTAGTAGACCAACAAAGCTACAGTTAGTCGACCAACAAAGCAACAGTTAGTAGACCAACAAAGCTGTAGTTACACGACCAACAAAGCTACAGTCAGTAGACCAACAAAGCTACCTGAATGCCAGCGACAATGTAGTTGTTCCAGAGGGGGTCCATCTTACTCCGCTTGTTGTACAGCACGCGAGTCAGCCAGCACAGCAGAGAGCGCGGCTTCAGCAACAGTCCGTCACCCAGGCATTGCTCGTCAATGCTGAAAAATGGACATTTTTAATAAGCTTTAGTCTTTGTAAGTACAGAGTTCAGAAGGAACTCTGATAGGATGTACTAGGCAGAAATAGCCATGGTAGGTCAAATAGTAAATTGTAGGCCAAATGGTAAGTACAATTATTTTTAATCATTTGGACATCCTGGAATTCAAGAAAAATAACTGTTCTATACATTTTTTTTGATTTTGAGATACAATTTTGAGTGGGGCAATTGATCAAGTTAACATATTCAAATTGTGAAAGCTTTTAAGTCAGCATCAATGACTTGACAAAATGTCTGGAAAAACTAATTTCAAGATTAGTTTGTTAGTCAAAGTTGATCATAATGATCGTCATCATCATCATATTCAATGAATTCATATCACAAGCTTTGCTTAGTTTGGGGTCAGAGACATGTGTAATATGTTCCCGATATTTTTTTTTATTCTGTGTATGCTAGGGATATCTATATAAATAAATTACATTTTCCGATATATAATATCCATCATTTATACTGATAATCAACATAGTTTCCACCAGAGCCCATAAGAATGATTTCATTGAATTTCAGCATGCACTGGCAGCACCTGAAGCGAGCCACCATGCCGTACGAGCCCAGGGTGTCAAGGCTATGATGCAGACATTGTGAAACTTTGCTCTGATAACTGTGGGTGTTCTTACTACTATAAGGTAAATTGCTGTATATCAAAACTTACATTTTCTGCTCAATAATGTCCTTCATATACTGATAATCGGCATAATCTCCACCAGAGCCCAACAGAGTGATGTCGTTGACCTTCAGTACACGTGGGCAGTCCCTGAAGCGGGCCAGAGTACCGTACGAGCCGAGGGTGTCAGCTGCAATGACGCAGCCATTGTCGAACTTCACGCCGATGACTGTGGTGGTCGTTGTGATTGGCTGAGCTGAACTGAAATTAAATAAATGTGATATATCAAAGCACATATTCATTTCAAGGGCACCCAAGAAAAGATTGTATAAAATTGTATAAACAAGACAATAGTACCTAATGTAAGCTATTGTCATTTACCCTCTCTTTTGTAAGGTGTTCTTATGAATGAATGAATCTTACATTACTTTTTTAATGAACAATGAATATAAGAATGAAATGAAATGTTCCAAAGAAACTCATTGATACTGGATCAAGATTTGAATCCACCACCTCACGATTGTAGGATAGGTGTTAATACCACTAGACCGTCACGGCTATATATGTACCACATCTATTTGTGCGCCGATTTATGTAACACCTACAGATTTGAAGAACCTAAGTTAGGCGAGCCGACATACCTACCGACGATTTATAATATCTGTTGTAGTGGTAGTGAATGGGCACTGACACATAGTTTGTAAAGCGAATGATCAATGAGACTTTAAAGTTCTCGAATGTAGACAATGTTTTGGCAAGTGTAGAAAAGGTCTCCACGTGATTCTAAGATCAGGTCGAGACCATCAGATCACGGTACGGTCAGAGAGACATACACATTTGATGGAGTTGCTTTAGCATCTGTAGACCAACAGAGGGATTTAGGAGTCATCATGACTGCAGATTTAAAATGGGAAGAGCATATATCTATGATAGTCAAACGGGCTAACTCATTTATCTATGTCATACGCAAGTCCTTTCAGACAGTAACAATTGATGTTTTTATTAAGATTTACAAAACCTATATAAGGCCTCTACTAGAATATGGGTTCCAGGTGTGGAGTCCTTATTTTAAAAAAGATATTGATTTGCTTGAAAGTGCACAAAGAAAAGCCACCAGGATACCATATGCTCTGCACCACAAAACCTATGAAGATAGGTTAAAAGCTCTTTGTCTCACGACCCTCGAAGAACGACGATTGCGTGGAGACTTGATGGAGACCTTCAAAATTCTCAATGGCTTCTATAATCTTCCGGATATTCACGACATGTACACTTTGAAGGAAAACATACGCGACAGCAGACGCCATAAGTTCCTCTTACAGCCTACACCTTCACAAACCAACACTGCACACCACATCCTCAGCAACAGAGTGGTTTACAACTGGAACAGGTTGCCTGAGGATGTAATCTCAGCAAGGACTATTAACACATTTAAGAATAGACTGGATCTTTGGATAAAGAAGGAAAAAATTTCCTTGACAGATAAATACTAATTTTATTCAACTCTGCTTGATATAGGCACATTAGTTTATACTGTACTGTACTGTACCAGCCTTTTTAATAGTCCACTGCAGGACGTAGGCCTACCCACGAAGGGTGTTTGGGCCATATCCACCACGCTGGCCCAGTGCGGGTTGGTGGATTCATATACGCTATCGAATTTCTTCTACGGACGTATGCAGGTTGCCTCACGATGTTTTCCTTCACCGAAAAGCCAGTGGTGTGAAATTCCGTACATAAATTCCAAAGAACTCATTGGTACGGGACCGGGGATTTGAACCCATGACCTCACGATTGTAAGGCGGGTGTCACTACCTCTAGACCACCACGGCTACATCAGTTTATACTGCTCGCCTATAAACAAATAAATAAATAAATAAAAATAGCATGACCGACTACACCCGTGTACAGAATTCGCGAATATTTCGCACGGGTCGATGTAACATTTTTCACATTATTGTTGATTTATCAAAAATGGCTCAGTTGATTTCAATAAAAATTTAATGGGACCAATTTCGAAGTATACTCTTTCCAATAAAAAAAGAATTATTGAAAGTACGAAAAAAGTTATGCATGGTTATACATAAAAAAAATATATGCATCAAATTGTATAACTCCTCTGATGGTACGTCGGTCGAAAAGATCAAAATACAAGTTTAGTGTATAGTAGAAACGTCAACTAACTTACATAGGTAGAATGTAGATGGACTGTGAGTTTCTAAAATTCTAACTGTTTAAAAATTGTGAAACCAGGGCTATAGATTATGTATAGCCCACCGACACATATGAAATTACTTTTATTTAGATAGCCAGTACTATCTTAATTTTATGTTAATAGTTGAACAGATTAAGACTACGGGAACAAGACAACAACACTTTATTGAGACTCAAAATTGATCTATAATTGACGGAATGATTGCACAGCTAACATACTAAATTAAACACAGTCTAATTGAGAACCTCAGTTTTTCATGGATACGTAGATGGGAGCTGGATGCAAACCTCTTGCAATGGTTTTATTCGGTGTTATTCAAGATCTAATAAGGGAGCCGTATGTTAAGCAGTGGGTGTTCTACAGTGAAAATATTTGTGTGTAGGTATGCTAATGTAATATGAAAATGCGTTAAAATAACTGTGGGCATGTGTGTAACGTTACTTGGTTACATGGTAGGTATATAAGCACAATACTTATAAAACATGTCTTTTTTAACCAGTCGTACCATGATATTGCATGAAACAGTTCGCCGGTCAGCTAGTTTTTACATATGGAAGAAAATAACAATAGATTATGACATCAGCACATGATTATCTATGTAAAGCGCGCGTGTTTAAGTATACAAAGTTACATATTATTTTCAAAAATTTCACAATCCAGAGAAAAGGCCGTTTTCAGCAGGCTTACTCCACACTGGATCTACTACATGTGGCTTGTAATCCATCAGTGAATAGGCAGTGTTCTATACGATATAGGCATTTGGGCCACTATTTATGAGCATTATTATGGGTACAAAGTGCACAGTACCAATGAATTTACGCGAACAGAAACTTATATCTGCTAAAACTTAAAACGCTCTACTTGTTAGAAAGATTAATGCTTGCAAACTAAGAAGAATTTGCTTACTGTGCTTTGAAATCCTGCATGGTGTGGTTAGAAGGTCCAAGGCTTGAAGGGTTGGCAGGGAAACTGTAGAAAGCTCCTGGAGAGGGTCCATTGTGCCACAGAGGAGCTGGATTCATAAAATCGCCAGAAAATGCCATTATAATTTAAGATACTGTTCAAAAAACAAAATAAATTACAATTTTATTGGAATGACAAGCCGCTACGATTTTGACAATAATGACAAACAAAATTTGGAAGTGTTTCGATTCAAGCAGAAAAGTACTACGAAGTTACGAAATACTTGGAAGGTTAGGTGAAGAACTTTTGGCAATGAGATTTGTACGGTAACTGTAAATTTATTTTAGTTTATTATGAGCCAAAAAGTATTCTACACTGTAAAAATTTAAAATACGATTGCATTGGCAAGATCAGAATACGAGTTCGTTGATGCGTAGTCGGAAACGTATCGATCAAAGAACTGCAATAGTTTGTTCAAAAACAAGGGAAACTTAAGAAAAGTTTACAATAAATGGACTCATGTTTTGCTGTATCTAAGTGCCATTAAAATATACATAAATATATTTAATTATAAAATTAACGTGTTAATCTCTGTACTATTTCTTATAATTTAAACAATAATTTTATTTAGCTCTCATTGTTTTGTATCTAACTTCACACTTGTTTCTACAACAATGATTTTTGAACAAATCATTGCCGTGTTTCCACTTATTAGGACAATTACTGTTACTTCACAAACTATTGTTATGTTTCCAAAGTGAGTTAATTTAAATTCTAGGGTTTTGTAAAGTATCTGAAACAACAACAAATCTTACTGTTCAAGCTGCGCGACTAAACTTTACAAAGTTCAATTGTACAGTTCTAAAATATGAGATTCTTAAATTCATATTTTCTAGCTTTTTTGAGAGTTTTACGTATAATTTGTACAGTTTTCAATATATTAAACTGTCTTAATTGAATCGAATGACAGTTTTGCGAATCGTAGACTATTCACCTCTGTGAGATCGTTATGTGAAAAGTAACGAATAGTAACTTTTCCAAAAATTCTGGCAACATTGACATGAAATCGTACCTTATTGCTAACTTCGCGGTCTTTCGTTTTCCTCTGTAAAATTGACACAACAAAATGTCTAAGAGAGGTTCGTGAAATTCTAAAAAATCCATTTTAATCGCGTCAAAATGTGTAATAATTGCTCTTCCGACATGCGTCTCCTTGAATCAAACGTATAGCTGTTTAGAATCCATGCTAATTTTGTTACTTGACGTGATCGTAAGTCGTGTAGTGATTTTGTGATCGAAGATGAGTAAAGAGTGGTTTTTCTGTTTTAAGGACGTGGTGGTTCCGCGGGAGCGAAGTTCCGCATCTCGCTGGGTCTCCCAGTGGGAGCGGTGATCAACTGCGCAGACAACACAGGTAAAAACCGCGTTTGTTTTGGACCACAAACATAACCTCTGAGCACGTTCGATTGGACACCGATGATGATAAATATGTGAAGAACACATTAAAATGTGTTTTGATATACGATGATGTCTTCCTTGGCTGTGTCTGAGGTTGTCCAGTCTCCATAAGAACCCCCTTTCAGTGAATCTTTACTATTTCATTACTGAAAGTTTGAGGTCTTGTTTTTTAGATAACCTAAACAATTATCCCCTAACCCTTGGCTACAAACATTGTAAACACTCCCTTAACCATTATCTTTGTCAGTTTACCTCAAAATAACATGAATTTCTGTCTAAAAAGTGTGATAGTAACCAAAATGTAACATCTTCATTTTCAGGAGCTAAGAACCTGTATGTCATAGCTGTACAAGGTATCAAGGGTCGCTTGAACAGACTGCCAGCCGCTGGATCTGGTGACATGATCGTAGCCACAGTTAAAAAAGGCAAACCTGAACTCAGAAAAAAGGTAAGATTACAATACTTTTCATGTTTCACAAAAGAGGAAAATAAATGTTTCATAAAACGAGTTGCTAGAAAAGCTTTTGCATACAATCATCGAGCAAATTTCTACAGAGCTACAGTCCCTAAGGCAAAGTAGTAAAAATATTTCCGAGTGCCGTCTTACATACCAACTACAATATAATTCACAATAACCCATTTTCTCACATCTCGACATTATTTCACCTATTTAGTGCTTGGAACTGAGCACTTTGGCATCGCGCGGTGTTGTATTTGGCTTGCAATCTCCTTACAACTAACTAAAAAGACTGTCCACTATGTAGCTTGGGCTATGTTTTGGCTTGGACACTTTTTGCTTGATTGTTACTATAGATACTTGCTCGATGTATACAATACGGGTTTTTAGTTTAGATGTAATGTTGCATATAAATTTAGTGATGAGTGTTTGTAAAATTTCAAACAAGTATTACTATGATGTCCAATCCATGTATAATATCAGGATTAGAGTAATATAATTTCTGTTTAATCAGCCAAATTAATTTTGTGCTGAAAGATCTGTGGGTGTTGGACCCATAGATCTTTTTAGTTTGCTTGCTTCATCAAGCTTCAAATATTTTTGATGTGATAAATGCGAGCTGAATGCTCAAAAAAGTGTCACATTCCACCCGAGCGTACAAGCGAGAGCACCAAACAAGCAATAGAGAGGCAAATAGGTTTGCGTTTGACTACACACAGCCTGATGTTAAGCAGATATGTGGTCTAGGATGTAGCATGCTTACCTAGAAGATACTTTAGATTTGAAGACACCTACATTGTTCTTTAACGGAAAGACAGACTCAGGCAAAGCATTCTGCATTCTGGCAGTTCGTATGAGGAATGTGGACTCACACTTGGTTCTAATGCGTGGAATGTCCACCATAAAAGGGTGGCGCTTTGGTCGCGTCTGTCTAGCCGTACGATAGAAGAAAGGGGCAGGTGGGACCAGATTGTGCAACTCCTGGGCGCACTCTCCGAAGTGTATTCGATAGTAGGTTGACAGACACGCCACCGTATGTCGATGTTCGAGACTTTGCAGCTTCGACTCAGTCTTGTTTCAGTTGTTGATTCAGTTATCTTATGACATTATCAGGTAAAATTATCATCTGTAAACCGGTAAATAAATGCTATAGCTGAGTTAACTGATGTCACCAAAATGTATGTGCTATATTTTATCTATACTTAAAAAACCTGTAGGTTGTAAAAGTTCCTTGTAATTTCCACCTCAAAAAGTCCAAAACAAAATGTTTGAGTAGCGATGATGATATGCCAAAGGTTTCGCTATGTTGTTACATCAGATCTGTACCCACAGCATGTTGATATGCCTTGGCTGACTGAGCTAGTCAAACATTTATATTATAACCTGTAAAAATTTGCCAGAATACATGTAAATAATTTTTATTTTGCAATTAAGTTACAAGCAAAGCATGATCTGATTCCTGGTTTACAATTATATTAATTACCACAACATGTCAGTGATAATATTCTGTTTACATCAATAAAATACTTGAACATAGTGGCTTAAAATTCTTGTGATAAAGGGTGGCCTTATTGGTTCAGGAGTCCATACTTTCGGATAGACACTGATGTTTGTAAGCTACTTCTAGGTGTTTAAAAACTGTATGTTACTTCCCTCTTTTAAAAATCTATATTGTCTTATGCCTCAGAATAATGACAAGTAATAGAAACCTTGCTAAATTTTACTCAAATAAAAACTATGCTAGAGCTGTCTTATTCATATCTCATCATATAGCATACGCGAGAGTAAGCAGAACATGAGTGCTGCTTATGCTACTACATTTCATCAGAAAGAAAAAGAGAAAGTAATCTTCCGTAGTCAATGAAAAACCAAGTAAAAGTCTACTCGAGTCTTGTTTTTTGTAACTCTACAAAGCCCCTCATATTTTTGCACAAACTACCACACTGGCCCAATGTGGGTTGGTGGATTCACATATGCCATTGAATTTCTTCAATCACATATGCAGGTTGCCTAATGATGTTTTCCTTTGACAAAAAGCCAGTGGTGTGAAATTTCATAAGTTCTAAAGGACTCTTATTATATTCTTTTTTAGGGGATATCTTACATATTTTTAAATACATGCCTATAGTATCCAAATACAGAGCAAACACCCATGTTCATCACATAAATGCTTTCACTAACCTGAGTCACCACCAGGCCTGCAGGCCAATCGCACTAAACAATTACAGCTGAACCACAATTGAACTTTAACCAAACTTCAACTTTTTGTCTATTTTCATATTGCGCTAATGATTTTGACAAAAGTTGAAACGCAACTCAATCAGAGTTGGAACGTTACCGCTGTCAAACGAACGGTTGGTGTATGAAGTTTAGCGCGATACCAAATTCTTTAAAGCTGTATCTAAACTTAAATACAATTGCAGCCGAACTTTAACAGAATTACAGACGGAACGCAGCTGATTAAAACGCGATTGGTCTGTATGACCAGGATTTGAAGCCATAACCTCATGATTGTAAGGCAAATGATAATACCACCAGCCTACCATGGCTATACATATTCACCTAGAATTTCAAATGACCAAGATTTACTCGTAAATCCTCAGAAACAAATACAATAAATAGCACTCTCATCATCATAAATAATCTGCCAAGTACTAGTCAGACTCGCGCACTAAGAGTTCCGTACCGTATAGAAGCCCCCTTAATATAATATATTTTATTTTAACTATTTATTTTTGAAGCGAATATACAACTAAATATTCTGTGAATATTTCAAGCATCTACTACCTATTGTCGTTATTAATATCAAGCAAAAAAATCACGTTTCTTGTATGGAAGCCCCGCTAAAATATTTATTTTAACTACTTATTTTTCAAGTGAATATACAACTATATATTAGGTATGTGAATATTTCAAGTGTCTACCTGTTACCATTATTAATATTAAGCAAAAAACGGCATCAAATTCAGGTTTGTTGTCGTAGCTGCAAGAGAAATACATCTGTGAAAATTTCAACTGTCTAGCTATCATGGTTCATGAGAGACAGCTGACGGACAGAGGAGTCTTACTTAGAGTCCCGTTTTTACCCTTTAGATATGAAACCCTAAAAACTAATAATTATGTGTTCTTTCCAGGTAATGCCGGCAGTGGTGATCAGACAGCGGAAACCGTTCAGAAGGCGGGACGGGGTGTTCATATACTTCGAGGATAACGCGGGCGTTATAGTAAACAACAAGGGAGAGATGAAGGGGTCAGCTATCACCGGGCCAGTCGCCAAGGAGTGCGCAGATCTGTGGCCGCGTATCGCCTCAAACGCCTCGTCTATAGCTTGAATATACGTCTAAGATATTAAAACATCGTTTTATTTGTACATAAGGCCCAATTATGAGGGCACCATCGTAATTATAATAGCTAATTAGACTATTTCTGTTTCTTTTTAAAGTGAAACTTATTACATTGCCTGAAACTTTTTCATCCATCTATTTCATGTCGCGTGACGGTCGGAAAAAGTTTCACTTTTACTGTGTCATACTCCCTGGCAGGGCCACATCGTTTTATCTATATAATAGATAGTGGAAAAAAATGTAGATAATTTGTACATAAGTACTTTTAGAGTAATCATCAAATGAATGTGGTCCTGCCAGGGAGTATACTCCCTGGCAGGACCATACCCTAAATATCAGCTTTTTCAAGGAGGTGATGCATGTAAATAATTGTACAGAAATTGTACACCTCAAAAGCGCTTACAGCTTTGGTCTATGTTAGGTGAATGAAATTTTAATCACGTTTCATTATTTCGCAGAAAAGTTTGCCTGTTTTAATTTACATAGCAACGTGAGATCAGAAATGTAACGTAATTGAGTAGGCGTTGTCATATATTTTGTAGTCGCCATTTTATTCCAAAGACGTGCACTGTTGGACATAGGCCTCCGCTATAGATCTCTAATAAGATCGGCTTGAATTCAGCTCGGTTCTGCGGTCTCAATGAGATCACCCGTCCATCTAATGGATGTACATCCTACGTTGCGCTTGCCGGTGCGTTGTCTCCACTCGAGAACCTTTCTACTACATCACGGGATAGACGGGTGATCTCATTGAGACCGCAGAATCGAGCTGAATTTAAGCCGCCTCAAGCCGATCTTATTAGAGGCCTATGTCCAACAGTGCACGTCTTTGGAATGAAATGGCGACTACAAAATATATGACAACGCCTACTCAAATACGATACATTTCTGATCTCACGTTGCTATGTAAATTAAAACAGGCAAACTTTTCTGCGAAATAATGAAACGTGATTAAAATTTCATTCACCTAACATAGACCAAAGCTGTAAGCGCTTTTGAGGTGTACAATTTCTGTACAATTATTTACATGCATCACCTCCTTGAAAAAGCTGATATTTCGGGTATGTATCAGGGAGTATACTCCCTGGCAGGACCACATTCATTTGACGATTACTCTAAAAGTACTTATGTACAAATTATGTACATTTTTTTCCACTATCTATTATATAGATATAACGATGTGGTCCTGCCAGGGAGTATGACACCTTTTACTGTTGTTTCATAAAACCACACAATCGTGTTTTTCACATCAGGCATTCGATAGAGTACAACACTTTACGTTGCTACTATGTATTTACGATGGCGCCTTTATAATTGGGCCTATAGTATAAGCACAATAAATAATAGTGTATGCCGAATCATACAAGTTGGCGGTTGGCTACCAGCTGCGCGAAACCCAATCAACGCGCGGCTTTATGCGAGTTTCAGTCAGGATTGATTCCATTACAGTTAGCAAATGTCATTGGACTGCGAAGCCAAACTTTAATTTGAATTATATGAAATTATATATCATTTTTGATCTAAATGTCACTGTCAATTACAAAAGTCACGGCAAGTCAGAACTTTGTGCTGCCATCGATGGGAGTTCTTGAGCCAGATTTAGCAATTTTCGATTTATGTCAAACATGCAATTTTAAACTGCTACCATAAAGCCTAATCCAACTTGCACTTAGCTTCATGCAAAGCTACTTTTCCTTGACATATTACACACCTATTTTGATTGTTCACTAGGAGTTAATGTTGATGTTTTGTAACGCATCCTCGTTTCTTAGTTCTTACTACTAAACAGGGAATTGTTAGAAAAAATGCATGAAATTATATAAATTGAAATTAATTATATGATTTAGCGCTATCTGAACTTCACAATCTAGACATTTTTTAGCCAATTTAGCACCTCTTGCAAAATAATGCTGGTAGCACCTAACTCAAAAAGCTTGAAAATTGTTTTCGTTTTTTCTCATTTTTAACCAAATATTACCCATAGATTGCGTCATAAATTACTCTGAATAACATAACATTCTTAGGCCCCTGATCGACGTACAAAATAATACTATGGTTTTAAAGTTTTTTCTGTGATTATAATTATTACTGTGACGGTATAATCACAGAGAAAACTTTAAAACTGCGGTTTTATTTAGTACGTCTTCAAACTTAGGAGAACATGAGCGTATTCAACAAAAGGTATGAGTTGCCAGCATCCTTATTTGATGCGTTTTTGAAACAATATTACTTACAGTAGTGTAAATCAGAATGCATTTTTATTTTTTACAAACAAAAACCCTGAAATGCTTTTATTATCTATCGTAGCAACAAAAGTGTTTTCAATACTACACTCTGGCGCTGACATTGAGTATATATGTGCCATGATTGTGGTTAAAATTAAGTAACAATTTTTGAGTGTGGCCACCATAAATGCTATTCTGCATCTTCGATAAAGACTTATGTTTAAAATAAAGTCACTGTACTATTTATAAGCTTCCGGACTACCTTTTGAGGGAAATATACGACTTAATGTCATCCTTTTATTACTGATTCGGTTCAATTAGAGCGTTTTTTTCTTGTCGTAGCGTAGGTACTACGTAGGAGTCCCTATATTGTACGGCACGTATTTGATGACACCATGATGATGATTTTCGACTTCGCCGGCCACTGCCGCGGCACGCTTGCTTCGCTCGCTCGGCTCGGGCATTGTTGTCACTGTTCAAACCTAACCTAACCAACAGAGTCGAATCATTTTAGAGAACTCATACCTTGCCATAAAATAACCAAGGTCCAGGGACACAAAATATCAGGCCGTACAATATCGGGCTGTGCAATACTGTGCCGGACATTATCGAGACAGGCCGATGAGGCCGATAAAGTACGGCCTGTATTTCACAGCCCAATTTATTGGCTCATGTAGCGCGTGCTGATGGCGCGTTTTTGCCAAAACGAGTTGGCAGCACTGTTTTTCACGCACTTTTCGTTTTCACAATTAACATAATTTTTGTTTTAAAACCTTGTAGTTTATTTATAGTTTATAAATCGTTAACCTCAGAACCCGCGCTAAAAATTAAAAACATAGAAGAACAGTAGGTACTGTAATATTTAGCGTAAATACGGTTAGTATCGTAAAGGTTTTATTTAGTTAGACTAATTTTGTCATGCCGCAAAGTTGGATCAGACTTTTCTCTAATAAGTACTACAATTTACATATCTTTAATTTCGACGCCCCGGTTACCTCTTCACAGAATCCACGAGACAAGAATGGAATTGATCCCGTCGTTTTTGTGATTTAGAATGAAAATTCAGGTCATACATAGGTACATAAACATAAAAATTTAAGACAGCATCTTCGCTTGCAGCTGACCTAACCAAGAAAGATAACAAGTAACAACAAATTGTAGATTTTACCGGCCACTTTGATTTAGCTACACACTAGGTCGTAGCTGCTTATGGAACTAAAAAATCTGCTACATTTTTAAACTTGATGTTTACGATGTGATTCCCTGATGGTCAATTTCATATTGAAATAATTTAATAGTTAGTAAATAAATACAGCTGAGTCTTATATAGTTACCACGCTATTATGGTCTTTGTTTCCAGTGTCTGACAAAAATAAAAATTGTATAAGAATAGCGAGAAATGCTAACAGCAAAAGACAACATATTTTTTCTGATATTGAGGAGGACCTGGATTCCAATAGGGTTTTGAAACTGAAAAAGGTTAAGAAATTATGATGTATCAACTAATCGCCCCTCTCTCTTTAATTTCAGAATCAAATGCCAATTGTACCAGCTAGCAAATGAAGACCAATTTATAAATGATAAACAAACAGTTCACAATTTACCATTCTAATAATCACACCTATTTGACTAAATTTAATAGGTAAAAAGCAGAGGCGAAGGTTTCAATATATGCTATTTATTTTTTAAAATTGTGCTAATCTCAGATTGACTAGAGCACAGGCAAAAACATGGCTCGACCATCAAAAAGACTAAAAATAAAATTAGAAAGAAACTTCAGCCAGTGCACAGTATGTGATTATATTTCAAATAGTGCAAGCGGTTTAATGTATCACATGAGGCGGCACACAGGTGAACGGCCATATAAATGTGATTTGTGCGATTATAGAGCAGTCGCACAGTCTGACATAAAAAAACATTACCGAACACACACCCATGAAAAGCCATATAAATGCCACTTATGCAAGTACAGAGCTGCCTTATCCGGAGCTTTAAAAGTACACCTAAAAGTACATCTCGGAATAAAAGATTATGAATGTCCCTCTTGTGATTATAAAACATCACATAGCTACAGTTTACAAACTCATATTAGAACACATACTAAAGAGAAGCCATTTGAATGCGACTTATGTGACTATAGAGCTACACGTCGTGATTTATTACAACTTCACATAAAAATTCATTCAGGCGAGAAGCCTCATAAATGTAAGATCTGTGATTTTAAAACTGTACATAAAACTGATTTGCGGAAACATTTAATCATACACTCTGGCTTAAAGCCATTCCAGTGCAGTTTTTGTGAATTCAAGACTGCACACAAAGTTGCTTTAAAACGTCATATCAGGATCCACACAGGCGAGAAGAAACATAAATGTCACCTGTGTGAATACAAAGCATCACGAGCAAGCCACTTAAGAGAACATATGCGGAGACATGGTGATGAAAGGCCATTTGAATGTCCCTTCTGTGATTTTAAAGCGAAATCGAATCAAGTTTTAAAATCTCACCAGGAGATACATTCTGCTGAAAAACCATATTCTTGTAACCTCTGTGATTATAGAGCTTGTAAACGGAGTTACATAGCAAAACACCAATTAATACATACAAAGGAGAAGAAGTATGAATGTGACAAGTGTGGCCATAGATCGGCCCGAGCATCTCAATTAAAAATGCATTTGAAAACACATGACAAAGCAAGATTAAAGCCTCACAAATGCCCCGTGTTATCATGTAGTTACAGCTCTGAAAACATCACAAATTTACAAGCACATTTTCGAATACATACTGGCTTAAAACCATATAAATGTGACTTGTGCGATTTTAAAGCAGCGGCAAGCAGCAATTTGTTAGTTCACAAAAGAATACACAGTAAAGAAAAGCCCTATAAGTGTGACCAGTGTCCTCGCACTTTCAGTCAATCGGGTAATTTTAAGAGACACATTATGTCTCACAACGGTGAAAAGAGATTTGAATGTGATCTGTGCGGTTATAAAACACTAGATAAACAGTCTATAGCAAGGCATTTAAAAACGATGCATAGCTGACAATGTCAGAAAGATAATATTTACTAATATATCACATTTTTAGCTTTACAAGGATACTTTTTGTTTTTTGTTCTAAGGATGACGCAACAGTCTGACTAAAGCTATTTTTAGTATCTTTGGGCACCAGAATTTTGTATAGATGACTTTATATGCTTTACTAGGACAGTTTTATGTTTTTAGTTGCAATGATGTAAAAGGCAAGCTGAAAGCCATTTTTAGCATACTGGGACAATGGGATTTTGTCTCAGTATAGAAATGAATTAGTTATATTTTATCGTCAATTTTTATTTACTTTTGCATGCCCAGATTTCATGTACTTATAGCAGGTGCCCCGGTTGTGGTCACTGTCCCTATTGTGGCCATTATTGCATAAATGGTAATCATAAACAATGTAACAACAAATATTGTTTTTTATGAATCTCAAATTATAATAATTTTTTTAAATATTATTTGAACATTAATTAAATTAATCGTTAAAATTCAAAGTGGCCACAAATCATACTAAGATTGCCTATAAGATATATGTGTCATATAAGATGGCATACAAAATGGATAACAACAGGGGCACCTGCCCTATTGGTGGTTATTACGTAAACATGTAGGTATACAACAGTTATTATCTATGAAATCTCCTAGCTTGATGAACTATTTGAAATTGAGCAACTGTTTAGTTTTAAAAGGTCAAAAGATGTATTAATTTAGTTATGAGAGATTGTGTCCGAAGTTGTTTTTTTCTAAATATAATAGACTATTGTTATCATAATTATGTTAGTAAATGAAAAATTTACAAGTATTAATAATAAAGACTAATGTACACTTGAATATATATTTATTTCTGTGCATAAATACAATATATAAAAATACATAATATGAACTACATAAATGTATTGGGAAGTAATCTGGATCTTTGTCTGAACAGACAATCATTTAAATGTCCAAAGACAATTTTTAACAAAGATTTTAAATCATATAATGATATCTACATAATGTTGTTGTTACATCTATGTTCAAAGCAGCCTGTATATTCACTACAAGCCTATCAATCAATTTGACAACCTATGTTGATAACATTATTATTCAGGTACCTAACCTTACTTAAAATAAACAACGAAAAAGTCATCTTAATTTAGAATAAGAAACTGTTAATTATGGCCAATATTTAAACAAAAAAACAACGCATATAATCATCAAATATCATAATCATGCATGTTCACTGTTGACCTATGAATTAATCTTAGTGTTCCAACATTATAATTATACAAGGCTAACTGGCTATTAAATAAATGCTACAATGCGAATACGTAAAAAAACCTTAAAGTTTTAAATGCTGAAATGTCCTATCAAGATCAAAATGCGAGGAGTAACTGGGTCGCCTTGCTTTGATCCTTTACTCGGTAATTTGTATATTATCAAAGGTTCGTTTTCGATTTAGCAGAAAATAAATCTGACGAATGTCTGTCGAATAAATCTCACGATGAATTAATTCTTTGTGTTAGTGTTGATTTTATAATTTAAAAAAAAATGTTTTCTTCTATAAAATTACAAAATGCAAATAAAAAAGAACAATGCCAGTTAGTCCCCATCTAAATTCAAAATCAACTTCTTTAAACATTCATTAGAACGATTTAGAACCTGATACCTATCTTAGTTTTAAGGCTTGGTTAGGCAATCAAGATATTTACGAAACATCTTTAAAAACTTATTTGTGCACACAAGCTTACTACGTTTATACTTAATTATAACAACATTCAATAACGTTATATTATTTCAAGCAAATCAGTAGTAAATTATTAATTTACAAGACTTAACTATTAATTATTTAAAAACTTAATTTTACAATATTATGAAATTTAAAATACTTATACACAACTTTACACTATAGCAGTATTATTAGGGATTTGTTCTCAATTAACAATTTTTTTTTTAATACAATTGTGAAAGAAACAAAGTCTGTATTTTTTAGTTGTATGATTTTATTTATCTCGGCCTACATTACGGGGTAAAAAATATGTGTCAATTAATCTGAAATGTTCTCAACATAGAGACATTAGGCCCAATAATGAAGGCGCCATCATAATAAAATTATAATAGTAATTTAGAATATTCCTATTTCACTTTCTTTTTTCAAATTCATTCGTTAGAGAAAACACTTTACGTTGCTATTAAATTTACGATGGCGCCTTTATAATTGGGCCAATATTATGTACAACATTAAATTTACATATTAACATTAAAAGACTATAAAGAAATACTCATTATTTCATTCAAAGTATCAGAAGGAAAAGGACAAAAGTATGTACAACTACATGAGTAAAAAAGAGCACAAACATGTCCCAATAAATATAACAATGAGCTTGATTCCGCATGATTTTACTAAAGTATACTTAGTGCTATTATTGTCCTCATTTAATAGGAAAAGAAAGAGAAAGCACCCACTGAAACGCTGTTAAATTAGTGGGACCTTGGTTCTCTATACAAGCCAGTTATTAGTCGCTAGTGTACGGTTTTCTTTGTGATTGACGATACTATAGTTTGATAGCGCTGAAGTTTTGCTACTTCGTGAAACTGCGTTAAGAGTTGTGCGAGACAATTTGCCGTCCGACATACCGCAGTGCCTCAATTCGAGAGTTTTCGACAGTTGTGTGTTGCCAGTGATGACATGTAGAACTGAAACGTAGTATTTTAGTAGTGCCCACGGACAAAGATAGCACTAAGCTTATAGTCATCACAAAATAATAGACCCGTTGTTGACATTTGTCTTCGCGACGTAGCTAGTGGTAGTACCATGGATAGTATGAAAAAATCGTTATGAACAGCACTTTGCCGAGTGAGCGGTACCCATCAATGAAAAATGTAATTACAATGAATATTTCGATCGGTAAAAAATAGAAAATCAATTGACAAGTTTTCATATTTCACAAGGCTATGAAATTCCAAAACCATTTCGAGATATTGGGATGCTGATCATTATGCTTATTTTTCCAAAATTTTTAGTGCAGTAACTGCTAAGATATTAGATAAAAACTCTCACCCAAGCTGTTTCGGGATTTACACTAAAAGTTCAGTTGCCAATTATAAAAAAATACTAACAATATAAAATGACAGTTAACACTGACAGTGTTGACACATAAAAAGTAGTTTAAAAATAAAATGTCAGTGTCATTTTCAAATTACTTTGCTTTAGCCCCAGAAGTAAACACAAAAAATGCAAATACTTTCCAAAAGCTGAATTATTGGTATTAAGTTATCAAAACGGTGTATATCAATACCCCGGAGTCAGTCAGCTAGGTTCCCTAGCATTTGGTAGAGGAATCCGTTTGAATTTTAAAAGTATCTTGGAACTAGTACTACTTATTCTTCTTCTTATAAGTGGTGCTAATTTAAAGCCTATATGGCAGACCCTGTAACATATTTCAGGTGATTGGCAGTTGTTTAACTTTTTTTATATTTTTCTTCCCATAGTATACCGCGGTACATAGTGGACTTTTGGGGCTGACCTCCCGGCCTATTTGTTGTGAATTGTGACGGATTGATCGGCATTGATAGTGACAGCAACGCTAGCACCTATTTTTTTCTAATGTGGCTTCAGTAAAATTGTTTATGAGTACTAAGTTTTGCAGTTACGTCCTATTAGAATAAGTTACTTTTCAAAACTTAATTTTACGGAAAATATAAGTCGCATTGGAAAAATAAAAAATACGTATATGTTATTTTGCAATATTCTTTCAGATAATAAATAAATATAACTATGTTAAAAATTTGAAATGTTGTCAATTGTCAAAACGGGCCTTTTATTTTGTGATTACTGTAGTTTGATGAGTTGACAATGGTGACATGAAGTAATGCTCGTCTATTCGCTTGGCGAACGTATCGCGCCGTCTCACCGTTCTCTTTTAGCACAAACTCTACCTCGTTGACACTACCTATTATATATTAATGGCCGCTAAATGAGTTTTTGTAAACTTACAATCAGTAGTATATCTGTAAACGGCAAGAAACTCAAGAAAAATTTGAATTTCACGCTGATCAAGGGCGTACTAAAAACGAGACAACACTATGTACAACTACACAAACAGGAAAGAGAGGGGGTCTATTCAAGGACTCTGAAACATGGTAGAGATGTCCTTGAACACCTCGCGCTATGTCCTCTTGAAGTAATGCTCGTCTATTCGCTTGGCGAGCGAGACGAGGGTATCGTGCCGTCGCACCGTGTCCGCGAGCTTGCGGCACGGAAGTCGGGTGGTGATGATGGTGAACACGTGACCGAATACTAGGGCGTCCAGTTCTGTTGGCCTGTGAATAAAAAAAAAGACGTTAAATAAAATATCTTGTCTCCTGATGATGAATATCCTTAACGATTAATAAATGTTGTTTTTAATAACTTTCGCGATTTGAACACATTATTATTATATAGGTACTACTACGGGACTATAGTCTACCCGTGACCACGGTCGATGCAACTCGGCCGACGTCGGGATTATTTATTTTAATTTTAGTGCGCGATTAGTCCCGTAGTATATAATAATAAGATGAATATCCTACTAAAGAAAACACCGGTTTTTACTCACGTATAATATCGCGGCCGGGCCGCTGGGAAATCGACGGGAGCGCGCGTATTCCCTGACGAAGGAGTACTAATTACTCGGAAACCGGTCGTGTTTCCAGCGGCCCGGCTGCGATATTATAAGTGAGTAAAAACCGGTGTTTCCTTTAGTATAATGAATTATCACGCGAGTTTTAATGAAGAGATGAATATCCTGTCTTGAAACAGAACTTCTTGAATCTTGTACATGAATGTGAAGTTAGCTACAAGCTGTGCAATATCCAATCCTGACTGAAGCTCATATAAAGCCGCACGTTAATTGGCTATTGCGCAGCTTGTAGCTATAGTCTTGTAGCAAAGAAGAAAGAAGGGGGATTGAAACAAGTGCGTCTCAGTCCCCTTTGTCGTCTACCCTCGCGCCCCTGTACCCGCGCAGGCGAGGACTGAGTTAAGCGGTCGGATTATAACTAATCCGCCAATTTGTGTGGCGCGGCCTATACTAATATTCATTCATCTCGTGTCAATGGCTAGACAATATACTAATATTATAAAAGCGAAAGTTTGTCAGTATGTATGAATGTTTGTTACTCTTTCACGCAAAAGCTACTGAACGGATTGAAATGAAACTGCAATAATAATGCAATGTATCTATAGTCTAGTCTAGGCGATGAATTTCTATGGTAATATTGTACTAATCATTAAGACTAACTTTTACTATGGAACAACTATTCCGTACGAAAAAGTCATCGACTTATGACAAAATGTATGGAACATCTAGACTTAACTCATGATAGAAAAAACAAGTTGAGTTTCGGTGAACCAAATGACGTCATTTTCACTGACATATGTTGAAATGACGGCATCAGAGTGTCAAGTGGGAGATTTGCAAATCAAATCGAATTACTTTTACATCGCGTTGACCGAGCGCGCCGTGCACACACGCGAGCACATTGACACACACGCTTAAATTAGCCAATCACAGACGTTGCCGCGCTCGTGTTCGATCGGTTTGGCGCTCGTTACATTACCGTAAAAAATACTCACACTTAGCTATTCAGTTTTCTGTACGTGACACAAGATGGCGCTGTGCCATTTCCATAGAAATCACATCAAACGTTAACGGGATCGAGCTCGAGCGAAAATGTCGCACTTAGCCCTCTGATCCATTGACTAATGAAAAATGACTATTGAAATTCGGGAGCATCGTATGGCCGAGTCAAACTTCTTGGCGGTTGTGAATTATAGGCGTGGTTACGCAGTAGCAATATAATATGTATATTGCTACTGCGTCACTATTCTTAAATTATGTTAGCTGCGCAAGAGTGCGCACATCCCCTATGTGCGCAGCTTATAGCTAATTTGGTTTACTCCCAACAGCCCCTACTGGGAGACATTAGGAAAAAGGATTATATTTTGTGCCAATGGCCACCAGCGACGGTCATTGGGACAGTAAAAAATATCGTCTCAACGTTCCTCATTAAAATTTAGTTTGAGGTAATGTTTTTTTTTATGTCAGTTATGAAGGATTTAATTTAATATAAATTGATAATTTATGAATTAACTTATTAATTGAACAGCCCCTGGGAGACGTTAGGAAAAAGGATTATATTTTGTGCCAACGGCCACCAGCGGCGGTCACTGGGACAATAAAAATATCATCTCAACGTCCCTCATTAAAATTTAGTTTGGAGTAATGTTTTTTTTATGTCAGTTATGAAGGTTTTTATTTAATTTAATATAAATATATGAATTAACTTAATAATTGACAAAAACATTATTCTAAACGAATTTTTAGTAGAGGACGTTGAGAACAATATTTTTTATGGCCCAACAACCGTCACTGGCGGCCGATGGCACAAAAAACAATAATTTGACCTAACATCCCCCAATGGGGGCCGTTGGGAGTAACCTAATTTCACAGCCTCCAAGAAGAACTATTCGAGCAATACTTTGTTTTTTTTTAGGGTTCCGTACCTCAAACGGAAACCTTATAGAATCACTTTTTGTTGTCCCTCTGTGTGTATGTCAAGAGTCTTTATCTCGGGAACGCGTAAAGATATCGAGTTGAAATTGAAACTGTATAAGTATATCTATGGTCTCTTGCAGTTGTGTAAAAGAAAAACTTCTCAGTTATCGTAGCCGTTTATGTCGTAAAAAACAGCATATTTCGACACTCACAAAAATCAAAACCTACAGGGTACTTCCCGTTAACATAGAACTATGAAATTTGGCGAGAAGCATTGTCTCAAATCACACATATAGTAATAAATCTGAAAACTGTACATTTTTATTTTAATCACAAAAAAGGCCCAAAATTCACAAAATATGGGTTTAAAATTCAAAGTGAATAAATCGTATCATGTAAGGTATCTTATAAAGGAACTTCATTAGCACATGCCAAAACAGGTTTTTAATTATGTATTTTAACAATGTGTAATTTTCGATGTATGACGAGAAAAGTGAAAAAAAAAAAACTTTTTCTCGATGGTTATAGTATAGAGATTTTAACAACTTACTTCCCAATTTTGTGAAAATTTCTGGATTTGTACGGAACCCTCGATGTGCGAGCCTGACTTGTACTTGTCCGGTTTTTTCTATTACTAACTGACTCTACCTACGACTACGATACCTAATAAGAAACCTACATAAATATACAACGTAATTTTTTGTAAAAACTTACTTTTTCATTGCCATTTTGCTATAAACCTACTAAGTAGAAATATAGAAAGTAAATTGCTGTTGTAACGTTTATTACATAAATAAACGAGTTAACAGCACTGTACATAACAAAATAAATAATTTTAGACAAAACCAAAAGTTTACATATTTTATTTTTATACAAGAAATTTTTCATGAAATGAGAAATCGCTAGCCTGCGTATTCACCAGAGACAGGATATATGTAGATGAATGGTATGCGAAGAAAAAATTAATATTTTCGCAAACAAATCGCAACACCGAGTTCCACCTTGTACAGAATTCGCATAGTTTGCACGGATTGATGTGACATCCATGGACGGATTGCACGATGCCTCTGCATTATCATCATCTCATTCACCATCTAAGCTACTGGAGCAGTTATGCCAGCGGCCCAGAGCCACGCTCCGTTATTTTAAGGTGCTGGGCTGGCTCGGGTAGACGCTGGAGGGGGAAACGCACAAAACACCCCATGCGGGACGTCGGTGCGGGACTTATCGCCCCCAATTCAAATTAGAATTAGAATCCATGGACATTATAGATAATCATCAATTCAATATCATATTAGCCAATCATATAGGTATGTTTATCAAATTATTATTATACTATTGACTGTTGTTTATAAAAACACAACATTACTTTTTTTGTTGTTGTCATGTTTCAATTCAGTAACTTTAATCCCTTATTTTAATTTAATACAAATTAATTTTAATTCAATATATCTATAATTTAATTCAATACAATTTAATTATTTGCTACATAGCAAAATGTTATTATTATAAGTCAAATATTATATGACCAAAATGCTGGTGTTTATTTGGCTCAACGTATAAACATTGCCATTCAGCGTGGCAATGCTGCCAGCATGCTGGGCACGCTGCCAACTGGCAGTGGGCTTGAGCACTTGGATTATCTTTAGACCTTCAAGGGTCTGTGGATGATCCAATTGCTTTCTATGTAGTAGTAGTGTAGTATTGTCATTAATAAATAAATTAAAAAAAAAATATATTATTTTTATAATAATGAATGTAATTGTTATTAGTTATTGACGTGTATCTTTTATATTTTTGATACCAATAAATAATATGAATATGGATTCGATAAAATTTTAATGGGATCACCTCGGGAGTGTACCCCTTCGAACAAAAAAAGTTTTTTTTTTAAACGGTTCAAAATATCGATGAACATACACAAAAAATGAAAAATACATCCATACGAACATAGTAACTCCTCCTTTTTGGGAGTCGGTAAAAATTGCGGAGAGGGTTATTGAACGGAGCGAGCGTGACCAGACCAGAACTTTTTGTTTTTACAAGACAGTAAAAGCAGTCAGAATTTCGGAAGTGTAAGTTATTCCTAACACACCACTCAACTACACATTTCTCTATGGTGGAAACGCAGCTTTAGTCTATATCAGCTACGACTAAATAATTTCCGAAGTTATGTCCGTAGGTAGCGTTTCTCTCTCGGAGATATTTGAGCAAGTTATCGACGCTCATTTCCTCATCACTTGGGTACTTTAGCGTCGATGTCGAATCTGAAAAAACATCGTTCAAAGGCTTGTCAAAGACATGTGTGTCGAACAATTTCTACCGCGTCTACATATCGTCTCAAAGACCTTAAATTGAAGATATGTACAGTCGACTAATTTTTAACGACCTTTCACATTGTTCAATGACCTTCCCTTCTGGCAAGAAGCCTGGATCCTACGACACAGGTCACCCTAGTGTGGGATCCAGTGCACTATGAATGTTAAATTAATATAAGTTTGTATACTATAAGGGTAATTTTGTTTTTGGTGCCATAAGGAAGAGCCTAGATCTCACGACACAGGTCGCCCTAGTGTGGGATACAGCGTACAACTTGCTTTGTGCAAAAATAATTAAAAACAATAAACGTTTTATCTATTTATTTACTTAAATTGAGGATATGTTCAATCGACCAATTTCTATAGCGCCTAAAAATCGTCTCAAAGACCTTAAATTGAGGATATGTCCAGCCGAACATTTAATAACGTGGCTACGTATTTTTCAAAGACCATAAATTAAGGATATGCCCAGTAAATGAACATGTACCGCATCTCGGTATATACTTGTACTTAATAGAAAACTGAGGGCTTTATTTAAAACTAGCTTTTGCCCGCGGCTCTGCCCGCGTGGTATTTTAACTTTTGTGCTATCCCAGAAGAACCTTTTATTTTTTCGGAATAAAAGTAGCCTATGTCACTTTCCGGCCTTTGAACTATATCCATGCCAAAAATCAAGTCAATCCATTGCTCCGTTGCTGCGTGAAAGAGGAACAAACCAACAAACTTTTCGGATTTATAACATTAGTATGATGTGTTTTTAATAAACAAAATACAAACAACTGGTATACATGAGCAGGATAAATGACTTCAAATCTTTCAGTTGTTCAGTACAGTGCGTTTATAACGAGTTTCTTTGACTAAGCTGGGCATGTGACATTATGATTTTTCTATGAGAACTACCAAATTTAGGTCCAATATACGATTGTGGCTCTCTCAATTCTACAGATAACTTGGGGGTATAGACAATGTACTCGTGAAAATAAACATAAAATAAAAGTAACCTGTAGAAATCGGTAGCTCATCGGTCTTTTCGGAACTTTTAGATATTCTACTGCTGCTTATAGTGAGATAATCTTCTTTCATGGCTTTGTTGTTACTAAACAAATAAAAAAAAATGTAGAATACTTTCTGGGAAAATTGCCATAATAAAACCTATGTGGTGGGGAAGGGTCAGAAGTGGAACATCATAGGTTTTCACAAAAATTACGACGCATATAATTTTGTCTTGTGGCTAATTTTGTCATGGACCAAATTGTAGTACTACCAAATATTCTAAGAAAATCATTACCAATCATTACCTCGTTAGGGTTTTTCAGTTTTTCCCAAAATACCCTTAAAATTGTCTCTTAAGGCAATACAATAAGTAGGTAAGTTTGTATGCGCCGGGTGGCTACCTAGCCCCAGTTTTTAAGCCGACTTAGGCCTTCAAAAAAGTCAAGATCAAAGTTTACTTCAGGTAAATCCGTTTATATCATTATAGATCGCTATCTTTTTTATCAAGATTTCAAGTAAACCAAAGTGTGTTATTGTTAAAGACTACATAATTATCTAAATAAAAGAATACCTGGAATCTATATCAGAAGACTCAATAATGAAAGTTCCTTTCTCGGTTTCATTAGACTTGTCTTCCTCCAAAATCACCTCATCACTATCTAAGACATCGCTATTGATCACTTTTGTATCACCCGTACCACCTTCAGTGATCACATCGAATTGATCACTCTCATGATTGTCATTATCATCATTTGTTACATGAACCATATCTGTCATATCCAAAGAAACACTAGTATCTGTAATATCAGTGATGTCATTTTCATCAATCGTATCTAAAAATTCATTCATTTTGATAGTTACGTTAGCAAATTTTTCTGATTGAGGGTAGACGATTTCGAAATCGTGTTTGTCTTCGAATTTTCCGTTCAAATGGACGAATGCTATTTCTTCGACTTTATCAAGTATATCTTCGATGACTTCGTGAGCGAGTGCGTGGTTTTCTTTGTTTTGTTTGAAGGTAGTTGTAGAATGTTTGGGAATTTCGTCGTATTTGCAAGTGACGGATCCGTCTTTGGCAGTTGTTATTACGGCTTGTTTCGCAGCAAAGGGTTTAAATCCTGCGTTAGAAATGTTGGGCTTATGACTTAGAAGCTTTTAGAGATTTCATGTTTTAAATAATGTTGACGAATGTGATCACCACTATAATCCTACCGTTTAACTTAGTCCTCGCTTTCGCGGTACAAGGGCGCGGGGGTAGACGACAAAGGGGACTGAGACAGGTACGGGCGGACTCGTCGCCCGCACCTGTCTCAGTCCCCCTTTCTCGTCTTCCCCCGCGACCCTGTACCGCGCAGGCAGGTGAGTTAGGCGGTAGGATTATAGTGATGATAATGAAGCAGTCGTTTCAGCCATAGGAAGTCCACTGCTGGAAATAGGCTTCCCCTAAAGATCTCCAATAAGACCCACTGCAACTTCAACTTGCCAATCCACTGGGCTACGAGTATATCGGTAGCTTTGGTTCTTCTACGGATCTCCTCATTTCTGATTCGAATTCGATTCAGAGTCCGAACTCTGCGAGATCGAATCAGAAATGAGGAGATAGCATAGCACTCTCCATAGCTCGTTGGAGCTAACTAAGCTATTTGGAGCTAACTAATAAGGCCTATAGTGAGAGACCAAGTTTCTGTGCTATTATTTCCGAACGCTGCCCAACCGAGTTGGATTCGACGATTGACCTCTTTCTTGAAGTCGGGCTTACCTAGCTGGACTACTTGTTTTAGGTAGACGAACGAGTCAACGACTTCAAGAATATAATAGATAATGATTTGATCAAGATGAACTACGAAGACCTAAGAAAAAATCGATATTTACCAATGATCTCCTTATTAAAAGCCACAGACTCCTGGCTAGGCTTGTTATACGTGACATTTTCCCTGCTGCCGGTGCGTATGCACAGTTTGGAACGTTTAATGCGCGCGTTCCGTTCGCACGCGGTGCGTTCGGAACAGAGACGCGATCGGGTGAAGATAAACGCTTGGGATAGGAGGTAGTCTTCTTGGGGCTGAAGGGAGGAAAATATGGATTTTTAGGAAACAGGAGATATGTACACTACAAAATTTATTTTTAATTAGAATATGGGCCCAATTTTAAAGGCGTCATCTTAAATTTAATAGCAACGTAAAATAGTGTTCTCTCTATCAAATCTAAATAGAGAAAAAGAAACAGGGCTACTCTAAATTGCTATTTTATACTCTATAAAATTTAACTTGATCTCTGCGACAACTGTCAGAAAAATCACGCCTATGAAGTCCTGAATTTCTCAATAGTACAGACAGTACCTGTCAATGTCATACTTTACGGGCATGCCGATTAGTGATGGGCGACGAATGATCGTGACCACAGAGTTTTAGATAGAGTTTTATTTAAAATTGCGATAGTTTTTACTAACTATATTTTAAATAAAACTTCATTTATCATTAATTTTATTGTATATTTTAATATCATAACATTTTTACATGTGTATTTAAATTAAACCCAATTATATGTTACATTAGCATCGATAATAGTGAATAACGTCGATAAATACTATCGTTACATTATTATGAGTATTTAATTAATATCATAACATTATTTACATGTGTACATACTTGATCTTAAATAATATTAAGTAAATAAAACCAATTTCTCACCTTCAACTACTCATTCGATTTCATTACAACATAGTTTATTAAACTTTATTACTATTTCAATTTATTGACAAATATTTGAATACGCTGGGTACTATTAAATTAACCAATATAATATTGAAATTACTTGAATAAGCACTATTTTATAAACATTATTCTATTTTAATAAGTCTTGTTAAGAGAGCACAGATCTCCGAAATACAAGCTATGCTTAGTTTGGAGATCTGAAGCTCATTGTCATATGGTATTTATTTTAATGAGTCAATAAATGAATTTTGAATTTGAATAGTTTGAAAATCGATTTTTTCTACCACTATCTCAACTCTAAAAATGTCAATCTTCTATGTTAATGTCACTGTCGCAGAGATCAAGTTAAATTTTATGGAGTATAATTACGATAGCGCCTCTAGAATTGGGCTTAATATTTCAAATTCAAATAAATTGTTTAAAACCGACTTGTTGCTACTTGCTACGGTTTACTAAATAAAGAGCGCGGTTAAGTTACACAAATACTCAATTATAGAAGCAGTTCAAAATATCATCTAACAGATGAAAAAATGAAGACTATTTACTAATTGAATCTTACTTTGAAAATTCGTAAAAAAAATCGAAATACATTTAAATTATACAAATTCTCTTTTACTATAATCAATTAAGGCATTTGAAGAAGCTGTCGGCAGCTCTTCACCTACGTGCGAAAAATAAAAAAAACTAATTTATATGTCTAATAGAGATCTAAATCGTTGTACTAAGCTACTAAAGCCTTCAAAATTTAATCCTATATGCTACACTGTAAGACACAAATTCCCGTACCGTCAACTTCATGTCCGTAACGTTGGCCATTCTAACGACGTGCTTCAACAGTAGCGTGGTCAGAGGTTTGATAAACAGGGCCGCTTTAGGACCATTGGCTGACAACAGAGCTCTTATATGACCGTATACCAAGGCATCCAGTGGGGTAGGACTAGGGGAAATAGGAATACAAGAGGAAAAATAAGGATTTCATACTAAAAACCAACAAAACAAACATCACTTCATTAGAACTCGCGTGAGAATTCATTATACTAAAGAAAACCACCCGGTTTTTTTCACGTATGATATCGCGGCCGATAAAACAAACATGGCGAATGGTTATCGAACTGTAGTGTGAAAGTTCCGTATGTATACGTTTCTAGTCGTACGGAAGTTAAAAATAATGCCCCTGTGTGCACACAAATATATCACTTTTTTTTATTCTATATTTTTGGGAGGTTTTGGACCGAAAGTCCATGCCAGCCCCATCGTACCCTTATAAATACAAAGCTTATTACATATTATACACACACTTGACTGCCTCGGTGGCTCAGTGGTTAGTGACCCTAACTTCTGGATCAAAGAGGCGTGGGTTCGATCCCCACCCAGGGCAAATATTTATATGATGAACATAGATGTTTGCTCTGTGTCTGGGTGTTATTTAGTTACTATTTATTTAAGTATGTATTTAAAAATATGTATAATGTAGTATATTAGTCTCTGGCAGCCATATCACAAGCTTTGCTTAGTTTGGGGTCAGAGGCCGTGTGTAAGATGTCTCTTAATATTTATTTATTTACATATTTTTACATTTATTAAGATATAATAAGCCAGCGAGGCAGTCTCGTGGAGTTGGCGTGATTTAGAGACTGGAAGAAGGTCTCCACCAGTCTGTCAATCACTCCAGCCTCCTCAGAGACGGGATTACATAACAAACTTTGTAATATCCCCACATTGGATTCGGTTACTTGAAGTTCGGCAAACTCGTTCTCTTTCGCGTTGATTCCGAACACATTCCATAAATACATGGTACACATCTTCCGGCTTGTCGCACTCCTCTCAATTAGGTGACGATACTTTCCCCATTAGGAATCCGAATGCACTTATGGCAATTTGTGTTCGGAACGTATTCTATGCGCAATAACCGTGGTCTTTCTACTAACACCGCCACTATAAATCGATTATGATTATGTAGATTTAAGCAAAATGGCAATAAAAATACCGTTTTTATACATTAGCTAGTCGAATAGAATCAACTGAGTTATGTTAAATTCAAAGTGTTGCCCGGCGCTTTCGCGCAGTTTTAAGTGAATTACAAAATAACAAAATTCCTTATACCATAAAAAAAGAAAAATCTGACAAAACCTTTCAAACCCAATTAAGACACCTTTTAAAACAAAAATGCTACTATTCGTTAGATAATTTTTTTGATGATAAATTGTAAAACTGAAATAAATTAAATAACTTAATTATTAAGATAGATATGTAGTAGTTTTTAAGACTACATAAGATAAAAACTATCTATAGCCATCTCTAGCCAGATAAGTTACTAATACTAAACATAATTTTGTCATTAGAAATTGTGAACTGTTACCAAAATTACTGTTAGTGTTATTTTTGCTAGACTCTATTAAATGTTTTCTTTCTAAGTTTCTATTACACTGTTTAGCATAAATATTTAGCTAAAACTTTGCTATGCCCTATGAAACAGGGTGACATGTACCTAAGTTAATTAGTCTTATATTAAGATTAAATTGTAACTTAATGTATGTGATCTTGCAAATAAATTAATAAAATAAATAAATAAGTGAGACAGGGTAGAATGATAAGACAATATCCTGTTGGGTATCTCATCAAAGGTTTTAAAGTACTTACGTGGTACCAAAGAAGTAATCTCTTTCCCCCAGTCGTTGGCTTAACGAGTTGCAGCACTGCTCAACCTGAAATATGGAGATTTCATTTTTACAAGCTTTTATTTAACTTTCAATGGACGTTCCAACCCGGTCAGAATATCTGTGCACCTCGCTGGAATGCGGCGCCTCTCCCGCTTCCCCTGTCACCTCTCCGCGCACTCCCCGGTGCGATAGTACGGTTAGCATCTTCGTTGCCGATACACGTCCCGATAATTTTAATATTTTCGCTTTGTTGTTGTTTTGTTTTTTAATATTTATTGTTAAGTTTAGACTATATGACGTCACGAGGTCAGGTGCACAGATATTGTGACCGGGTTGTAAGTTCGGGTGGAATCTTGCAGGTTACATTTAACTAAGTTCCCAGATTCCGATTGAGCTGAAATTTTGTACGCATATGTATATCGCATGGCAATGCAATAATATGGTACCATGGAGCTGATCTGATGATGGAGTCGGAAGATGGCCATAGGAACTCCTGTACTAAACAAGATAGACCCGTTGTGTTTGAGCTCGTTTTACTTGTCTTGGCACTCTGCTGCTACATGATATCCAGGATCTCAAAAGCTTGTATTTCATCATTATCATCACAAAGCGCTAGTCGCGCGATAAAAACGCCTATATCTGAAAGCGCTCCTATGTTTACGGATCTAGTAAATGTTTTGTTAAAGATAATTTGTCACTTATGTTGGAATGTTGTCAATGATATGGATAGTAGTCAAATTACAAACATTTGCTACTTATGGAGTTATGTCAATATATTTAATCTTACAAATCTTGGTCAATGTTACAAATCTTTGTCGATGTTACAAATCTTTACTAATGTTAGAAATATTTTATTTGATTTTGAAACAGATATTTGTGTTATACTTACATCGACTAACATCGGATCAAAAGTTGCGGACTTTTGTTATTATTTAGCATTTAGTTTCTTGGCGCAAATAGTTTTTGTTAGTGTTATAGATCTTTCTCAATTTTACAAATTTTGTCAATGTTACAAATCTTAGTCAATGTTACAAATCTTTGTCAATATTACAAATATGTGTCAACGTTACAAATCTTTGTCAATATTACAAATATGTGTCAACGTTACAAATCTTTGTCAATATTACAGATCATTGTCAATGTTACAAATATTTGCCAATGTTACAAATCTTGGTCAATGTTACAAAACTTTGGCAATGTTACAAATCTTCGACAATATTACAGATTTTTGACAAAGTTACAGACATTTGTCATATTCTTACATCAGCTAACACCTGGTCCAGAGTTTTGTCGCCCCAGTGAGCGCCTTCAGTCGTTTGGCGAAGGCGTTTCTCTTAGTCTTTGTCTGTAGCCAGCCTAACGGCCACGGGTATACGGACGAGTTGCAGACTCGTTATGTTACTAGCATAACTTTCTTGGCGCAAATTATTTTTGTTAAGAGTCAATTCGTGGTCATCTTTGTCGATGTTATAAATCTTGCTCAATGTTACAAACCTTCGTCAATGTTACAGATCTTTGTTAGTGTTACAAATCTTGGCCAGTGTTTCAAATCTTGGTCAATGTTACAAAACTTTGATAATGTTACAAATCTTTGACAATATTACAGATCTTTGCTAAAGTAAACATTTGTTATATACTTACATCAGCTAACACCTGGTCCAGAGTTTTGTCGCCCCAGTTGAGCGCCTTCAGTCGTTTGGCGACCGCGTTCCTCTTAGCCCTCGTCTGTAGCCAGCCTAAGGGCCACGGGTATACGGACGAGTTGCGGACTTTAGTCACTGCGTTGTATGTGTCGTCGTCTATCCAGGATATGTATAGCTGTGGATATAATAAATTATTTTTTATTTATTATTACTGAACAATTATGTATTTTTGACACAAGTCTATTACTCTATAAAATTTAACTTGATCTCTGCGACAGCTGTCAGAAAAATCACGCCTATGAATTCCTGAATTTCTTAATAGTACAGACAGTACATGTCAATATCATACTCATAATGCCGATTAGTGATGGGCGACGAATGATCGTGACCACAGAGTTTTAGATAGAGTTTTATTTAAAATATCGATAGTTTATACTAACTATATTTTAAATCAGCGGTCGGCAACGCGCGGCCCGCGGGCCGCATGCGGCCCGCGGACGTCCTGCTTGCGGCCCGTGAATGTTTTGTAAATGAGTTATAATTAATAATCATTATTATCAAAATAAACGCATCAAGTAAGCGCGCCTTTTAAATAAGCACTAATAATGCTAAGCAGTTCATTACAATTTTTGGTAGCACTTATTTATGCGAGCAAACTTTTTCAATTGTTAATTATAGAAAAAATAAATATGCTTTTAGTCTCACAGATGAGCATTTGAGAGTCATTCTACGAATCGCGATTACAAATATGACAGCTAACATACAAGAAATAGCCTCTCAAATGCAACCTCAGACATCACACTAAAATTTGTGTAAAATCAGTTTTCTATTTAGGTACCTAGGTTGTAGTTTTAATTTCTTTACATTTCTCTTATTTTTCCAGCTATATAGCCCAAACATATAATTGACCGACATGCCGACGAACCACCAGAGGTGTACAATTCAACGCGTATAAATATTTTTTTATGTATAACCACGTACCTATAACTTTTCTTGTAGTATATCAATTTTTTTTATTGAAAAGAGTATACTTCGAAATTGGTCCCATTTAAATTTTATCGAAATTGGCTGAGCCATTTTTGATAAATCAAACAATAATGTGAAAAATGCTACATCGGTCCGTGCATAGTGTTTCGAGTTCTAGCGATGCGCCCAGGCTTCGCACAGGTGTATTATACATATAAACATTTCTCTTGAATTACTCTATCTATTAAAACAAAGTATATCTAAATCCGTTGCGTATTTTTAAAGATAGGTATAAGCATAAATGGGGACAGACAGCGGAAAGCGACTTTGTTTTATACTATGTAGTGATCCTGTACACGGGTGAAGTCGGTCATGCTATTTTTTTGCAAAAATAATTATTTTATTTATTTATTTATCATTTTAATTCAGACCATAACTATGGAAATTTACGTGGTTTTCACACATTTTATACTATATATAACGGGACTAAACTCACGTGTAGGGATAGTCGTAACGACTATAGTTTCGGTCGCATTCGGCGACCTTTTTCAAGTTGGCGAGTGCTAGCACGCGGAGCCGTCAGTGCATTGCGAGACGACACGTGAGTTTAGTCCCGTTATATATAGTATAAAATGCATACAATAACTATCCATAACTCATAAAAAATTAAATACAATTGTGTCATTCAATACAACAATAATGATTACAAGTACAAATTAAATTCCGTACTTATCTTTTAACTATTTTTAATAGCATTTTTATTTTTCCTATGGAATATGACCAATTATGCGTTAGTATATGGGGGTTATAGTGATAATATCATGACTGCAGCCCGCCTTTAGTTTATTTTGCCACCTTGTGGCCCTTGCCTGCCAAAAGGTTGCCGACCGCTGTTTTAAATAAAACTTAATTTATAATTTATTTTATTGTATAGGTATTTTAATATCATAACATTTTTTACATGTACAATTAAATTAAACCTTACATTATACATATTCTACTTTAAAAAAATCTCACTTTGTTAACTTAGAACTTACTTCAGCGTTGACCAGTACGTTAGTAATGAGGCTCATATACGCCCTCATCTCAGCCTTCTCCTCCGAAGACAGCTTGCCACACAGCGTGACTCCCTTGTTGGCAGCGAACTGCACTATGGGCTCTAACTCTGACACTACAAATGCTCCGCACTTGATAAACGGCACTCGGCCCGACGGAGACATGAATTCGGCGTTCCAACGCATCTCCACTTCGAAGGGAAGGTTGCACATCTGAAAAGTTACGATTTTAATGCAAAAAACATTGGAAGTTTGTCCATGATTCGAATTGTTGTATTTGCAACATATGACGTCGACCCATAAGGTGAACAGAAGACGGCAGTAACGCAGTGGATACACCAGTAGTGTAGTTTATTTACTGAATGTAATTGAATTCAAAAATATTCACATATTGATGTCGATTGCAGAACTTTCTTGTCAACTATCATGTATTAGGGCATCGTTCACTGTAACGTTAGACACAAGGCAGTACTTGTGACAGTATTCTTATCCACCAATTCTCATTCTCATTTGAAGTAGGGGCGATAAGTCCTGCACTGACGTCCCGCATTGGGTGTTTTGCGCATTTCCCCCTCCAGCGTCTACCCGAGCCAGCCCAGCTCCTTAAAATAACGGAGCGTGGCTCTGGGCCGCTGGCATAACATATATGAATGATATCTAGGATATCCACCAATGTAACCAACAATCAAAAAGATCATCAAATGCAGTATACGGAGTGACCAACAAAATCAAATGTGAAAAGTGCTTCATACTGTGTTGTCTTTATTCGAGAACTCAATATGAGTACTTCGGGTATGTTGGACTCTACAGTTTTCTTGCAGATTCTGAATTTGGTTATGTCAAGTGAATAATAGTATACAGGGTTACAGGTTAAGTCGACCTATTCCCGTTAAGGGTGTGTAATTAACTTTGTTTTTGACTGATTTGACTATGAAACACACTATCCTAAATTTAAAAAAAAATCCAGATATTTGTAATTTTTTTTTAAAATACCCAATTTTCGGCTATCACCTTGGATATTTTGAAACGTGCAAGTCGTATTACTATTATTATTTGATTTTTTACATGTAAAATAATGTTTTATGACCTCTCTACTCAATATTGTCCGTAAAATGAATATTTTATAAAAAGGATTTAAATTGAATTATCTCGAAAACGGCGAGATTTAGGATATTATGGTGTTTCATAGTCAAAACAGTCAGAAACGTAGTAAACTTCACACTCTTAATGGGAATAGGTCGACTTAGCCTGTAACCCTGTATTACCTTTAAAAAGGCCTGCACGGCCAGACAGCTAGCGTTATCCGGCAGCAGTATCTGCTCCACTTCGTACGGCTGGAACAGCCGCACGTTGTCCGGCCATGGCTCTTGGGCTGCAAGCGACAAACAGATAATGCAAAAATATATCAAGCTTAAGCTTCAAGCAAATATCTATAGAGACACAATAGTGCGAAAAAGTATTCGAGCCAAAACAAGCTAGTGGACAGGCTTTTTAGTTAGTCGTAAGGATTGCAAGCCGACTACAACGCCGCGCGATGCCAAAGTGCTGGGTTACAAGCCCTTATTAGGTGAAATATCGACGAGTGCTTGGACAATTTTTGACTACTTTCACTAATGGACTGTGGCTCGGTAAATATTTGCTTGAAGAGTTTAGGCTATTATCTGGTACTGTTTACTTTATTTGATTTGGATAATGATACAATTTTTTTTAGTAAAAATCACCATTTAAAGAAATTTAATATTTTCGACTCTAATTATCTTTTGACATTGCTTGTAAAATATGGCATACTTAGTGAAAAATATCTTCTGTCATATCCATATTCACTTTATTAATAACATACTGTTACAGGTCAATAAAAAATATAATTAAAGTTACATAAAAAGTTGCGTGCTTTTCACACTTTCACTTGATATAATTCAACTAATACAGAAACCAATTAACTTAAGATGAGGGCCTCAAATTCAAATGCAAGTTCATCTAAATTTTAACAGATTCAAATACAAAAGAAATTTATCCCTGATATATGAATTTGTTACTGTGGCGAGTGGCTTTGTTTAATGAATAATTTGATTTGGTTTGCACTATTAGAGAGATGAGTGAGAAAGAGATGGCATTAGTTTAAGTGCCATTTGAGTTCTCCAAACATAAGACGAGTATATACAGAACTCTAAAAATTGTTATATGAAAAGTGGCAGATGCCCAAAATATTCATATTCATTTAAATCATTAAATTAATTTATATGTCAATTGACAGTAGTTAATACCTGTTTGGTATATATAAGCCATAAGGTAGCATAAGCAATAAAAATTAATATTTTTTGGAAAAAAAATATATACAGGGTTACAAGGTAAGTCGACCTATTCCCGTTAAGGGTGTGTAGTTTACTTTGTTTCTGACTAATTTGACTATGAAATACACTATACTAAATTTTAAAAAAAACAGGTTTTTTAAATTGGTATTTATATAATACCCAATTTTCGGCTATCAGCTCAGATATTTTGAAATGTGTAAGTCGTATTATTATTTTTATTTGATTTTTACATGTAAAATAATGTTTTATGACCTCACTTCCCAATATTGTCCGTAAAATTAAACTTTTATAAAAAGTATTTGAATTCAAATATCTCGAAAACTGTGACATTAGGATATGGTGTTTCATAGTCAAATCAGTCAGAAACATAGTAAACTATCACACGCTTAACGGGAATAGGTCGACTTAGCCTGTAACCCTGTATATATCATGTTCAGTATACAACTACCTACATTATATGTTTATAAAAATCATTAAAATGATAGAAAATCCAGATGACATCACAAAAATGCCATAACAAGATACCATGAATTTGCTCGATTGTTATTCTTCAACAGGTTACTTACAAAAAAATCACACACATAAATTATAACAAAATGGGTGTATTTTATTATTGTATGTATGTATTCTAAATAAGATAAAGTTTTGAACATGCACAGTAATGTTCTAAAAAACTCCACAAAACACATTAAAATTATGATGAAATCGATAAATCTGATTTATTGTTTGAAACCCGTTCATAATTCTGTTATTTTTTATTCCATCATTTTTAGAAATGTATAAATGTGCAGCTGAGATAGATATTATTATATAAATTACTCTTTATTCTTCACACCAATTATATAGGTACATATTAGCACACACAAATAAAAAGGCTTAAAAACTAGTGAAACAATTGGTGACCTTATTGCACAAAGTAATCTCTTCCAGGAGAACTTGGGATGGCAATATCAGGAAGAGCAAATAGGTGATAAATTTTCCTACATAGATAAATTGAATGCGCCAATAGTACCTTTGAAAGTAACAATTTGAATTTTGTTTTTCTTCAACTTGCATCCTTGCTCCTTTTTTTCAGGCCTAGAAAGCTTACTTGGTACATTTTTGGTTTGCCAATACTTTTTCTTACTGTGCAAATACTTTGCCATTTTTTTTAAATAGTATATTACTTTAGTATAATCATTTATTCTCTGATTGTATAATTTTTGTCTTGTATTGTATTAGTTTTTGTTATTATTTTGTATTATCAATAGGTCTTTGTTTTGGCTTTTTTATTTTGTTTATTTAATATATCTGACATACATAATAAGTATTGTATTTAAACAAGTTACATTTGATATTTTTGCCCAGTAGTTTATTTTTATAAGTTTGTATTGCATTGTATGACATTGCTATTATGAGATTTCAGTGATTTATTTTTTTTAGATTTGGAAGATAGTTTCTTAATACAGGCATGTTTGCTTACAAAGATTTTCAATGGACTGTAATTGTACAAAAATTTTGAACTGAATATATAAATATATATATATTTTTTATTTTATCCTACCAAACCTGCTAAGTACTTATTTCCATCAAGAGCAAACTGGAAAGAAGAAAGTTCTGTCAGACGCATAAGTTTCTATAAATTCATGATTTTATTAAGTATAGGCTGAGCCACACAAGTTGACGGATGTGAAATTAGCTCAAGCTGCGTAATATCAAATCCTGACCGAAGCTCAAATAAAGTCGCATGTTGATTGGCTATTGCACAGGATGTAGCTAACTTCACATTCACCAATTTGTGTGGCACAGCCTATACTAACCTTGACTCACAACTCATGGAAGGAAATGGGGGAGACCCTTGCCAAGGAGTTGAAACATTATTGGTTAAAATAGCTACCTTGAATGATGAATGTTAGACTTCAACGGAGTACTAGGCTTATCAATGAAAATATACATAAAATTGAATAAAGCTATAAGCCAAATGCACCTTTTTCCTGTCTAATGAATGAAATTTAAATTAGACTTATCATAGTATAAATAAAATTTAGTTTTTTTTTTTGGACGTCTAACACACTTAGTAACAAAGTACCTAACATTAGAAACTATAAGTAAATTGACATAATTTGTCATTACTATAGAAGACGCTGGTCCCCATAGTACAGCTCCTGGCTAGTTTGGGAATCAGAGGCTTCAATAATTTTCATGTACCTTATTTTATGTCAATAAAACTTTTTGATTGATTGACTGAATGAATTTTAAATATTGTAATTAGTATGACACATTACATTGTCAATTTTTAAAAATTAAATCATAGTATTTTTAGAATATTTGTTATGACATTGTGTGTCCTGTCTTAGCAGGAATTTACACATAACAATCCAAAACCTTGCACAAAAAGAGAGAGTGCTATGACTGCCCAGTCAATGTAGCAATCAGTTTTGCATGCTGTTTATTTATAAGTTAAGGAGAACTCTAAAAACTTTATACAAAACACAGGGTTATATAATTTATTCAGACGTCTTTTAGACATTTAACACATAGTTATTAACATTTTGAAACTCAAAACTCAGGGAAAATAACTATATTGATACCAAATGCGAACGAATCCCCGTTTTTCATCTTATACGGACAGAATACAGAGTATAATTAAAATGATGTCACAGCCAGCTGTAGAATATTAAGTAGGGCGTCCCCGGTCTAAAATTAAACAATTATGTCAGACAAAACATAATAATTTATCCAAACAAAAATTATGTAACGCTGAGACCGCATTGTGATTAAAAGAAATGATTTTACGTACCGTTCAGCGATGTTAGGATAGAATCCGTTAGAGGATATTCAGGCATCCTATTTATTCGTTAAAAACAGCAAGAATATTACGATTAAGCAATTAATCTAAAATATTTTTATTTCAATTTTGTCACAAATCCACAGTTCTACAATTTTCCAAATTTTGTACTACTTTGACTTTGAAGTTAGAATATTGACAATTTTGACATTATGACATTACAATCCTTAGATTATAGAGGTTACAATCAGAATTTGACACTACCAGTTTTTCAAATACGTATGGACCTTGTATGGACCATGGATTTATCATATAAACAGGATTGAGTACTGGCAAAGAAAAACGTGCCGACAAGGATACCACGTCAGATGATTGTGTCTCTTTTCCAAGTAGGATGACCAAAACATCTCGATCATCTCGGGATATAATTTTTCTTTGGAATGTTACTGCACGCAGGAATCGCAGTTATCTTACCCCTAACTCGTCATCCTTCGTCATCGTCGTCGTTTTAACAATATGACGCCTACTGCTGGGCATAGTCCTTCCCTAAAGATCTCTATAAAACCAATCCCCATCAAAGCAATGGTCTAGAATTAATATATACGGAAATAATTCAGTTTCAAGTTTGACAGCTGTTATCGGAAATGTAGATCTCGAAGAGTAATTTCACCTTTGTTGAGACAGCAATGGTCTAGAATTGATAATGACAGAGATAAACCACTTTTAAGTTTAACAGCTGTCATCGGAAATGTAGATCTCAATGAGTTCCTTCACTTTTGTGATGACAGTAATGGTCTGGACTCCATATTTACGGTGTTAAACAACTTTTAAGATTCATAGATGTAATCTTGACACATATCACGCAACCCGTGTCAGTACTTAACCACGAAAAACATTTTCAAAACTTTTTCACGAATGACTTTTTCACGAAAAACTTTGTGACAAATAGACTTTATCACAAAAAGACCTTATCACGAATACTTTTCCACGAATAAACTTTGTCACGAAAAATATTAATAGTCTTTATAACAAAAAGTCACAATCATTTTAGGCTTCCGTAGTAAACAAGGCATCCATTTTGAAATAAAAAATGGCGGACTCACTTTTATGAAAAAGTCGTCATGGGTGCAGTTTTCGAGGTTTTTTGGATTGTATATTTCAAAAATGGCATCTATTTTGGAATTAAAGATGGCAGACGTCAGTTTTCCAAAAAGTCGTCATAGGTGTCGTTTTCTAGGCTTTTAGTGTTTTGATTTTAAAAGTGGCATCCATTTTGAAGTAATGTTTGCCATCTTTAATTCCAAAATGAATGTCAATTTTGAAATATACACCCCCAAATTCTCAAAAACGACACCCATGACGACTTTTTCTAAAAAGCAATATCCGCCATCTCTTATTCCAAAATATATGCCATTTTTGAAATCTACACCCCCAAAAACCTCAAAAGCGACACCCATGACGACTTTTAGCAAAAAGTGACATCCGCCATATTTAATTTCGAAATGGATGCCAATTTTGAAATCTACATCCCCAAAACCACGAAAATTACACCCATACTTTTTCAAAAAACTGACGTTCGCCATCTTTAATTCCAAAATGGATGCCAATTTTGAAATCTACACTCCCAAAAACCTAGAAAACGACACCAATGACGACTTTTTGCAAAAAGTGACATCCGCCATATTTAATTTCAAAATGGGTCCAAATTTCAGAATCTACAAAAAAATGAAAAATGACACCCACGACCATACACCTATTGTACACCCAGCATGTTTAAGAAATATGTCCAGCATAGTCACCCTACCACACTTCTTTGTATACATCATAGTACGCCATTTGCAATCGACGGTGATACTCTAATCAAAAATAAAAAATAACCATTAATCATAAAGACGTAGGTATATCCATACAAACTAAATATCAAACTCTGTTTTATTAGCATCTATTCGCAATTTTAACTATAACTTTATCAAACTACATTATTGTAAAAACTAAGAAATGGTTAAGACAGTCGCGGCTTTACAGGTGATAATTCTACCATACATAAGTGTCGTTTCGAAATAGCAATAGTGCGAGCGGGACACCCTCATCACTTTGGGAAGTCTCACTCGGCACAGCGTCTCTCTTATGCCATTTCAAAGGAATATATGTTTTGTTGCAATGAATTAAGGTTGAATTTTCCTAAGCTAACTTTGAGCCAAATTTCGTCTGTGCGCAATCCAGATAGTATACAAAATACCTTGCGTATGACACAGATAACCTTAGATAATAAGTATTAATACTCTAAGCCTTAGTATATACATAACTAAAGTAGTTATGTATACTCTAAGCTCTAAGCAGATAACGTCGTATCTCCTTAGTTTGTGGTTTTTCATTTATTTAAAAGCGTCACACAATTAATACATGTGCCAGTTTAGTTTGAAAATAAAACTGCCATACTTACATAAATTACTGTTGTTTTATACTAGGACAGGGCGGACGCGGGACATGCCGGCCGGTCCGTACGACGCACGTTCTATACATTTAGTGTAGGCCCTGTCCGGGCGTTGTACGGGCGTCGCAGTCGTACTGACCTCGACAAAAATGTATGGAACGTGCATCGTACGGGCTCTGCCCGGCCCGTCCCGCGGCCGCCCCGTTCTATTATAAATCATTCTGAAGGGGCCCGTACGACGCACGTTCCATGCATTTTTGTCGTGGCCTGTACGACGCCCGGACGGGCCCGTCCGGGCTTTTACACAAAATGTATGGAACGTGCGTCATGCCGGCCTCGTCCGGTTCGTCACGCGCCCCCGCCGTCCTAATGTAAGTCATTCCTTAAACCTATATAGATGAAGCCTGGCCGTAGTATTATTATAACTTTGGTCTGGCTAACGAAAATGAATACTAACTTTTTAAATAACTATTCGCCGGGATACTACTATCGCAGATTTACCCTTATATTGGGGGATTTATAGCAGATATAGTGCCTAAAGCCGGAAACATACTATCGGACGCGGCTGACGGGCGCGACTGACAGCTGCGACTTAGCAATGTGCACAGTCTTATAACATCCGGCGTGCTAGATCGCTCTCAGTTGTCCGAACGCTCAAGGTCGTCCGAAGGTGACGTCCGCGACTTATGTCCGATAGTGTGCACGGCTCAGTTTACTTTCATAGTCTAGGTCGCGGCTGTCAGTCGCGTCCGTAAACCGCGTCCGATAGTATGTTTCGAGCCTTAGACCCTTGTTTTAAGAGTTTTTTTTAAATATATGTACTAAACCGAACAAATCTTATTATTGGATCCAGAATGCTCTTCAGAACTATTAATTCATCGTAATGAAGTAGATAAGTACACTTTGATCATTTGAAGGGCAATGCAAAGCCTCAGCTCTACACAGTTTTCTGTACATGACACAAGATGGCGCTGTACCATGTCCATAGAAATCACAGCAAACGTTAACGAGCATTTATCGAATAGGTATAGCTAAAAACTCGCGCCCGGCCCTGAGAATCGCAGTAATGGTAACTGCTACGTCGTCGAGCAGTCATCAAGTGAGGGCTATGGGGCTGTGAGTGAGATGAAGTGATTCACTCTCAGGCCTGCCATGTTGATATATTTTTTTCGTGCATTAATTGTAGGTATCAACTTTTACTAGCCAGACTAACCAAGAGGTAATCACAGTGAAAGTCAGTAGGTAGGCGTCCATGTTAAAAAATAAATAAATAATAAATGTTTTGCCCACTCCACCACTTACGTATCATCATTATTTGGATTAGGCTTGGAGTTAGGATAGTAAGGATAATCATACCATGGGGCTAGGTATCACTTCAGTATATAGAAAAATATTTATACTACTACTACTACTATGTTGGCGCAGCGACCCAAATTGTGTCTTGGCCTCCGATACTACGTGTCACCACTCTTCTCTGTCTTGGACAAGTTCCTGCCAGACATCAATCCCGAGCTTGCGAAGATCTTTTTCCACTTCATCTTTCCACCTATACTTTGGACGGCCGATGGGTTTTTGGCCCTTTGGCAGTCCCAAGTAAGCCCTTTTTACGGCGCAATCCTCCCCCATTCTTTCCAAGTGGCTGAGCCAGCGGAGCCTATGGGATTTTATCTCACAAATAATATTGGGCTCCGCCACCAGCTCTTCTATTTCATGGTTTTTGCTAATCCTCAGACTGCCATTTTGGCGCCGAGTAGGTCCCAGTATTTTTCTAAGTACCTTACGTTCCGCCACTAACAGCTTATTTTCCTCCTTTTGAGTTTATGTCCAGGTTTCACAGCCGTACATGAGTATAGGTCGAATTACTGTTTTATAAATGCGGACCTTTGTACTTCTGCGGATAAGCCTGGACACTAAGATCTCACTAAGATTCATAGTAAAATATTTTTGGTTGTAGATATCTAGCATGTAACAACATAATATTAACTAACCCATTTGTATTAGTTTTGTCATGTTCTCACCGACACAAGCTACATTATTATTTAATAAATTAATGCCAAAAGCATACTCTTCATCGTCAAAGAAATCAAAAGGTCTATCCAGCGGCTCTGACTGTTTATCTTCTATACCAATATTCGAATTGGAATGAATTATATCTAAATATTTATTGTATATCTCTTCTCCAGCTCTACTAGGCGGCGAACTAGATCTTGCAGATTTTAAAGTCCACGTGGAAGAACGAATATTAAGGAGATTGTGTTCTTTTAAATTTTCACTATCGCCAAAGTTTGGAACACTCATATTAATTTATTACGTCGATTTTTCAGAATAATTTGGAGTTAAGTATTACTAAAAAATCATCAAAGAAATAAAAACATTGTCATTGTGACAGTTAACGAACTCGCATCATATCAAAGAGTCTTATCTAATATAATAGCTGTATCAAGTTCTTTGAACTGCTTGATATCCATCGCCTGGAAATATGGGTTTACTACGGGAGGGTTCGAAAGATTTGAAGCGTCTCGCAAGCCACGACTTTATTGTATTAACCAATCATCGGCAAAAGTGGTAACATTAAAATCATTAATTAAAATTAGACTTTGGCCGCACACCACAGCTGACTGCGGGACGCATTTAATGAACTTCAGTTTGGTTTTTGTCCAAGCTTTCTCGAGGTTGTTTCGGTAAAAGGTGATGTCCACAAGTGGTATATTATTCAGAGAAAAATCTAACCAAGATGATATATACATCATTTGAAAGCTTGTTTTATGGGCTTCTGAAAAATATTTAATTTAGATTTTTTTATCCCTGCATTTTTTTTTAAAGTGAAAAATAAATTATCTGAAAAAAAATAATGCAGCTTTTTATTTTTTCTATTTTAACAATAATAAAGTGCTTCTAGCGTTATTTTACTTGCATTCAAAGCTGATTCTTCCACATTTACCTCTTAATTTGCTAAAATTGAAAATTATAACCTACCAGTGTGACCAGTTAGTAGGTACAATGTGACAAAAAATCACTTAAAGAGTGTGTCTAATTGGTAAAAATGCTTTTATTCAACAATTTGGAGGTTACTCAATCAGAGTTCCTAGAGATAAACTACCTATTGAGCCAAATATATTTATTTATCCTAATAAAATCAAAATTAATTTAAAAAAAAATGCAGGGCTCTTCTTTGTTTTCAATTGATGTAATAGACTCAGAAAAATATGAACTTTCTCGAAATGTAACGAGTCTTGTGGTTAGATTTTTTGATTATTATTATACCAGCCTCCATACATTTTGTGAACATGTCCTTTCTCAGACCAAAATCTAGTCATAATAGAATTACAGAAAGATATTTGACATCATAACACTAATATTATATAGGGTATGATTTATTTTAGAACGGGCTGGGCACCAGCGTGCCCCGTCTGGGCCGTGGGCGAGTCACTAATGTAAGACGTTGCACCAGTAGCGTAGCGTGCCTTAACGGGGCACCGTATAAAATTTGTTTGGGTAATGTTGGGTAAAGAATTCTCACAAAAGAAAGAAAATGTTTTCATAAAAGAAATATTTATTCATCATAATTATCTATCTGTCACTTTTTTCCAATTTTTTTACAAACATTTCAAATAAAAAAAACATTCTCCTTGCCTTTATTTCGGCAAACTGATTTATTATTCTACTAATGGGTGGTGATCAAAATAAATGTACGTAACTCACATGGCACTCACATGTATCGTGTCGTTACCTGTCTCACATGTTAAAAATGTAACTCACAGGTTACGTAAGGGTGATTTCATATTGTCAATAAAAATTTAAAAGATCTAAATTTCAATTTTTCTCTATATTTTTCTGCCTTTCGGCATTAGTCATCGGCGCCATCTGCGAAAAGTTATGATAAAATTCTTAGATGAAAATTCGGTCAACTTTTGTAGATATAAATGAGAATGCAATCTTATTTTGTACGGAATTCCTCCGTACAAACGCGTGAGTTGCGCACATATGACTATCAATATTGATGTGAAAAAGCCCTTACATTGGTGAGTAACGTTACGTCCATGTCTCTGTAACTCACATGTAGGTTAGAAACACGACTTGACCTTAAATCTAAATCATCATATTTCGATTCAAAAACATGTTGCACATAAGAATGAATTAGAGAAATTATAGAACAAAAGAGATGTTTTTGAATACAAAGCATGCTGAGAAACAAAAACTAAAAACTTTTAGGAGTTACACTTGCGTTTTTCACATGTAAAAATAGCTTTTTCGTTACTCACCATACTGACATAAATATGTATAACTTTCCTCATTACTTCGCAATTTCTAAACCACTCAAAAAGTCGTAGAACAAAAGTTGTTAGTTTTGATATACAGAAAAAGCCCCTAAAACAATGCTAATTGATTAGAAATAACCCTGTTTAAAAGACATCATTCATTTTGGGCTGCTCATATCTGAAAGAGTGCCGGCCAAAACAATTATTTAGGAAATAATATTCGTAGATACATAATATTATCCTGTACATTTTACCCCACATGACCAACCCTCTAGAATCACCTCCTGTGCAGTAGTTAGTTACCGAGTTTTGAAAACAATTATTTTAAAAAAGATTTTATCAACCAGCTATGAATGAAACTGAGACACTGTTTAATGTATCAACATACACTTAGGTCAGCGAACGAATATTTTGATATATTTGATAGTAGACCCTTTTGTGTTCTCTATTGAACTTAAAAACATTTATTTGAATGACAATCATCAAAATCACTGAAGCCGTTTCCGAGATCCAAAATCAATATTACGTAGTTTAGAAAATACTAAAAAACACGCTTTCTTGGCATATCAAATAAAAAGTGTAAAATGATTTTTGATATAGGCAGAAAATAATAATGAACGAAAAATATTAATACTATTGTAAAAAAAGTGTTTTGTGCCATAATTTTTCGTAAATCGAGCACCCCACGCTTTATTTACAATATTATTAACATTTTTCGTTCATTATTATTTTCTGCCTATATTGGAAATTATTTTACACTTTTTAGTTTGATATGCTATGAAAGAGTGTTTTTTTAGTTTTTTTTTTACTATATTTATTTTTCAATTATAGATTTTTTTCTATTTTTTTAGTAAATGTATTGTCATCCATCTTTGATAGGTGTGGAAATTTAAAGAAAATGTTATCACTCAAAGTAGGTCAAAATCGAGCTCAAAGGGGTTGGTTACAAGCAAGCAAACATACAGGTTAAACTAATAAAACCATGTTAATAAAATAAATAAATGACAAGCCAACACATATTAACTACAGCAAAAAGTGTCTAATACTACTGAATATGCAATGAACGGTTCTATAACTTATTAGAGGGTTGGTCCCATGGTATAACATGTTTAGAATTATATGCATTAATACTATTTGATCGGAATTATAAGGATTAGCCCAATATGAATGTTGTCTTTTACAAACCTAATAGTTAACCAAGATTCTACTTAAAAACATAGGTAGTCATTAATTGGTAGTCGGGTTAAAAGGAAGTTTAGCAAAAACGAGTACTGTACAACCATAGATTTATTATGACTTCTACCGATTATGCACCGAGAGAAGTATCGAATAACATATTGCAATGCAATAAAATCGTAACTTTGTCCATCACTATTTGAAGTAATGTAAACATTCAATATATTTGCTTTTCTCAAAATTATCGTTTTATGCTGTGTTGTGTATTAAAATAGATAGTTTTAAACGTCATTTATAGTTCCTGCACTGAACACTTATTCATATTTCAAAAACATAGACGTGAAAATACAAAAACTACGACTAACCTAAAAATTATAAACATTCGCTTTTGTTCTTAGAACACGATTCGCAGCCCCAAACACAGCAGGTAACCATGGTTGTTTTTTTATTGTTTGTGCCCTTATAATGTTATAAATTCTATTTATTTACACGTTTAATACAATATTTGTAGAAATCACAATCAGCTTTGCTATAGCCAAAACACAAATATGAAGATAATTTCTTATTGGTTGGATGGTCTCAGAATAATGACGGCTACAACTGTCAAAAGCCTTTTGAGGTATAGTGGATGGCGGGAGGCGAAGAATTTGGGTACATATTTTTAATGCCATAATCTTAAGATATAGGCAAGCAAACAATAAAATTAAAGCAATGAGGTGATGTAATGAGAGTTGGAGGGCAAAAATCAGAATATAATCCACGCCCTTCGTTCCTACAGGACCTCAAATTAGCCGACCACTATAAGGTCTGAATCTTTGCGGGAGGACATAAGAAATTCTATATTAGTCTCTGCATAAGAATTTACTTCGTATCTATTCCCTCTATAATCTAAGTTACTCACACACAATATTTCGCATTTATTAAGGATGCAATGAACAAAATGGCGTTATGTTGACATCTTCTTGTAAAAATTGGTGTTGCCGTAGTAGAATTATGTTAGTTATGGTAGAATAACAATTGTAAATGGGTGAAAACTGCGTTACTCACATGTGTGAGAAACGATCAAAAATCATAGGACACAATTTAAAAAAATAAAAAAAAACACTATAAAGTTACACAACACAATAATTAACAAAGCAAAATTCACCTTAGATTCAATGCCAATAGTAATAAAAAATTGTATACGAAAGTTCATAAAATCAATAGCTTAGAGAGGTTTTTAAGTGAATCAGAAACTCATAGGACAACGTTTTCTTGTATGAACAGAAATAGTAACGTTTTGTAACTTATTTATAAATCGATATTTTTAGTACACCAAAACTCTATTAAAGAATAGAATTGAACTACACTAATAATAAAACAATAAAACCATACATAATAAAGTCACAATTTCGTAGTACAATTTTTTAAAGACGTAGGACAACCCATTTTTTTCCAATGTACAATTATTTTGATCACCACCCTAATACCTACACAACTAAACCAGAAGAACAGTTATATTGTTTGTATTATTTTACATGTAATGCACAATTTAATAAAATAATGGAAAGTTTTTATTTATTTTTGCTTACGCACGTCGGGGGCTGCCGTGGCCCAGGGGCCCTGTATTATTGATTCGGCACATACGGCGGTGGCTACTCCCCTGCGTTGCACACAATTTATATAAAACCGTTTTTTATATTACATTGTGGCGTAGGCGTGCCCCGTCCAGGCGACGTGCCGGGCCTTATATAATAAATCATCCCTTGCATATTTCTCAGACATGTTGACGATCAACGCAGATTTTAGCCTCATTTAAGGGTTCCCCCTCAAAGCTACGATCAGAGCTAGACTCATCGCAAATCTGAGATTGGTGGACATTAAGTACCTAACCAAAAGGAGTCGACACTGCAAAGCGTACCCCTCTGCCAAAAGTACGCGACCGGCGTTCATGCTATTTATATAAATATATCGGTCTGGTTGCGCTTATTTTCAGCTATAATAGTGTTTGTTAATTTTATTTGTGTGCGTGTAAACTTGCTTATATTTTGGTTTGTGTGCGTTTTCTAACCCCTCATTGACTTGGCAGACTTCGGTGCTTAGGCGTGTCGACTTCTTTTGGTTAGGTACTTAATGTTGGTGGATGACTAGGAAGCAGCCGCGCCCACATATCATGTTCGCATCCGCGGCTGTCTGCGGGACGCTTCACTTTCCATGCTTTTGTGTTTATATTTTGTTAGTTAGTGGGGAATTATTGAAATAATGCTGGTAGCCCTGACCTAATCTGCGTTTGACAGTGTGACCGTTTTCAGTAGATTGCCTACTGTTTGAGTAGATTTTTGATGAAAGATGGAATTTTGTAAAATTCTTAGATCAAGTATGTACTAGAGAAGCTACTAGCATATAGGGTGTGAGAAAAAAGATTTTTATGTTTTTATCATATTCAGACTCTAGATAATAGTAAAAACCTGCAATACTAATAGAAGTGATAGAAAATGGATAATAGTTCATAAAGGTGACGTCCACAAGTGGTATATTATTCAGAGAAAAATTGAACCACGATGATATATACATCATTTGAAAGCTTGTTTTATGGGCTTCCCAAAAATATTTAATTTAGATTTTTTCACCCCTCCAATTTTTTTTAAATGCGAAAAATAAACTGTATGAAAAATAACAATACAGCTTATTACTTTTTCTAGTTTCGCAATGATAAAGTGCTTCTATCGTTATTTTACTTACATTCGTAGCTGATTCTTCCACATCCATCGCTTAATTTGCTAAAATTAAAAATTATAACCTACCAGTGTGACCAGTTAGTAGATACAATGTGACAAAAACATAAAACTGTCTAATTGGTAAAAATGCTTTTATTTAACAATTTGGAGGTTATTTAATCAGGGCTGCTAGAGATAAACTACCTATTGAGTGAAATATATTTATTTTTTCTAATAAATTCAAAATTAATTTTAAAAAAATCAGAGGGGTCTTTTTTGTTTTTAACTATTGTAATAGACTCAGAAAAATCGAAATGTAATAAGTGTTCTGGTTAGAATGTTTGATTATTATTATACCAGCCTCCATACATTTTGTGGACATGTCCTTTGTTGATTTACTTAAGTATTCAAAGTATGTAGTAAAAATTCAACAGTAGTTTTTTTGTCTGACTGCAACGTCTAGGCTGTGCGTAGTAGTCAGACAAAAAAAACGCTTACTCAAATAGAGACAAAAGATATTACTTTCATCCTGTTCACTCTTTATACTTGCACATCTCGCCTTCTCTTACTTTTGTAATTATTATTATTTAGCGCCATGTCTAGTTATATACTTCACTATGCTAAAATGATGCTGAAGACGCACTGGGACGCCTCAACAAAGATTGCGATTTTGTAGATTTGTAGGCTCTGTTCTGTGGTAGATTTCAAAGTAAAGTTTATTTTATTTCGATTTCAGGCTTTACGATAAAGAAATCTTATTCTTATTCAGTAGAAATTTTTTTTTACAAAATATAAGCGACGTCAGTAGATTTCGGTAGAAAAGTTGGTAGTTTATATGGTTTTGAAAACGGTTGCTCTGTCTGTATGTTTGGGTGACGAACTGGCGACACGCAACAAAATTCTGTAAAATCCATTGAGAATTCTGTTATTTTTGGGACGGGCTTTCGAACTAGTAATTTAATTTGATTGTGCCAGCAAACTAATACTTTGAAAACCATGGCTGATGTGCTAGATATTGAAAACTCTGAAGAATTTGAGGTTGACGAAGATGGAGAGCGTACGTAACTTTCGAATCGTTTTTACGTGATTTATGGATATTTATTACACTTTTTTAGACCGCTTGCCTTCAACAGTGCCTGCAATTATTAGCTAATTGATTTGATATAAGGCAAAAACTACAAATTACTCATACTGTAGTTTTAGGTTATGTTTCTCCAAGTAGGTAATGTTATGCCATTGACCCTTATAGATTTTTGGGTTTTATTGCCATGATTGATATAATAAAAATAATCCAATAGCTCGAGCATTTCAAGGTTCAAAGACAATCATCGTCTTAACACCTTCAAGGGTCTGTGGGTGATCCAATTGCTTTTTATGTAGTAGTCGCTTAAGTAGTTTTATTGTATTTAATTGAAGTTAGTAAATAAATTTATCCCAGAAAAATTCAATGATACATGAATTTGGTTTTTTTCAGAGGGTATTGCTAGATTGAAGGAAAAAGCGCGAAAACGCAAAGGACGTGGTTTCGGCAATGAAGCGGGCAGCGGTGGTGCCACAGAGCGTGGGAATAGGGGAAGGTAATGCTATAAATAATTTTCAGGTATTTCCAATACTCAAGAATAAACAAGGTTTAGGTATAGGTATCGCCACACTACTTCCCATCCACCGACTTGTGTGGCTCGGAATATAGCAGTTTGAAATAACAGGAGGCAGGGCACATAGTGTAAGCCGTGGTGATCTAATAGTAGGAACACCTTACAATCGTGTGGTGTGGGTTCAATTCCTAGTCCAATCTCTATGAGATCTTTGGCATTTATGTACAGTAGAACTTCAATTATCCGAATTAATGGGGACCGGGACCCATTTGGATAATCAAATATTCGGATAATCGGATTTTTCTAAAAAAAATTGGCATTGGAGAGAATAAAAGCTACGTTTTGATATTGCACTATTTTTTTATTGAATTAAATGAAAGAAACATGAAATTTTCACATGTTTTAAATATGAATAAAATGTACTTATGTACAAGTTTAGAAATAAAAATCATTGTTTTTTAAACATCTCCGTCAATGTAAGCTGTTTTGCGGTCTTTTTTGTGATTCGGATAATCGGCGATTCGTATAGTCGGAGTTCGGATAATTGGAGTTCTACTGTATAAAATTCCGTGCAACTGACTTTTCGGTGAAGGAAAACTTTGTAAGGCGACTTGCATATGTCTGAAGAAGAAATTCGATGGTGTAGGTATTTGAAATTGCGAATCCTCTCACCAGGTAACTCGTAAGCCAGTGGGATAGATATGGGCTAATGGTTTAGCCTATTAAGTAGATAAATAAGACTGCCTCAGTGGCTCAGTGGTTAGTGACCCTGACTTCTAGGTCAAAGAGGCGTGGGTTCGATCCCCACCCAGGGCTAACATTTATGTGATGAACATAGGTGTTTGCTGTGTCTGGGTGTTTTTAGGTACTATCTATATAAGTATCTATTAAAAAATATGTATATGTAGTATACCAGTCTCTGGCAGCCATATCACAAGCTTTGCTTAGTTTGGGGTCAGAGGCCGTGTGTAAGATCCCCCAATATTTATTATATCAAAAATTCTAGTATAGTCCAAAACATACAATTTGACGGTTGTGATGTTAGTTACAAGCTGCAAATAACCCAATACTGACTGAAGCTAATTTAACAACAGTGCGAAGATTGGGTTATCCGCACTTGAAACTAACATTACAACCATTGCATGATCCGGCCTACACAGTAAGCTCACAAGCTCACTACCTCCCTTGCAGATATGACAGCCTGGCTCCAGAAGGCGACGGCAACACTCCTGGGCCGCAGCGCTCGGTGGAGGGCTGGATCCTGTTTGTCAGTAACGTGCATGAAGAGGCGCAAGAGGAGGATATACAAGTAATACGGATATCCACAACATGTACACCTTGAAGGAAAATATGCGCGATAGCAGACGCCATACAGTCCTCTTACAGCCTACACCATCACAAACCAACACTGCACACCACATCCTCTGCAATAGAGTTGTATACAATTGGAATAGGTTGCCTGAGGATGTCATCTCAGCTACAACTATAAACACATTTAAAAATAGACTAGACCTTTGGATAAAGAAGGAAAAAATTTCCTTGACAGATAAATACTAATTTTATTCGACACTGCTTGATATAGGCACATCAGTATACACTGCTCGCCTATAAACAAATAAATAAATAAATAATTACATTTATTTAAAAATTTTGAAGTGAAAACATCTTTAGCACAGTTGTGCACTTTTTGGGATGGATAAAATGTTAAACTTTAAAAAATGCTATTTGGCCGCAGGTGGATATGCCAGCTTCCATACAAAAATGTCGAAACCCTAAAATTGTGGGTACCAGTTGTTTTAACTGTCTAGCCATGTCAGTTGTGCTTTAAAAACTGACTCCAGGACTAGCCACCCATCCTATATGAATTTCCTTACTTTACTGAACACAAAATGCATGTAACATTAGGTTAAAAAATGCGCGGTTAAAATCATGAGTCCTGGTTTCAGACAACCTAAATGAGACCCTTGCAGTTTCTATGGGTAGGCTATGTTACTTGAGTTATTTTTTTATACTTCAGTTGACTTTTAAAGTGTAGCAGTAACTCAAAATAGCCGAGGTGGTCTAGTGGTAGTGACATCTGCCTTATAATCGTAAGTTAGTAGGTTCAAATTCCAGTCCCGTACCAATGAGGTCTTTGGAATTTATGTACCTATGGATTTTAATACTACTGGCTATTCGGTGAAGAAAAACATTGTGAGGCAACCTGCATATTTCCTAAGAAGAAATTCAATGGTGTATGTGAATCCACTAACCTGCACTGGGCCAGCATGGTGGATATTGCCCAATCACCGTTTTTGTGAGTAGGCCCACGTCCTGCAGTGGAGTAGTAAAAAGGCTGGTACAGGTACAGTAACTCAAATATTTATTATGAATGTTTCAGAACCAATTCTCTGAGTTTGGCGAGATAAAGAACATCCATCTGAACCTGGACCGGCGCACCGGCTTCCTCAAGGGATACGCATTAGTTGAATACGAAACTTACAAGCAAGCAGCGGTGAGTAACTTTTCTCTACTTTTTTAGGGTTCTTTCCAAAGGGTAAAAACGAGACCCTATTACTAAGACTCCACTGTCCGTCCGTCCGTCCGTCTGTCTGTCACCAGGCTGTATCTCATGAACCGTGATAACTAGAAAGTTGAAAACAGAATAAAATAAATATTTCCAATTCTTCCATTCAACAAATTTGAATTTTTAGCCGTTTTTCGCTCTATAATGGTGGACTCTTGAAATAAAAGTATTAATTGAATATTCACTTGTAAAATAAATAGTTAAATTAAAATAAAATAAATATTTACGGAGAGTTCCCATACAAGAAACATTTGCTTGATATCAATAATGACAAAAGGTAGATACTTGAAATTTTCAAAGAATATTTCACTTCAAAAATAAATAATTACGGAACGGTATGGAACCCTTTGTGCGCGAGTCCGACGCGTACTTGGCCGTTTATTATCCTGAATCGGGGCATAGAAAAAACTCTGACACCAGGGCTAGCCACCCGGCCTATACAAGTACATTAGAAAAACAAGGACTTAGCAATAAATAACTATGTATAATAAATTACCAAATTATGTAACCAAGTTAGATTTTGAGCGATTTAAAAATACAATAAAAAAAATCTTTGAAGTTGATCCATTTTACAAATTAAGTGGATTTATGTCAATGCCATTTTCAGAATCCTCATTTTCATGTACCAGATTATGTTATTATTATGTTAGTAAGTAAGACATCAATAATTGTAAACCATGACTTGCCTGTAACATTTGATGTTATTTTATGGCCAATAAATATTTCTTATTCTTATTCTTACAAAGTTACTTATCAGTTCTCCATGTGATATGCTCTACCCACTATCATTCTACAAAAAACTAAAGACAAATAAACCATAATATCTTTCTTTCCTTATTGCAGAGTGCCCGTGAAGCATTAGACGGTGCTGACATCCTCGGTCAGTCGATATCGGTAGACTGGTGCTTCGTCAAAGGACCCACCAAGGGACACAAGAAAAGACGATAATACCTCGTGGATACCTCTTTATACCTCTTAAACTAACTGTCCGCTCTGCCCGCGCCCTCGGAGCGCCGCAGTCATCAATCCAGCCGAATGAAACCTCTTTGTGAAGTTAACTATTTTATAGGCCGCGCCACACAAGTTGGCGGATGTGAAGTTAGCTACAAGCTGCCCAAATTCCAACCCTAACTGAATCTTACATATAGCACGCTGATTGGCTATTGCACAGCTTGTACAGTACAGTACAGCGACTGCCTCGGTGGCTCAGTGGTTAGTGACCCTAACTTCTGGTTCAAAGAGGCGTGGGTTCGATCCCCACCCAGGGCAAATATTTATGTGATGAACATAAGTGTTTGCTCTGTGTCTGGGTGTTATTTAGTTACTATCTATATAAGTATGTATTTAAAAATAAGTATATGTAGTATATCAGTCTCTGGCAGCCATAGCACAAGCTTTGCTTATTTTGGGGTCAGAGGCCGTGTGTAAGATATCCCCAAAATATTTATTTATAGCTAACTTCACATCTGCCAACTTGTGTGGCGCGGACTATACAAGCTGCGCAGATATGCCCTGTCCACGCGCAGCTGACAACAAATTTGCCACGGCGCAATGACTTGCCTCGTGTTCTCAGACGTGTGCACAGATGTTAGCGACAAGCTGCGGATAGCCCAATCCTGAGTGAAGTTCACCGCTCCGTATCAGAAGGTCTATCAAGGAAAATGACGTAGTTATTAAAACGCCTATATGGTGGCAATGTCTTGAGTGGCGATACGACTTACTAGTAAAATATCCGAAATGTAAAATTGTCAACGATATAAAACGACTTTATTGTCAACAATAAAAACCTATATATAGGAATCGAAATTCTATGTAATCGACAAAAATGTTGAGTATCATACTCAATAACAAAAACAGAAATTAATTTTAAAGATTTAACAAAATAAAATGAGAGAACATTTTTGTCGATTACATAGAATTTCGATTCCTATATATAGATTTTTATTTTTTTATACATGATCTGTATAATATCCAAAAATAATCTGTTTTATATGAGATAGTCGCTGTAAAAATACATATGGTGTTATCTCCTGGTTATTTAGTTTATCGGTTACTCACTTGTATTTTTTATCAAAAATGTTGATACTAGTACTTCATAATTGTGTTAATTTTACATAATGGACGTTTTACTAGTAGGTCATTTTGTCACTGAAGTTATTGCTACCATATAGACGTTTTAATATGCCGACGTTCTGAATGTCATTTTCCTTGATAGGCCTTCTGATACGGAGCGAACTAAATAACACTCAGACAAGGAGCAAACACCTATGTTCGCATAAATATTTGCCCTGAGTGGGGATCGAACCCACGCTTCATTGATCCAGTAATCAGGTTCAGTAACAACTGAGCCAGCGAGGCAGTCTTGCAAATTGGAAACTATTTTTTATAAAGATTGATGACTGCGACGTGAACTGAAGGGCGTTCTGTTGTTACATCTCCGTAACGAACAATCAAAATATATCGGGGTCTTTATCTATGGAGTTATAGTTAGGGTATACTAAGCACCACACAATTCGGCGGATGGGAATTAACGCTGCACGAAAGCCGAAATATAGGTATGCGCGGGAGCTAGAGAGACGAGACGTCGGGGCACACCCGCCCGCCAACCTCATGCCTCCCGCGCGCTCCGTACGCCCGTGCTCAACACTTCGCCACTTGTGTCGGCATTGAGCACACATGCGCAATAATTAGCGAATCACGGCGAAGTATCATCTGCAGCTAACTTCTCATCCGCCGACTTGTGTGGCGCTTAGTTTAATGTTGATTTTGAAGAAATGGGAGAAATTAAACGTCGTTGGCGTGTTTCACACCACTGGCTTTTCGGTGAAGGAAAACATCGTGAGGCAACCTGCATATGTGAATCCACCAACCCGCACTGGGCCAGCGTGGTGGATATGGCCCAATCACCCTTCGTGGGTAGGCCTACGTCCTGCAGTAGACTATTCAAAGGCTGATACAGTACAGTAAACGGCGTATGGCGGCTACTAATCCGCACTGGGCTGGCGTGGTAGATATGGCTGTATCGCTCTTGGTGGATATCCCTATGTTTAGCAGTGGACTAATTAAAAAGGCCGGTACATTTCTAACTTTTAGTGTATATTATATTTATAAAACTGGTGTCGTTTGTGTCATACTCGATACTAATCTAAAATAGTACTAAAATACTTGCGTCTCTTTCCATTTTAATAAGCAAGCTAATATGGCAATAATTTAGAATTGTCAAATTTTAAAATGGCAAGACTGACGCGAATAAGTATGTTTTTTTCGGATATTTGGAATATTGCGTGTATGAAATAAATATAGGTTTAAGTCACAGCTTAGTTATTCTATAATTATACTTTCAAAAACAATATTAATAATTAAGTACATTTTATGTTATAAACAAAAAAATAGGGATTACGGAAAGTAATGGATAGTTTTGTTTTGAACTTGAATGTACATAGGCTATTTGCACTGAATAAAAAATAATATAAGTCTTTTATAATGGTCGTTTTATTTTATTATTGATATTCCACGTTTTGATGTCTATTTTTTTTTCATTCATATATGAATTTGACTTATAACGCTATCTTTTGATTTGAATCATTCTAAACATTTAGGTTCTTCAAGTACAAGTTCCACGATTTTTTTCGTGTTTCATAAATGTTCCACCAGAAAAAATCTTATATCCTTTATGTTGGCATTACCGCCCAGATTGCCAGTAATGTGAGGAGATTTAGTAGATTTCGTTTTAAATTGGTCCTACAGTACATTTTGTGGAATGTGAATTCAAAGTCGTAAATCCGGGAAAATGTTTTGAGTCTGAATACTAAAACTTACGTAAAATGTCTGTCTATGCTATCGCACAAAACTTAATCTCGACCTGAGTTACTGAGTAGATCGCCTAGAAGTTCATTAATAAACCGATTATCTTTACTTTTTTTTTAATATACTTATAAATAATACTATACTAAAGACTCTGGCCAGCTAGCTTAGCATATAATCATGACAAGAGTTTCGTCGACGTGTGAGAAAGTAACAGATATAACTTCACCATAACTCTGTCTCGTCCTAACACGTCGATATAATTATTTTGTGGTCTGTAGGTATTATGTGTGTAAAACGGGCTCTGGTGGTGGTGGTAATGACACTCGCCTTACAATCGTGAGGTCGTAGATTCAAATCCCAGTGCCGTACCAATGAATTCCTTGGAATTTATGTACGGAATTTCACACTACTAGCTTTTCGGTGAAGGAAAACATCGTGAGGCAACCTACATACGACCTAGGAAGAAATTCAATGGCGTGGTGTGAATCCACCAACCCGCACTGGGCCTGCGTGCTTGATGTGGCCCAATCACCCTTCGTGAGTAGGCCTACGTCCTGCAGTGGACTAAAGGCTGGTACAGCTAGGTGTGTGACCTCGAGTTTAGACTTGTCTAATTGTATTGGCAGATTTTTTATCCATCCGTCCATCAGTCGTACGACATCCTCTGATGTAGGTACATAGGCCTCCCATTTGAAGCGGTTTGCATCCAGTGTGTTCTGGCAGACTTGATTACATCGTCGATCCACGTAGTTCTACGTTCCTATTTTTATCCTTGTCAAGTCAAAACCGGGTCGGTACTATACAGGGTTATTAGTTCAAAGCCAAAAGGGGGTGATACAGACCATCATTCCGAACAACGTTTACTATGGGCTAGTCCAAAATAAGGAAAAAAACAGCTGTTTCATACAAAATTGCAACTCGGAATCGTCAAAATGCATAAAACATGTTATTTTTTCCTTGAATTTTTGTTGAGTACAGGGTAAGCAAATAACCCTATAGGTAATTAGTATAGCTCGAATCAAACTTTATGGCGTCTGCGAACACGAGACGAGTATTTGCACAGTAGTGAATTCGTTGTCAGCTACGCGAGTGGAGATTTGCACAGCTCGTATCTAGCGTCACAGACGACATTAAATTTGATCGGCCTATATTATAGATGAGAATCTAAATCATAGGTAGTTGCATAACTATTTACATATTTTAACCCCACCCACTCACATTTACGCCCCATATCTACATATGTACCTACCACGCAACAGCAGCCAAGTAGTTTCATAATTCAGTCACTAAGCGCCATTGAAAACTTGGCAAAGGAGTACATTTAACGCAAAAATAAAACAAAAAAATACTGTCTATTTTTATTTGGTTTCCATCACGAAGTACACAGATAAAATTCATACATTCAAACATGTCGACATCAAACTCTCGTAAAGAAAAAACTTATTTCTAAAACTACTAAAAGGTGGCTAGTTACAATCACACGCAAAAATGAATTAAAAAAATAAATTACATAGTTTCATTTACCTACAATTCACATTTACAATTTGTCCATTCAATCCATTTACGCATCAACCGAAGAAAGGCGTAACTGCAAAAAACGCATTTTGGCACTAATTAAAATCTAATTTAATTATTTATTTACTGTGAAAATGCGTTCTCGAGTCGTATAATACAAACACATGTAAGATTGTAAACATATTTGAATCTTAACATGCAGGGGGACGCTAGCGTTTTTTTTTTATTTTATAACCTAAAAAGCCCGAAACTTCCAACGCGACATTGGCAGGCAAAAACATTTCTGTGTAAAAGATAAACAATCTTATAACGTTGGTCGTAGAGTTGTTTTTGATATGCAGTCCGCGTCGAAAGATTTAGGGTGTTTGGTGTCTCGTGGTAGAATGTTCTAGAATCGCCTGGATTGGTGGAGGATCATTTGGCGGACGCTGAACGTGGACAGGCCGAGGCCCACGGCGGCGAGCAGCATGGCGGACCGAGACATCATTTTCTCACGGTTCGCGGGCTGTGGACAAAGAAAGAATTATCTTTAATTACAATAAAAATAAGATATGGTTAATTACTGTGAAAACAACATAAAAATAGCAGTCATTTTTGAGAAATTGTGTAAAAATACGTTTTAATACAATTTTAAATTAAAAATGATTTTATAATCTACATACAATTTGAACGGTCGTAAGTATTGTGACGCAGTAGGCCACGGTAATGACGGCGAGTTGTTTACACCTAAGTGCGAGATTTATGGTTTTATGACTCGAACGGGATCAGTCTTTGTCTGTCGTCTATTGTGTTTAGTTTTTTTGGGTGTTTACGAATTTGAGAACAATGGGGAAGTCTCGAACTTTTAAGTTGTTTACTTGTTAACACAATAGCGTTTATTAGATCGAGGAATGCCGCGAATTATCTCGTAGGTTCGAGACTGTAGGTAATAACAGATATACATAAATACGCCGGCCGACCCTTGGGGACCAGTTTTTCGTTTACGTTCACGTTCAAGTTTGTGTGAATATCAGTGCCAGTGTAAAGTGTTTGTGCAAACCAGTTGTGTCATGTGTATTGTGATTTTGTGCAATAAAGTGCAAAGTGATTAATCGGCGTTTTAACTGATTATCCAAGAACCCATCTCGTAACAGTATTTAAAATCAGGATAGGAGAGAAAACAAACGCAGGGCAGGCATAGACATTATTTAAAAAAGGGATTTTGATAGTGTCAATGAGGACAGGTAGAGATATTTCATTGGAGATTCAGCAATGGATAAAATGTATTTTCGTAAAGGTTAACTATAATACGACTATTTTTATATTTTTCACATCCAAATAGTTTTGGTATTATTAACTTAATAAATTACTAACAATGTATTGAATTTTGCATACCATAATGGTTTAAACATGGCGATCTATGTATTTATTGACTACATCACATGAAAATTGTAACACCTGTGTTTTGCGAAATAAATATGAATTGAATTGATGTATTTTATATGATGAAAGTAAAGAAAAAATATCAGCCAAATGGTAGAGAATCCCGTGCCAAATAGTGTTTAAAAATATTTCCAATGCGACTTCCTACTACAATGATTTCTACATTTTTACAGCCTTGTTTATTTGGCAAAAAGAAAATCTATAAAAACGGAAACGGACATTCCGATTCATAAAAAAAATGGCGACGTTAAAATAGTGACCGCGTGGGCTGAGTCATGTGAATGTTTGTGTTCTATTTAAAGTTTCGAACTACGCATTTTGAAGATACGGCTTTACGCGTGCCGAGCCAAATGGCGCTTTCATTGTGTCTTAGGTTAGTCATTCAAGAATTTTCTATGATAGACCATTGAAATGTTACTTTTATTTGGCTTAGCGTGGATTTTTTTAGAAGATGCAATTTTATTTTTTAGATATTAAGGAGGAGTTAGTGCTAAATCTAAGTTCGCGGGGTTGCAACCCTTGTCCCGCGGCCTCCATATTGGAAAAAAAGATACAAATGGTTTTTATGGTTGGTCATTCAAACACACATTTTATTCGGCAGAGACACCTTTGCACGATTATATAATCTTCAAAGAATCGTAATCTTTTTAATTTTTATCTTTAATTTACACTAATATTAAAGAAAAAAACACTTATTTGTTGTTTAAGTAGGACAAAACCATTACCGTTTAGGTAGATACCACGCAACAGTAGCTAATTTAGTTAAGTATATTTTATTTAACTTAATAATCAAGACGTCACTCATATTCTGGGATATCATTGTATTCATCATTTATTATGGGACTAACCCCAAAATTGCGAAAAATAGGTTCTGCTATTCTACACGGAAAGTTAATTGAATTGAAATGACACTGCAATTTTTTTTACTCTGATTTTTCGATAAAGACCCAGCCGGGCTAGGATGCACACCATGTAATATTTCTTTTGACGTGTCAGAACGAGACAGAGTTATGGCGAAGTATATAAGTAACAACTTACTTACTAGGTCACTTTTTCACACGTTGAAAAGAGTTCTTTTCGTGGTCGCATGTTTGGCCTACAGGAATAAACAAAGGATACATAAATGTATCGGGAGGGGGTTATTTATATATGGGGTTTCCAGCCCCCTGATTACATTGGCTGATTAGCCCCGCCCTTGGGTTTAGGGGTTTACACACCTTTGATTCTACTCTCGAATCTTACAGCTCCAGCGTCAAGAGTCAAGACACTTTATTTGTGAAAAATAAGTTTACGAGCATATAATATTGTTATTATCATCTTGAATAAAAAGTAGGTCATGTGCAGAAATAACGTCATACTCAAGATATCAGACTTTAAAATAAACTGATTATTATACATATACCTAGAACAAAAACAACAATTCAAGGTATATCTGCTGAATCCCAGACGTTTCTATAACATTCTCAGTGATCGCATGCTCGCTCCTGCTCTTACTCGGTCACTGACCATTTCCGCATACGTTCAGCCATTCAAATAATATAATAGGCATGATGACTAAAAACATAATTAGTCCGCCAGATAGACTATCAAAAATATTAGACACGTATTTTTTCTTTGGTCAAATAAACACAAAATGAAGAAGATATAGCCCGTCAAAGATCGTCACAAGTGCCATACAAAATGTAGACTTTTAAGAGAAGTGACGTCACGACCCTCACTCTCAAAGGTAACGTCCACAAGTGGTATATTATTCAGAGAAAAATCGAACCAAGATGATATATACGTCATTTGAAAGCTTGTTATATGGGCTTCCCAAAAATATTTAATTTAGATTTTTTCACCCCTCCAATTTTTTTAAAATTCGAAATATAAATTGTATGAAAAATAACAATACAGCTTATTATTTTTTCTAGTTTAGCAATAATAAAGTGCTTCTACCGTTATTTTACTTGCTTTCGTAGCTGATTCTTCTACATTCATCTCTTAATTTGTATAATTAAAAATTATAACCTACCAGTGTGACCAGTTAGTAGGTACAATGTGACAAAAAATCACTTAAAAAGTGTGTCTAATTGGTAAAAATGCTTTTATTTAACAATTTGGAGGTTTCTCAATCAAGGCTGTTAGAGATAAACTACCTATTGAGCGAAATATATTTATTTTTTCTAATAAATTCAAAATGTATTTTAAAAAATCGGAGGTGTCATTTTTGTTTTTAACTTTTGTAATAGACTCAGAAAAATATGAACTTTCTCGAAATGTAACGAGTGTTGTGGTTAGAATTTTTGATTATTATTATACCAGCCTCCATACATTTTGTGGACATGTCCTTTGACAAGGTTTATCTCTGTCATCTGTTGTTTGATTGACAAAAGAAAAAATACGTTTTTAATATTTTTTGATAATCTAACTCACGGACTAATTATTTCATTGATTTTTTTACCCAGTTATCATGTCTAGAGCCCCTGATATCTTTGTGGCGATTACAAGATGGGTCCCATTCTAAAAATATTATAATAATATTCCTAACGATGAGTCTAGCGAGCATGCAATATGCCTAAATCAGCTTATATTTACCACTGAGTACGTCAAGTGAGTACCTATTGTCTTGAGTACGTACGATACTATTTTGGGCATAATATTTTTCATCCACGGTTAAATCTGTTAATCTCTTCGAAAATCTACAAATACGGTGTGAAATCACTCCCATTTGAAACCGTCAAGAGTAATGTGACACTGTTTGGAAAACACGTGTTCACGTACAAAAGATAATGTTTTGAGAAAGATTTCTGTAACAGCCGTGACTGTGTAAAGGCTCCTTTACACACAGGCGGTACGAGCGGTATAGCAGACGGGCGGGCATCTGTATTGTACTGGTTATATAAGAAGGGCTCACACAGGTCCGGTCGCGGTACTGCCGTACCGCCCTTTACCGCTCGTACCGCTCTACCGCTCGTACCGCCTGTGTTTGATGGAGCCTTAACGCTCACGTGTTACTTACGACGAGAGGGCGAATCAAACTCCTTGTCGGCTGTGATGTTAGTTACAAGCTGCAGATAACCCAATCCTTATGGAACAGCTGCGCGAGGAAAGCCGGCTGGAAATTTGATTCGGCCTATACACGGTTATTTATAATCAATTAGCATCCTTTTAGGGGCTTATTCTGTACATCAAAACTAACAACTTTTGTTTTGCTACTATTGTCAAAACTAAAAAAAAAATCATTTGATCGCGTGTAATCGTGATACGCGTAAGCGGGTACCTTGCAATAGTGAGGTCAAATCCCGCAAATCCGTACCGATAAGTTCTTTAGAATTTATGTACGGCTTTTCGGTGAAGAAAAACATCGTGAGGCAACCTGCATACGTCCGTAGAAAAAATTCGATGGCGTAATGTGAATCCACCAACCCGCACTGGGCCAGCGTGGTGGATATGGCCCAATCACCCCTTCGTGGGTAGGCCTACGTCCTGCAGTGGACTATTAAAAAGGCTGGTACAGTACAGTACAAACGAAATTTTTCTGTGGAACACTAACGTTTTTTTTTGAGTTTTGACAAAAGTAGCAGAACAAAAGTTGATAGTTTTGATGTACAGAAAAAGCCCGTAAAAGGATGCTGGTTGATTAGAAACAACCCTGTATAAGTCTTGAAATTGAGTTAGCACGGCCGCGCGATTCCAAAGTGACTCGTGGTAGGTAGGTATTGGAGATCCATAAGGGAAACCTATATCCAGCTGTGGATTTAAGGCTGATGAATGAAAAAGATTTATCGATAAAGTTCGTTCACCTCGAATCATGCATCCCTATAACTGGAAAATTAAAGTTAGAACATTGAGAGTACAGAAGACAAACTTCGTCTAATGCGCGCAGTGGAAAGAATATACTTGTAAGAAATGGAATTGAGATAATAATAAATTGTTGCTAGTCTGTCGTCCCACTGCTGGGCAAAGGCCTCCCCACGATCTTTCCAGATTTGACGGTTTTGTGCTATAGTGTACCAGTTCTTATCAAAGGTGTCAAGGTCGTCGCGCCCTCTCTTTAAAAAGAGGCCAAGATTAAATTAATAACTATTATGAATCTCTCATCATCATTTCACCACTGCTTACAGATACAATCTCGGATCTAACTATGGAAGTTTCGTCAAACTTTCGTATGTAGTCCGAACAAGCATTGAATGAACCATGTATTATAACTTAACTTCCGTAGGCACTTTTGGTGTTTTCGTCTCGATACTTTTTAGTTTTAAAATGTCTTTATTATCCGATATAAATCTTAATGAACACTATAATTTACCAATGTAAGTTTGTGTCCTAGTAGTGCAGTACTGCGATAAATGAAGACTATATAGAGTATTTTTTTTTCCAACCACATGGGAATGAGTAAGCCTAAGCATAGAGTTTATGAAAAAAGAGAAGCGTCGTAGCTGAGGTCGCCCGTGTGCAATCTTACTAATTTTGTTACGTTGACAACACTGCTCTGTCATTGCTAGTATGTACAACTAAAAGTGTTTGATACTTGGTAGACACCAATTCGGTTTTCATCAGTACTCGTGTCTACCAAGTATAGTCAGTACCTTGGCTGCTGATTAAAGTCTTATTGTTAGGTCACCGTAACGCCACGACTGTTATCTTTTTGCACATACTCTAAACGAAACTAGTGTGCAAGTGAGAAGGCACAACGAGTAGGTATCGCCAAGTTCCTAACAATTTGTTTGAATTTTTTGATTTGATTGACTGTTCTTTGATTTGATTCTGTTGTCTCGGTGTTTTGCGCTCAAAGTCATGGCCATAGTAGTACGTAGTTACTATATTGGTTTAATCTGAGACCAAGGTAACGTAGCGGTGACGTAGCCGATTTCTACGTTTGGAAATGGTTATCAGTTATCATTTATCACCCAGTTAGTGAGTTGTGACGTCACCAGGCGTGACAAAGAGGCCCCTGGCTTCAGAAATTTCTGAGGAACTCCTTTTCAGAGCATTTGATCGAAACACTACGTAGTATAAAGTAAAGACGTTATTTCTATATGTGTATCCGCTTATATCTCCTAAACTACACAACAGATTTCAACGCGGTTTTCACTATTATTTAGAACATTTCTACCAGAATGTTTATAGCTATAATTTATTTGTATCCGGGCGAAGCCGGGATGGACAGCTGGTAGGTGTTAATCTTTTATTTCGTTGAGTGTGACCTCACTCTACATTTTAAATCAAGTAGAATTTACATGGAAATTAACTCTGATATATCAGTGCTGCTCTATATAATTATAATTAGTTTTTCAACCCAGTAGTTTTTTTAACTAACTTCCAATAAGGGGGAATTTCTAAGTTCATCTGTATGTTTTTTTTTAGGATGACTATCAATCAGCGCCACCCAAAATTAGGTACGTACTCGTACAGTTCAAATCCTGTACAGTTTTGCACTCGTCATTGTGAGATATAAAAATGTTTAAGCTTCTGTTATCTTGAAATTTCGCTAGAAACATTGCCCTTCAAGCTGGAAGTTGGAACACAGATGTTATCTGGCTACTTTTTGGCAGTTAAACGTTAGAGGCGAGGTTCCTATGGGGGCTCCACAAAAATGGCTACATACTCATCATCCCCATCGCCCCTTCGAGCAAATATCTACAGGGTTATTTCTAATCAATTAGCATCCTCTTAGGGGCTTACTCTGTACATCAAAACTAACAACTTTTGTTCTGCGACTTTTGTCAAAACTAAAAAAAAATTGGTTGTTCCATAGAAAAATATCGTTCACCCGCGACAAAATGTATTTTTTTTCGAGTTTTGACAAAAGTTTGATAGTTTTGATGTACAGAATAAGCCCCTAAAAGGATGCTAATTGATTAGAAATAACCCTGTATAGAGTCACAATAGTGCAAAAAGTGTCCGAGCCAAAACCCTGCCCAGGTTAAGTAGTGGACAGGCTTTTAAGTTAATCGTAAAGCTCGGATATTATTTTCTTTAGTACTTTCACTTAGGGACTGTGGATCTGTAGATATTTGCTCGAAGTCCGCCCCCGAAAGATCTCCAATAAGACCGGTTGGAATGTTCTACGACAAATAATAAGACGCATCGTTATCTCAAGACATATTTTTATCACAAGATAATATAGAAATACTTTCGCATATACGAGCAATTTCGGAGATAAATATTTGCGCAGCAAGTGTACTCTAGTTTTTGCGAGACTTGTTATCAATCTTGGCTGTTAAGATGATTAATGTGTTGATAGCGGGAGGCGTTGATAAATTCACACGGTACAAAGTACAATGTGGCATTTGCGTCTTGCTGCTATAGGTCTTTAAATTCATTTAGGTAAGACCTTCAAAATTAAAAGGCATAGGCCGAATCTGACTACACGGTAGCTTTGAGTAATCCAAAATAAAAAATAATTTTATAAAAATGATGATAAATCCAAATCACTAGTATTTTATCTAACGTGAATAACAAAGCGACATATGAAACAGATGAAGCAAAGCAAAACAAAAAAATAATTTATTTAGTCGGGGACAGACCGCACTGTTAAGGAGTGAAATGCCGGTCTGTCTCCCGAAAATCAATCGGGGGATAGACAAGATTTTTTTCTTCCGTTCTGTCCCCCGGGGCACAGATCCGGGGGACAGACTGAAATAATCCATTATAAATTAACAACCGTACTATGAATTCTTGGCAGATAAATTGAATGAAATATAATTATTTGTCGCAAAAAATGGAAAAAACAGCCTTCCACCGTTTACAAAATTCGAATAGATCTGTTCACTCACGAAGGCGCGCCCCTCCATATTTATTGAATGTAGTTGTACGACAGTGTAACCCTCTAACCTAAGTGATCATTTTTTTTTACTGTCTGTACTATTAGCCTCTACACGCACACTAAGGCGTTGTGTACAAACGAGGTCTACGCGTATAAATGCAAACCGATAATTTACTGTGGAGGGGCGCGACTTCGTGAGTGAAACGGTCTGTACCTATAAGTAACTTTGACGGTCTAAACAATAACATGAATCAATTTTAATTCTGACAAAGCTGCCGTTTTCAGAGCAGCAGTGAAAGTTCTTTGGCTGCAAATATATAACTCAACTACCAAGACACACACACACACACACACACACACACATACTCACACACAAAACACACATGAGTAACGCTGCAAACCTTGACTCTAAAGAGATCTTGTGTATTGCAGTGTTACTCTCTCACACACACACACATTATATATAGCTCTACTTTACTATAAACCCAATAACTTTAGATCTAAGTAAACAATTCTGTGTAACTAAAATTATTATTTTTTGTCAGCAGTCACTGTAAGTAGGGAGGTACTGGCTCTTATAATACAGGTTTTGACCTAGTATAAGGGCCAGGGAACCAAGCAATCAATTGTGCTTCTCAATTGGACAAATAAACGATTTTGTACTTGTATAAGAGAAGTACCTAATATGTATCAGGTAATAAACAGCTTCTGGCGAAGTAAATCAGATAAGAGTAATATTTACATTTTCATAACTGACGTAAAAACGCCCATCAAAATATTTAGCCGTTTGTATCGTAAAACTACGTCAACCTGCATTGACGTAAACGCACCCCGCAGATGTTTCTACCTGTTGTTGATAACTGGTACTATAACGTACCTAGTCAACCTTTTAAAGCCTCATTTCTTACATTTTTTGACCGACGAAACGGAGGAGGTACCTACTCAATACGGCGAGTACTTTTTTTAATTTTTTTTTGGGGATACAAAAAAAAATATATAGCATAGCTTTTTACATATTGACCCGATTTTGATAATTCTTTTTTTAATGGAAAGAGTGCACTTTGAAGTTGGTCCCATTTAAATGTAATCGAAATTTGCTAAGCCATTTTTGATAAATCAACAATAATGTGAAAATCCTACATCGATCCGTGCGAAATATTCGCGAATTCTGTACACGGTTCAAGTCGGTCATGCCATTTTTAGCGAAAAATAATTTTTAGATGAAAATTGCGTGTATTTACCTTTCTATCAAATTTTCCCCTATATTTTCACTAAAATACGGCATTTTTTACAACATACGGCCACTCCAAAATTGACTTGGAATAACACTGCTTCCAGAAATAGCTCATCAGACAAGACTCCATACGTTACGTAGAACAGAAATATTTCGCTAATGAGACCGTAAAGTAGTAGTAAGCCGTGGTGGTCTAGAGGTAGTGACACCCGCCTTACAAGCGTGAGGTCGTGGGTTCAAATCCCCGGTCCCGTACCAATGAGTTCTTTGGAATTTATGTACGGAATTTCACACCACTGGCTTTTCGGTGAAGGAAAACATCGTGAGGCAACCTGCATACGTCCGTAGAAGAAATCGATGGCGTATGTGAATCCACCAACCCGCACTGGGCCAGCGTGGTGGATATGGCCCAAACACCCTTCGTGGGTAGGCCTACGTCCTGCAGTGGACTATTAAAAAGGCTGGTACAGTTACAGTTACAGAGACCGTAAAGTTCTGGAACGGAGACTAGCGACTGTAAACCGTCGCGTATGACGGGACACTAGACGGATGAACAGACAAATAAAATCCCAGGAGCATCGCAGGTGTAAAAAGTATTTGAACGGTTCTTCTGGACAATTCCATACAATTATTGTATCACGATTGACGATACATAGCACTAGGGGGGAAGCCCAAAACAAAATGGACGTGACGCATCTTGGTTTCCCCTTTACACAGAAATGCAATATGCAACTACAGTAAGTAGAACCTTGTCTGATAAAATAATAAATAAGTTCTTACGGGCGGGTGGCTAGCCCTGGTGTCAGAGTTTTTAAGCCGCCTCAAGGCCTCTGACATGGCTAAACGGTTAAAACAACCGGGACTACAATTTAACGTGTCATCCGATCTACGGTAGCGCTCAGTTGTAAATGCCACCCGCGGTCACCCATCCAAAGACTGACCGTGCCGAACGTTGCTTAACTTCAGAAGCAGCTCTCAACACCTAGTCAAACTACGTTATGAGCACTATACTACATGAATACTATCAAACAAAGATCTCCCCAATAGATTCCCAATAAGAAATCCATTATTGAAAATTTAAAAACCACATTTCCACAACTGGGAAAACATTGCAATCAGTTCTTTGACCCCTTCATCTGACTTCCCCGCCCTTGATATGGAGATTTGGCGCCGTGTGCCTCACGATACTATTTTGAGGAAGTATTTCGATGCCAAATCACATGTCTCGATAAAACATTCGAGAATGTAAGCGTTTGAGGCGATTATTTGTAGGAGTTTATAGCGACCTGCCTCAATGAATAAACATCTCAGTTGTATGTTTAATTTAGGTCAAAATACGCAATTATTGTTATTATTATGAGCCTGTTCCGTCCCACTGCTGGGCAAATGCGTACCTATTCTATTTTCATTCCACACAATCTAGTTTAATAGGTCTAGTTTTAGAAGAAGAGTCCAGGGGAGGTAGTCCAGGATTACACGTAAATTGAAACTACAGCTGTTCCCGTATGGATCTATACATTTTTGTACAGCGCCCCTGGCGGAAATGAAGAAAAACTAACTAAAATGTATGGAGCCAAACGAGAAAGCGAAAGTTTAAGTAAACTACGCAAAACCTGGACTATTAAAGGGCTCTTTTCGTCCCGCCATCTACGCCTAGGCCTGTCATCCATCATCCATAGGACGTCTACTGCTGGACATAGGCCTCCTCTATGGCTCTCCAATAAGACCGGTTGGAAGCGGTTAGGCCAGCTAGTCTGAAAGCCTAGGGGAATCCACTGTGTACTGTACTGTACAGAACAGAAATACGGAAGATGACGATAATTTAATAGGCTCAATTTCTGATCGTTTGAGTAAGTGATTATTTTCCGTTTAAAACAATATTGAAAGGCAAAAATCCATCTCAAATAACTTCAGAAATGACGTCACATTTTATTGAGAATAGGCTTGCTTTCGACCACAACTTGCCTGAATTTAAGGTTTAACGATTAGCTAGTATAGATAGTACTAAAAGATAATTATAATCAATTAATTCTTCTTCTACTTTGTCGTGTGGATGATCCAGATAATGCCTATTTATAAGATCAATTCATTGTCTGTACGATATTTGATTCTATGTTTCGCGGGGACTTGAAAATCTTGAAATGAGTTATCAAGCGCCGCCATCTATTATCTATTAGTTTATCAAATCCTGTTCAAGAAATATCTAGCAATGCGGTTTCTATGTAGCTAATCTATGACATAAATTGATTAAAATATGGCATCGACTACAAAATCGCGACGCGTGCCTCTTGGCACCCAATCTACTACAAAAATAGACATACAACAGGCGCCAAATCACCCATATCTGACAAATCTGAAGGCAGATAAGCCGTCTGCGCACTGACTGATTGCATAAGAGGTTATCAACATTGGTTATCTAGGATTGTGATATCTGAGGTATTTTAGATAGCGATTCAACGAAAGTAGGTGGTAAGGAAAAAGTTTTATTGTTTCAACTGGTTAGATACCTATTCTTATTTATCAGTTTTGCAATAAATTGATTTTGAGCCTACTGTTTCGTTCCAAGTACCTATTTTAAAGTTACATAATGTTTTCTAGAAAGGTCTCAGCCGACAGAAAATTATAGATCTCGACTTGTCGGTTGGTTGGCCTGTGAATGTAGACCCAGCAAAAATCTAAACTCTGTCCTGTACATTGATAATGTATAACCCTGAATTATTTATTTTTAAGTGTTCACAGGGTGATGACCAAATCAAAAAAAACTGAAGATACCGATATTGCTCAAATGATTGAAAATGACAGGAGTGTCTAGGAATTTTCTACATAGAATTTATGACCATAATTTTCTAGTAGAGATCATCGGTAGCGTAGTCATCATTTTAAAGCCTCATTTCGTACATTTTTTACGTAAAATTTGCGCGAGTTTACCAAAACGGCCTTTCTATCAAATTTTTTCTATTATATTTTTACTAAAATACGGCCTTTTGAGATTACGGCCACTCCAAAATTGACTTGGAACAACTCTGCTTGCAGTAGTTTATCAGACAAGACTCTGTTTGTATAAACACATTTTAACAACCAATATAAACAGAGAAGTGTTTTTTAGGGTTCCGTACCTCAAAAGGAAAAAACGGAACCCGTATAGGATCACTTTGTTGTCCGTCTGTGTGTATGTCAAGACTCTTTCCGTCTTACCACAAAAGATTTAAACACGCTTTAAACTCTGTTTTACCGTGCAATTTGTACTGTTAACCATTGTCTAAAGCGTGAGTAAAACTTTTGTGGTAAGACGGTCAATCTCGGGAACGCGTAAAGATATCGAGCTGAAATTTAAACTGTATACGTATATCTATGATCTCTTACAGTCGTGTAAAGGAAAATCTTCTCTGTTATCATATAAAGAAGTTAGAGCCGTTTATGTCGTAAAAAACCGCATATTTCAACACTCACAAAAATCAAAACCTACAGGGTACTTCCCGTTGACATAGAACTATGAAATTTGGCGAAAAGCATTGTCTCAGAGTACATATATAGAAATAAATCTGAAAACTGAATATTTTTATTTAAATAACAAAAAATAGGGAATCAAAATTCACAAAAAATGGGTTTAAAATTCAAAGTACGTAAATCGTATCATGTAAGGTATCATATTATAAAAGAGCATCATTAGCACATGCTAAAACAGGTTTTTAATTATTTTAACAATTTTCGATGAATGACGAGAAAAGTAAATAAATAAAAAACTTTTGTCGATGATAATGATGAGTATAGAGATTTTAACAACGTACTTCCCAATTTTGTGAAATTCTCAGGATTTGTACGGAACCCTCGGTGTGCGAGCCTGACTTGCACTTGTCCGTTTTTTTTTTAATTAGTTGTTGAACATTGGATAAAAAATTAGTGGCGCACTTTGGCTTTGATCCACCTAGCCTTGTAACTACATAGCTATTTACGGTCATTTTCAGCAGTGTTTCAGAAAACACATATTTAAATTCGCACGACCTTCAAATAGTATTTTGCGATCTATTTTTAGCTCGTGCGTATTATTTAAATGTTTGTAATTGTTCTGGCGAGACGCCATTTCACGTTAGTTAGCATCCCGGTGGACAGTTATTTAGGTTTGCAAAAACAAAGACTTGTTTTCTTGTTTTTGGACGCAAGAAATAGATGCGACAGCTCGCTGAACGCATTCCGTTTTACCACAAACGTTTTAGGCACGCTTTAGACAATGTATTGCATGGTTAACAGCGCTCAAAGCATTTTTAAATCTTTTGTGTAAGGCGGCTAGTGTTTTGTATTTAACACTGAAGAAGAAATAGATGTTACAGTCTGTCAGCTAGCTTCTTTAATTATTGTAGTCCTGAGACTAAGGTAGAATTAATTTTGTACTCAATTTTATATCACGAATTTGGTGAATTTTGTACGCGTGAGCGAAGCGAGCGTGCGTAATATTTTCTTAATTCTCCATAATTTGTAAAAACGATTTTTTTTCATAAGTGAATCGAGTTTTTCGGGTATATTATAGATAATCATTATTAACATAAAGCTTCGCTCGGTAGAGGATATTGCTCGATGGTTGAATTGAATGACATTAGCAATTGAGGAGCAATACGAAATGCAAAAAGACAGTCATTCGACCGCCTTGTGCCCGGTATTATTAGATATCTTCTTCCTTTTTGATTACGCTGACGCCAGCTTTTTAGATCTCACTGAAGTCCAACTTGATAAGCTTGAGCGTCTTCAAAATTACTGCATTAGGTTTAAGTATATTCGGGTTACGCAAATATGACCACGTATCTCATTTTCGTACTAAGCTCAAGTGGCTTCCAATTCGTCTTCGTCGTGTCCATGCTATCTTAAAGACTCTTTTTCCTCTTTTCACTGCTGTGGCATGATGCACATTCCCTTCCCCTCCGATTCAAGGATAACCTTTCCCTTATGACCCCCTACCGCACGGTGTGAAACTTTTTACGGCAGGTCGTTTGCGTTTCTGCGTCCAGTTATGGAATGCCTTGCCCGTTACTGTCAGAAAAGTTCAATCACTAACATATTTAAAGATCAGGTTAAAAACCATTACCTGCAGAAAATGTTGATTCTTTAACTTTGTAACTGTTGTTATTAATTATGTTGTTTTATGTAAGTAGTATATTATAATTTATATTATGTATTAGTTTATTATTTCGTCTTAGGTTTCTTTTATTATTATTTTTTATTTAATGTTTTATTTATTTTTAGTTATTTTAAGTATTTATTTATATCAATTTTTATTAGTATGTATGTTTATGATGTATAATCTAATTTATATTTTAATTAATGCGCACTCCGTCCATTATTTATACGCATTCTGTCCTCTCCATCCTAAGGTTACCTGGCAGAGATCGCTATCAGCGATAAGACCGCCCATTGTTACACTGTTTATGTTTCTTTGTTTCTTCTTTAGTGTTTATTTCTTGGTGTGCAATAAAGAGTTTATCTATCTATCTATCTATCTATCTATAAGATAGTCCCCTATCTTATAGATCCTATAAATCTAGATCAAATGGTCCAGAAGAAATAAAATACTATATGACTAAAAAGAAGAATCAAAGCCTTACGCACTACGAATTAGATATGTCCTATGTCAGAGGGTTTCAGGAGCTTAAAAACTGTCGACACCAGGGCTCGCCATTCGGTCTATACGAACTTGCTACCAATTACGCTAGGAAAACCGCCAAGATAAGGAAAACTAGGACGTTATATTACAAAACTTCAGCCGGATATCGAATAATCCTTTAATGACGAGTGTTTGCGCATCCAGTTCGCGCTAGATCCAGTTCAAATCAGTTCAATCGGCGCACGCGCACCTATCGCCGCGATATTATTATCAGTCACGCCCGAGATCTGCGCACTTAGGTACATGTCTGAGCCGACTATAAAACCAGTAGATAGCTTTTATCTGCACCTCTAGCATGGCAGTGGCGAGTTGCATTTTTGTATGGAATACAAGCTGATTTTTAGGGTACCGTACCTCAAACGGAAAAAACGGAACCCTTATAGGATCACTTTGTTGTCCGTCTGTCCGTCTGTGTGTATGTTAAGACTCTTTACCTCGGGAACGCGTAAAGATATCGAGTTGAAATTTAAATTGTATACGTATATCTATAGTCTCTCGCAGTTGCGTAAAAGAAAAAATCTCAGTTATCGTATAAAAAAGTTACGAGCCATTTATGTCGTAAAACACCGCATATTTGGACACTCACAAAAATTAAAACCTACAGGCTACTTCCTATTGACATAGAACTATGAAATTTGGCGAGAAGCATTGTCTTAGAGTACACATATAGGAATAAATCTGAAAACTGTACATTTTTATTTAAATCACAAAAAATAGGGCCTCAAAATTCACAAAATATGGGTTCAAAATTCAAAGTGAGTAAATCGTATCATGTAAGGTATCATATAAAAGAACTTCATCAGCACATCCTAAAACAGGTTTTTAATTATTTTCACAATGTGTTTGTACGGAACCCTCGATGTGCGAGCCTGACTCGCACTTGTCCGGTTCTTTTTCTCCAATTCCGAGTTGGGCCTATAGTAAAAATTGTTCATAATGATGATCTGAATCACCCTTTTGGCTTACTATAGGGCAAGCAGATAACCCTGTATACTCTGGATAAAGCGGTACCAAATCGTACAAGGTTACTTCCGCTCTTGTATAGCTTCTACACCATTACTTAATATACCGTTTGTAAACGCGGAAGAAATGCTTCCTGCTTCCTCTAAATGAGCTCTATCTAAGCGAAATAATAATGAAATATTCGTATAGGTCGGGTGGATAGTCCTGGTGTCAGAGAATATTATACCATTTCTGGACGTCTCTTTTTGACCGACGAACCAACCGGAGGAGGTACTCAATTCGACGCGTATATTTTTTTATGTATACACATAACTTTTCACACCACGTGCCTTTCAGTGAAGGAAAACATCGTGAGGCAACCTGCATGCGTCCGTAGAAGAAAATCGATGGCGTATGTGAATCCACCAACCCGCACTGGGCCAGCGTGGTGAACATGGCCCAATCACCCATCGTGGGTAGGCCTACGTCCTGCAGTGGACTATTAAAAAGGCTGGTACAGTACAGTACATAACTTTTTTTATAGTAGTCCGATTTTAATAAAAAAAATTATTGGAAAGAGAATTGGAGAGATATACTTCGAAAATGGTCCCATTTGAATTTTATCGAAATCGGCTGAGCCATTTTTGATAAATCAACAATAGTGTGGAAAATGCTACATCGATCTGTGCGAAATATTTGCGAATTCTGTACACGGGTGAAGTCGGTCATGCTGTTATTTGCAAAAAAAAATTATGTAGTATGTATATGCAATTAACAAACAAGTCAGAACCCTATACTGCATGACGCAGGTGAACTTCCGCATTGCAGTTCTGAGTTCTCATAAATCGATACATGTTTCCTCGACACGTGAATCAAAGTATACTCAAATGCACAAGAAGGAACTTAATGTAAAGTAACGTTTCTCAGTTACAATACACTTATATACTTATACTAGCGGACCCGGCGAACTTCGTACCGCGAAAGTTAATGAATGTAGGTAGCTAACCTTACGAAGATACCTACATTAAGATATTTTAAGTTTAATGGCTGTCATCCAAAATGTAGATCTCATTGAGCTATCTCACTTTTGTGAAGATAGCATTAGTTAAAAGTTGACATTTGCGGAGATAAACCACTTTTAAGTTCGACAGCTGTCATACAATATGTAGATCTCATTAAGCTATCTCACCTTTGTGAAGATAGCATTGATCAAAAGTTGACATTTGCGGAGATAAACCGCTTTTAAGTTCGACAGCTGTCATCCAAAATGTAGATCTGGTTGAGCAATATCATTTTTGTAAAGATAGCATTGATCAAAATTTGACAGTTACGGAGATAAACTACTTTAAAGTTCGACAGCTATCATATAAAATGTAGATCTGGTTGAGCTATCGCACTTTTGTAAAGACAGTAATTGTCTAAAATCGGCAGATACGAAGTAAGTAATAGTAAGTGCGCCACAAAATTTTAGCCCCAATTCAATGTGAAACGGTACATAAATATTGTAGCAAACAATCATTTCAAACCCAAGAAACAGTAAATCTCAACTAATTTGTCTCGGCATGGTTATCATCCGCAGCTTACTTTGTCCCACTGCTGGGTATAGGGCTCTCTTTCTGTGACAACTGCCTCGGCTCTTTGCCGGTCGTAGTCGACCCATCTTACGGTATGAAGCTGGTCCCATGGAAGTGTAGACGGCCCTTAGTATAAGACGCGACTTGCGTCGATACTTTGGTGCCGTCACATCTTTCTGAGACTCAGAGAAGGGCTAGAGCGTTGGCCGATTTGGAGCAGCACAAACGGCGCAAATATGCTGACCTCGGTTACATATTTGAGCCGTTTGAAATTGAGACATTGTGCCCGTGGTGGCCGGTCTTGTTTTCAAAAGACTTTCTGAGCGTCTGGTGTACCCGACGTGTGACCAAAATGATGGTGTTTATTTGGCTAACGTAAAAGCATTGCCAATCAGCGTGGCAATGCTGCCAGCATGCTGGGCACGCTGCTAACTGGCAGTGGGCTTGAGTATTTGGATTATCTTTAGACCTTCAAGGGTCTGTGGATGATCCAATTGCTTGTTATGTAGTAGTAGTTTATGAAGTTTTACATTATAAGTTTTGTATTTAGTGGTAGTTAATAAAGGCACTTGCTCTATTAAAAAAAAAAAAGTCAAGTACCCTTGCACCTTGCCACTGTCCAAACCTAACCTGACATCATAAACTTACAAATGCTTATACCTTTTACTTATAAATGCTTCTGTTGATTAAGATAAAGTTAGAGTGTACAGGTTCCCGCCTTGTCGTGGCGGGGGAACTTAGTAGCCGAGGCTTAAGGGCGGCGCAGGAATCCCAGGTAGAGCCGCTTCTCTGAGTTTCTTCTGAGACAGCTAAGAAGGCGGCGCTCGAGGTCTCCCGATTTTTTGGGTCTCTTCTCCCTGGGCAGCTTAGAAGTTTGCACTCGTGGTTGGGCCACTTAACTGGGTTTAAACTAAAGCAGCTTAGAGGCTGGCCGGTAAGTTGCGTGCCTCATGAGGAGTGCCAACTGAGGCGGGCTGCACTTTTATCACTGTTCAATCCTAACCGAACCAACAGAAATGTATGGTCACAGTTCACAGTCAAGGTTAATAACCTTAAGAGTCAAGATAATTATACTCATGCCATACTACTCCTAAAAATCAAGTCGATCCGTTTCTTCGTATATTAGTATGGATTCTGTACCATAAAGGTAGAATAAAGAAACATGTTTAACCTCTAACGGTGGTATAATTAAAAATATTTTTAATGTCAGACAAAATGACGGCCCAGTACCTATTAAACGTCATTGTAATATGTAGCATGGCATAGTGAAAAACCATTTATTCCAATTTTAATGCCAGTTGTCATTGTCAATCCATACTATATTTCCTCTTCGAGGAGCTATAATGGTGAAAAGACAATTTGTCTCTTTCCTATGCTAAGCGTGACATTTATAAAAGTCTGCAATCAATAAATGTCACCTGTCCATCTTCTTACGTTTTGTCAATTGATATTAGGCCCAATTATGAACATCGTAAATTTAATAGGAATGTAAAAAGTGTTGTCTCTATCGAATGCCTAAAGTGAAAAAGAAACAGAAATATTCTAATTAGCTGATATAATTACGATGGTGCCTTCAAAATTGGGCCTATAAGCGTCGTTGTGATAGGTGACAGTTTCGCTAACGATTTTTTAAGGGAAAAGATGATATGGAAAATATAAGATGAATAACTATTAAAAAATAAAAATTAAGGAACGGAATAAAAAGTATCCTATGTCCTTCTCCTGGCTCTAAACTACCTCCCTGCCAATTTTCAGCTAAATCGGTTCAGCCGTTCTTGAGTTATAAGTGGAGTAACTAACACGACTTTCTTTTATATATATATATAATATAATAGATATTTTGGTTACGTACATCGAGCTAACCTAATACTTGACTTCGCGGCAAATGGGCAGAATTGACTACATCCATTTGAAATTGGAATCCCTTGTAATCCTTAGATGGCCAAGAGGATGAAGACCCAAGGGCAATCACCCTCAACCGGATCCTTTAGGGATGCGGTGGCGGCTGTGAAACTTGCTGTCGTCACAGTCAAGTACCCGGAGGAGTACTTGAAGGCGGTGGACTTGGTGCCAATCCAGGAGCTCATAATTGAGAAACTGGAAGTGGCGCCGGATCCCCTGCCTGTTCTCACGGTTGCTCCCGGAGTCGTCGCAGGTGCAATTCATGTATCCTGCGAGGACTCCGATGCAGCTAGCTGGTTTCGGGGCGCCATCCACGATGTGGAACTTGGATCCCTGAAACTCAAGGTCGTCGACGCCAAGGACCTTCCAAAGCCTGTCAAAATGGCATGGAAGAGTCGCAATTTGGCGTTGCAAGACCCTGCTCGGGCCATTCGATTGCTCCAGCGACTCAACCCTGCCTTGAGGACGGACGACTGGAAGGTCGTGAATACCCTCACTGAGCAGACCGGCATCCGTCGTATTGTCCTCATGGACGGGGTGTCCGCTGGGGTCATCAAGGCCGCGGGCTACTCTCTTCCAGGAGGAATTGAACGATATTCGTTCAAGCTCCTGGAAGAAGACAAAGGAGAGGCACCTGCTGCGGAAGCAGAAGCGGAGCCCTCCGAGGATGGACCACCACAACATGAGGAGGCCATCGAAGAAATCTCTGCTCACGGCACAGCACAGGAGACAGAGATTGGGACCAGGGCGTCAGAGGCAGACCACGAGGACGACATCCTTGAGGACTTCGACACCCTGGGGATCGAGTCGCCGACTGCCCTCGAGGAGAGCCAGGCGATGGAGGAGGGGCTTCAAGAATAAGGCCCTCCTTTACCAACACAAGCCCATCAAAACCATTCAAGATGGAGGGACTAAGGTGTGTACAAATTAATTTGCATCATTGCAGGGCCGCTACTGCCCTTCTGGCTCGGCAACTGAAGCTAAACACATACGACGTTGCCTTGATACAGGAACCTTATCTGTATAAGGGGACTATAAAAGGCTTAGGTGGGACAGGCGGCATGGTGTTCTATGACTGTCCAACTAATGACGCGAGGACTTGCATCTATATCAGGGGCGGTATAGAGGCAATGCCCTTACGTACTTTCTGTTACAGGGATCTCACAACAACTTTGATCCAAGTGGGGACGGGAACAGAGAAAAGGAAAATCATCCTTGCCTCTGCCTATCTCCCATATGAACTTAAGGAACCAGTAACACCACTAATGAGAAGACTGGTTGACTACGGCAACCAAGAAAACCTCGACCTGATACTTGGCTGCGATGCGAATGCACACCACGTCGTTTGGGGCAGCTCGGATGTCAACAAACGAGGAGAGGATTTGTTGGACTTTGTGGTAAGCGCTTCTTTACAAATCCTTAACGCAGGCAATAAACCTACTTTCAGGACCTCTGCAAGAACTGAAGTTATTGACCTGACACTGGCTTCAAACAGGGCCAGCGCTCATATTGAAAACTGGCATGTATCGGACGAAATCTCTCTGTCTGACCATAATTATATATGCTTTAGGTTTAGGACGGCGGGAGACGCCGAAACTAGACGAAGGAGAAACCCAAGGCATACAAATTGGGACTCGTACAGGAGGGACCTAAAAGTAAACCTAGGGAGCCCTAAAGGTAAGCTTAATTCCATACTAGATATAGAATTTGAAGCGGACAGAATCAAGATGGGCACCATCGGTGCATGGGAAGATAACTGCCCAGAGAAAAAGGCCTTTTGTAAAAAGGTACCATGGTGGACTCCTGAACTAGCTAAAATACGTAAGGAAACACGACAGGCCTTTAATGATGCAAAAGCCAGGAAAGATTTTTCTGGCTATCACAGCATGCTAACGAGGTATAATACGGCGGTACGCAAGGCCAACAGAACTAACTGGCGACAGCATTGCACCTCCATCGAAACTCTGCCAAATGGAATGAGGTTGTGCAAAGCAATGTCCATGACTAAGACAAACCCACTATCATCTGTAAAGGATGAGAATGGGTATCTCACGGAAACTGGACAGGACACTCTGGGCGTGATGTTTAGGACCCACTTCCCAGAATGTATACTGCGCGACAGCAATGAAGAGGAACCAGTCACAAGGGACGAACTCACAAGGCACACGTCCAAAAATAACTGGCTCACGGCAAAGAAAGTGGTAGATGAAAATAAACTGAAGCTGGCCATAGCAGGCTTCCAGCCTCTCAAATCCCCGGGTCCGGATGGCATCTACCCAATACTATTGCAAGAAGGGGCATCTGTTTTGATACCTCATTTGAGTAAGCTCTACAGAGCCTGCATAGCCTTTGGGTATGTACCCAAGGCATGGAGGGAAGTCAAAGTCACCTTTATACCGAAGGCAGGTAGACCGACTTATGAAGAAGCTAAAGCTTATAGGCCAATCAGTCTATCATCTTTTCTCTTGAAAACTCTGGAGAAACTGGTAGACAGGTACTTAAGAGAGGGACCACTGAAAGTACTCCCTCTGCATAAACTACAATGCGCCTACAGCCCTGGCAAATCTACGGAAACGGCATTGCACTATGTTGCGAGTCGAGCCGAGGCTGCGCTAGAGGGACAAGAAATCTGTGTCGGGGCTTTCCTCGACATAGAGGGAGCCTTCGACAAGACAACATTTGAGTCCATACGCATTTCTGCAAAGGAGCATGGCATCAACGATACCATGTGCAACTGGATTGACTACATGCTGAGAAGCAGCATAGTCAGATCGGAACTGATGGGTGACAGACTTAGTGCAAAAACAACAAGAGGTTGCCCGCAAGGCGGAGTGCTGTCACCATTATTGTGGTGCTTGGTAGAAGACTCGCTACTTACCAAACTCAATACCGGACCATTCTACACAGTAGGCTATGCAGATGACATAGCTATAATGGTCAATGGTAAATTCCCGAACATAGTCTCTGGATTATTACAACAGGCATTGAGGATGACGGAGGAATGGTGTACAAAGAATCACCTCTCTATCAACCCAAGCAAAGCAGTAATTATTCCATTCACGAGGAAGAGACAACTGGGTAACCTAGAAGAGCTCTCCCTCAATGGAATAAAACTGCCTTGGTCCACCGAAGTTAAATATTTGGGTGTAACGCTTGATAAAGAACTCAGGTGGAAAACTCATGTGGAAAATATTACGACTAAGGCCTTACGAGTGTTCGGCATGTGTCGTTCCACCTACGGCAAAACTTGGGGGCTAAAGCCCAAAGTGATACGATGGCTGTACCGGACAATGATAATACCTATTATTACATACGGCAGCATAGTGTGGTGGCCTAGAACAAAGCTTGCCTCGTGCAAAGCGCCACTCACCAGGTTACAAAGAACAGTGTGTCTTGGCATCACGGGTGCTTTCAGGACAACACCTACGGCAGCGATTGAGAGATACCTCAATATCCCTCCACTGCATATGATGGTTGAACTCGAGGCAAGGAAGACACTACATCGTCTTGCTGTTGCAGGACTATGGGATGCCTCTAAGCCAAAGACTAACCATACAAAGTTCGACGAAAACGAAGGCCTAGATCGGGTAACAAGCATGTTATCCGATAAAATGCAAACTGTGTTTGTGTTTGAAAGATCTTTTAAGGTCCAAATCCCTACAATAGAGGACTGGACGAAGGGACTTGATCCACCAGAGCAAGATAGTCTGGTGTGGTACACTGATGGATCCAAAATGGAATCAGGTACAGGAGCGGGCATATACGCAAAAGGCTACAAATGTAGCAAAAGCTTAGGGAAGATGGCAACTGTATTCCAAGCAGAAACATATGCCATAATATCCTGCGCTCAAGAGAATATAGATAGAGGAACCAGTGGTAAATCCATATATATTCTTAGTGACAGTCAGGCTGCAATCAAAGCCATGGCATCCTACAAAGTGGACTCCGGACTTATTCTGGATGCTATCCAGACCCTAAACAGGCTTGGGAGGCACAACAGGGTAAGACTGATGTGGGTCCCTGGGCACAAGGGATTCCATGGTAACGAAGTGGCCGATGAACTGGCAAGAGAGGGCTCAGCAAATGATTTTGTGGGTCCAGAGCCATGTGTAGGCATTTCAACGTGTCTCGTGAAAGCCGCATTTAGGGAGTTTGCAGATCACAGACAGCGAACTCATTGGCTGTCTAATACCGGTCTACAACACTCCAAGAAGTTTCTAGGCTCTACGTTTAAAGCCCGGGAATGCATTTGGAACATGAGCAGGGGACAAATCCGCTACCTGCTTGGGGCCTTTACTGGGCACTTTGGTACCAACGACATGCTCATGAAGATGGGTCTAACCGCGACACCCATGTGCAGGTTGTGTGGGGAACATACGGAACGCATGGAGCACCTTCTGTGCACATGCGATGCAATGGCTAGTAAGCGAATGAGTCTCCTAGGCGTCGGATATCCAAAACCAGAAGACTACAGGCTCGTATCTCCTAGTCTCGTTGTAAAACTCATGAGAACAATTTTCGGCGAGACTGGGGAGGAGTAAGTTATCTAGGGGACCACAATAGATCCCAATGGGTCGAAGTGTCCGAGTTATTTCTTGGCCCCTCTGTAAGATAAGATAAGAATCCTTAGATCAAACTAATACGTTTGATTGTCATAATTTACAAACATTTTTTAATGCTTTTTCTTTCATATTTCAAATTACTGCGACAACCGGCGGCTTTATCGTTTAGAGCTATTTCTTCCAAGCAAGTATGTGATGAGTAATCATTACAGACAAGTTGACGAACCAAATGCACACCCGGTTTTTATGTACTTTATATATTTCATACGTACTTGTTAATTGTTCAAAATACCAGCAGATTGCAAATGCCAGAATCCTTTCTCTTGCAATTTGACTGTCTTCATATCACATAAGCATAAATCGAAACAAAAATCGACTGTCTTGTCTACGACCTTGGCTTACAGAGTAAACATTTATAAGTTTCGAATATGAATAACTTGGATTTCTTTGTCTTAGGCTATCTACAGAAACGAATTTTATAAACAACAAAAATTTGATGTAAATAGCTAATAATTATTATTAAATGTAAGGAATGCTTATGGTACCCATCTATTACGTCTCTAGTCTGTGTTAGGATGGCTACCATATTGCATAGGTATTGCATGTCCGCTAGGACAAACTGTTGAAACCAATAATGTACTTGTACTCGTAACATCTTTGTAATGACACAGTTTAAAGCAATAAAATTTACTTTACTTTAACAATTTTTGAACGACGAAACGGAGGAGGTAGTCAATTCGACCCGTATATTTGGTTTTTTTTAATGTGTAACCACGCATAACTTTTTACATAGTGGCTCGATATCGATAATATTTTTTTTACTGGAAAGAGTATACTTCGAAGTTGGTCCCATTTAAATTTTATCGAAATCGGCTGAGCCATTTTTGATAAATCTACAATAAATCATCGATCCGTGCGAAATATTCGCGATTTCTGTTACACGGGTGTAGTCAGTCATGCCATTTTTTGCGAAAAATAATTATAATACTAGCACTTCATCAGTAAAAAAAGTTGTGGAGAAGATTATCCAGTTTTGGAGACGATATTTCAGCACAGTTGCATGCACCATGTACACAGATGCACAGGCTATATGTACAGGATATGCAAATCATACTATGTAATATTAAAAATCCGAAAAGTTTGTTGGTTTGTTCCTTTCACGCAGCAACGGAGCAACGGATTGACTTGATTTTTGACATGGATATAGTTCAAGGGCCAGAAAGTGCTACCCGCCTTACAATCGTGAGGTCGTGGGTTCAAATCCAGGTCCCGTACCAATGAGTTCCTTGGAATTTATGTACGGAATTTCAGACCACTGGCTTTTCGGTGAAGGACAACATCGTGAGGCAACCTGCTTACGTCCTTAGAAGAAATTCGATGGCGTATGTGAATCCATCAACCCGCACTGGGTCATCGTGGTGGATATGGCCCAATGACCTTTCGTGGGTAGGCCTACATCGTGCAGTGGACTATTAAAAAGGCTGGTACAGTACAGTACAGCTCGAGTTCCCTAAGACAGGCTTCATAGACCCCCTGCTTTCGATGTGCGAGGCCAATAGGGCCCGCGGCCATGGACAGTGGCCCGTCGTCGCCCCACGCCTTGCGTCGCCTCTGTGTCCAGAGGACAGATAAAGTTAGAAATGACAATGTATATAATTATTTTTGGCAAAAAATGTCGAAACCGACTTCCATCGTCTACAAAATACGAATACAGTAGAACTCCAATTATCCGAACTCCGACTATACGAATCGCCGATTATCAGAATCACAAAAAAGACCGCAAAACAGCTTACATTGACGGAGATGTTTAAAAAACAATGATTTTTATTTCTAAACTTGTACATAAGTACATTTTATGTATATTTAAAACATGTGAAAATTTCATGTTTCTTTCTTTTAATTCAATAAAAAAATAGTGCAATATCAAAACGTAGCTTTTATTCTCTCCAATGGCAATTTTTTTTAAAAAAAACCCGATTATCCGTATATTTGATTATCCGAATGGGTCCCGGTCCCCATTAATTCGGATAATTGGAGTTCTACTGTAGTTCGAATTGATGTATATACTTTTTACATTACTGTTGATTTTTTCAAAAAAGGCTCAGTAGAGTCAATTTTAATGGGACCACCTCGGGAGTACGAGTAGGTAGGTATACCATTTCGATCTAAAAAGGATTTTTTCGATGCGATGGCATAATAATTGGCGAAAATATCGATGAACATACACAAAAAATACATACAGACCAACATAGAACCTCCTCCTTTTTGGAAGTCGGTATAAAATGCACACGAATTCAATCATCTTTTCTCTATAACTTTAGTTTCCTTATGACTACCGACTGAAAGAGACAAAGATAGGGCGGCTGCAGTGTCTACGACCTTGAGTACGTTGAAGAGCAAAAAAGTAGGTATGTACCTAATCAAGTGAATTTCTTCACAGTACATTACGTACCTACTTACATTGTTTGAGTATGAAACAACTTTTTTCCATTAAAGTCATTGAAATCAGTCATTTTCAATATCTTCGCTGTTCATAAGACGTCCAGTGCTGGACATAGGCCACAACAGTATCTTACAGTGTGACATAAAAGAGATGAAATGAATTATTCGGGAACTAAATTATCACTTTTGCTGGAACTACAACTTGAGCCGTCAATTATTGTTTACTTCCTAGCATTATTCTCGTTTTGTGTTATTTTGTGGATTGTGAACAGGAAAACAGTATCATTATGCAAAAAATAATGCAAAATTATGCTAAAAAAAGCGATGGTGGCGACCTCATTTATTTTCAAGTCTTATATGTCGCACTGTATCTATTATACAATGTTCTTGTGGCAGTGTTTGTAATCAAACTTCCCCAAAACGGATTATTTATTTATTAATAAAAAAAAATAAGTGAGTCCATGTTCAGTTACGTCGTAAGTGTGTTATGAGGATACATCCTACTAATATTATAAACGCGAAAGTTTGTGAGGATGGATGGATCGATGTTTGTTTACTCTTTCACGCAAAAACTACTGAACGGATTGAGATGAAACTTTGCAATATATAGCTTATATATCAGAATAAGACATAGGCTATAAATTATAATGATATTGCGTCAAAAATCAAAATATCATGCGGGCGAAGCCGCGGGTAAAAACTAGTACTACTACTACATAATTTAACGACATAATAAATGTTGAATTCGCAAAATGTTGAGTTTGCAAAAAGTTGAAATCCCAAAATGTTGAATTCTTAAAATGTTGAATCCGCATCACTCATAATCATAATGTTGAATTCGCAAAATGTTGAGGTTGCAAAAAGTTGATATGCAAAATGTTGTATTCTTAAAATGTTGAATCCGCATGACTCAATGTTGAATTTTCAAAATGTTGAGTTTGCAAAAAGTTGAAATCCCAAAATTTTAAATCCGAAAATGTTGAACTCTTAAAATGTTGAATCCGCATGTCTCAATGTTGAATTTGCAAAATGTTGAATACCTACTAGAATGTTGAATTTAAACTAATCTTACAATGTTGGTTTGGGTCGTTCCTGAAAGTTCTACTGTTAGTTCTACTCTATCAGTGGAACTTTCGGGAACGGGAACTTTAGTTCTAGTAGAACTACCGGGACAAAAGACTGATCGAGTTTATCAACCGGTTATCGATCAATTACGACGCGAGATCTGGGGCTACGACCTTGAGGCTTCGAAGAGCAAAAAAGCAATCAACGTTTGAAATTGAACTAAGATGAGTTGAATTTCTTTGTATTTGACAGCCACTCAACTTCCTCCACCATTTTTTAGGGTTCCATATCCAAATAATATTTATTTAAATATGCACTTTGAAAATAAATAAATAAATTAAAATAAATATTTAAGGGGGGCCTCCGATACAAGTAACGTGATTTTTTTATGCGAATCCACCAACCAGCACTGGGCCAGCGTGGTGGATATGGTCGAATCGACCTTGGTGGGCTACGCGTACAATACAATACAAAATATCTTTATTTCACCGAATATACATGAAAAAACAACTAAATATAATAACAGTCTGGTAGAATAATGAGCGGCCTTATCGCTTACAGCGATTTCTTCCAGGCAACCTAAATGGAGCATATTTACGTACGTTGGAGCGTACGTTCTGCAGTGGGCTATTAAAAAGGCTGGTACAGGAAGGGTGGGGATTTGCGCAGCTTGTAATAACATTTGTTCGAGAGGTGACAAATTGTGGTTATAACCGATTCTAGTAACCTTGTGCAGAGAAATGGGTTAAACCAAAGGTAATTTAGATAACAGTCTACTCATTCCACTAATGGGTCAATTCAGTAAAGATATCGAATAAATAGCTAATATTAGCTCGTGTACGTCAATGAGTGATAATCTCGTGTAACGAGTTAATATAACTGTACCTAATGATAAGAAATAAGAATTGCTCAGTACAGTATACAGGGTTATTTCTAATCAATTAGCATCCTTCTAGGGGCTTATTCTGTACATCAAAACTAACAACTTTTGTTCTACGACTTTCGTCAAAGTCCGGAGTTTTAGTGGGTACAATTCACATAACCCGTCTGTACTCCGAAACAGCAGTATGTGAGGAATTCGCCGTTGTAAAAAAAAGAGAGACTAGACTAGCACAGGACAGCCTGTGCTAGTCTCATCCAGTCTAGTCTCTCTTTTTGATGAATGATTGGCAAAAGAGGGAGGGGGCTTCCCTCCCTTCTAAGCCCTGCATTTACGAATTATTCCAGTCTGTCCCCGAGGGACAGAACAGAAGAAAAAATTCTTGTCTGTCCTCCCATTGATCATTGGGGAACAGACCGACATGATTTCATGATTTCACTCCTTAACAGTTCAGTCTGTCCCCCGACTAAAGAAGGAGTCTTCTAGAGAATGCATAGTTTCTCCGTCAATTTTCTTTAGCCTCGAAACAGTTAATATTAAATATATCACTTAGTAAACACCTACATTACTTTGTATACTTGACCTGTGATACGCAGGTCAGGAGAAGGCTTCCAGACATTGCTTTGGCATGCGCCAATCATTTAATAAGATATGAGAATCATACATACAGTATAAAGTAGTTTACATTCACCAAATAAGTGTATGTAGAAAATTAGATAAAATGGTTAAGTTTCACTGGGCCAGTGTGGTGGAAATGGTCCAATCACCCTGGGTAGTCCTACATCCTGCAGTGGAATATTAACAAGATTATTTTTTGCAAAAATTAGCATGACCGACGGATCGATGGAGCATTTTTCACATTATTGTTGATTTATCAAAAATGGCTCAGCCGATTTCGATAAAATTTAAATGGGACCAATTTCGAAGTATACTCTTTCCAATAAAAAAATAATTATTGAAATCTGACTACTATGAAAAAAGTTATGCGTGGTTATACATAAAAAAAAAAATACGCTTCGAATTGTATACCTCCTCCGGTGGTTCGTCGGTCAAAAAAGGCTGATACAGTACAGTTTTTGTACTACTATGGTTCAATTAAATAAATAAAAAATAAAATAACTCTAAAAAAATAACAACAAATCTTGAAAGGCAATCATTACCAAATCAACATTTTAGACAAAAATTAAAAATATTACTTGGTAATTAATTTATTGTCTTTTAGTGTTGATAAATTAAATTGCCTACATGATTATAATCTTGAACCTATCCCACTAGGTGGGGTCGGCACAGCATGTTTCTTTTTGCCACTTCCACTTAAACTTCCACAACGCAGCAAGAAAACTAGCACAGATTCTTTCAAGACAATTATGTATTCCTTTGTATTTATATTTTTTGTTTGTAAGTTTATATAATTTCTCTTCTTTTTTTACTATCAACGAATTTGATTGTCCATGATAAATCAGTAATTATTTGTAAAAAAAAAGTTAAGACTAATCCACAATGTCACCCCTAGATAACTTTGTTTGGTACCCACGACACGGGCTTCGAGCCTAGTGTGAGACCACAGAGCTATTACAACTAGAGAGATAGCACTGTTGTCGCTTGAGACAATCCTGAACCACAAAAACGTATGGAAAATCTTTCTCAGCGCTGTCAAAACTGTCAAATATGTATTGGAATTTGACACTACTGAGAGAAAAACACGGCAACTAGCCACTGAATCGAGAAACTTACTATGTCTTTTTCTAAGTCATGCAATATAAAATCATTGCATCTCTTTCTTTCTTTTCTTGATCGACCACATTATCCCTCTGGTATCTCTGTGTGTGGGACCAATGGATATTTCTCTTGTGAATCCTGAATTAATTTTTTTTAATCACGAATAAGTCCGCGCTTGACCACCAACTCGCCTGATGGTAAGCAATGTTGTAGTCAAAAATGAAGCATGCATCCATCTTGCCAAATTTCAACTGTTCAATTCATGTATTCATTGACTTCACTCTAATCATCATATTATTTCATCATTAACTTTAAGGTACCAAAATAATAGTAAAAGTAAAGATATTAGTAATATCCAACAAAATTTCGAGTTAAGCCCCTCGAAACTGAAATCTGGCTATGAACAAGTACTAGTGCATGATTCTGTTTGAAAAAAGTTACGAAAAGCTCAATAATGTGCACTTTATTTCGTATGGAGAAATGTTTGATAAATGTAAAATTACGATGAAATTAATTATAAACCAAGTTTAAGTTATTTTATTGCAAAAATAAATATTTAAAATTTTGCAATAAAATAACTTAAACTCGGTATATAATTAATTTTATCGTAATTTTACATTTATCAAACATTTCTCCATACAAAATTCACAGAAATAAAAAAAAACTTACCGCGTTGTTACATTTATCTATAGAGAATCAGGCCCCTGATCTAAGTATAACAGAATTTCAAAAATATGTTTTGCATCTCTAAAATAAATTATATAAACCAGTTCATGAAAAAGAGACACTAATTTCTTGTAATCACCACACCACATCCTCTGGCAACAGGGGTTGCCTGAGGATGTCAAACACATTTAAGAACGGACTGGACTTTTGGATAAAGAAGGAAAAAAATCCTTGACAGATTAATACTGATTTTATTCGACTCTGCTTGATACATCAGATACAATTTTTAAAGAATAAAATAAAACCTATTTTTATATTAGAACACAAATGTATGGTAGCAAGTACCTAGATAACTACTAATTGAAACGATCACATGGCATGTCCCGTGCAAAGTCTCGTGCAGCACACTTATAGGGTTTCAATGCATTGATTGAATTATTAGCTGTGGTATTGTTGACAATAATAATAAGCTGGTGTAATAAGCCATGGTGGTTAATAGGTATTGACACCCGCCTCTCAATCGTGAGGTTGTGGGTTCAAATCCCAGGTCCCGTACCAATGAGTTCTTTGGAATTTATGTACGAAATTTCACACCACTGGCTTTTTGGTGAAGGAAAACATTGTGAGGCAACCTGCATATTTTTTAAGTACCTGTTATGTATATAGTTTTTTAGGTAAAGTATTAAATGTAGCATATTGGATTTTGTGTAATCTGTAAAGCTATATTTTACTGTAAATAATAAATAAATAATAAAATAATAAATAAATAAGGCTGCAGAAGGAATTTGATAGCGTATGTGAATCCACCAACCCACACTGGGCCAGCGTGGTGGATATGGCCCAAGCACCCTTAGTGGGTAAGCCTATGTCCTGCAGTGGACTATTAAAAAGGCTGGTATAGTAGTAGTAGTATAGTAATAATATGCTGTGGATAGAAACAAGATATCCTGTGTTTTTTAACCAACATTAAAATGGAGAATATCAATTCAACTGCATGTTATAATATCGCCATTTTTAATGTTAGGTAGGGTGAACCAGCCAGTTCACGACCACTTAGTGGACTAGTAATCTTTCAAGTGACATTATTCACTATAATGATAATGTTCCGATTCAAATAATACTCAGAAGTTTAGATAATTGAAAAAAATATACGTTTTTTTTGTATTTTATGTTAGTAAGTATAAAATAAATAATTATTTATCAAAATATGCTATTTTTTAGTTCCCGACCACATGTGGTCAGTCTGCGTCCGACATTTTCGTTAGTTGACGTCCACTCAAAAGCTATTGAATAAACAGCCTTAGAGCATGTTCTTAGGGTCGTAAATAATAACAGCATCAAATAATCATGTTTAAATGACATTTAATTTTAGTTATCTAATCTTATTCATTCAATTATTTTAATGATATTTATTTTTCATCTATTCACACTTATTTAGTCATTTTAATAATAGTATTATTTACTTATTTAGTAATTTTTGTATGGCATAAGATACGTCGTCATTAGCTGACCGATTGTCGACCACCGAAATAATGCTTTATATTTTAATGGTAATCTTTTTATCAAATCTAACACATTTTGCTGGTCGCATTCTGAAGTGTACATAAACCACGTCCTAAAGATCAAACTGAAAAAGAATAAAATGCCGTACCATGAAGTATCAGTTAGAAAATTTATGAACAAGATCGATGGGAAATAGTCATTTGCCGACCATGTGGTCGTGAAATGATGCATACACAATTTTAGTAGGTTAGTTTGCCGAACACCTATTATTTTAATTAAAAGCGCATATTTTACATTAAAATTACCCTTTAGGGTTAAAAACGTGTTTTTCTAAACATTCCAAGCTACATTTGGATGCGTGAATCTCGACAAAAACTTGTTTTACTTGCTGTTGAAAAAGTGTCCTCTCACTATTTTTTTCGTAAATTTGTGCAACCAATTGACAACATTTCAAATTTTTAACATAGTTATATTTATTTATTATCTGAAAGAATATTGCAAAATAACATATACTATTTTTTTATTTTTCCGATTTGACTTATATTTTCTGTATAATTAAGTTTTGAAAAGTAGCTTATTCTAAAAGGACGTAACTGCAAAATTTAGGACTCATAAACAATTTTACTGAAGCCACATTAGAAAAAAATAGGTGCTAGCGTTGCTGTCACTGTCAATGCCAATCAATCCGTCACAATTCACAACAAATAGGCCGGGAGGTCAGCGCAAAAAGTCCACTATGTACCGCGGTATACCATGGGAAGAAAAATATGAAAAATGTTTAACAACTGCCAATCACCTGAAATATGTAACAGGGTCTGCCATACAGGCTTTAAATTAGGCACCACTTAAAAGAAGAAGAATAAGTAGTTCCAAGATACTTTTAAAATTCAAACGGATTCTTCCACCAAATGCTAGGGAACCCAGCTGACTGACTCCAGGGTATTGATGTACATCATTTTGATAACTATGTACCAATAATTCAGCTTTTGGAAAGTATTTGCATTTTTTGCGTTTACCTCTCGGGCTAAAGGGTCAGTCCGCGGTGACGGGTGTGACATTTCAACTTTTGTTTTGAAGTATAACTTTTATATCAAAATAAATTTTACCGTTAGTTATAGCATTATTCTGTAGATCCTAATGTTATGTATATTTATAACAAAAAATGAAATATATAGGGCTATTAAAAATGTAGATATCCATTTTTAAAGGCCTGTGTCGGGTGTGACCTCAACTATTGCATGACTTGTTACCTCTGTCAGTAATGTCGACGGTTTAGCAAAAGTATTAAATTGGGTAAAAAATAATTAATATTTATTAAATATTCAAGAAATTATCTTTCGTGTCAAAAAAAAATCTAGTAAATAGTTAGTTAATTTCTTTAGTTATTAATCGGCAAACAAAGTGACGGGCGTGACAAGTTGAATAAAAAGTTAAAAGTTATGTTTAATCAACGTATTTTATTAATTACTGACCAATTCAACTTATACATATTATAACTACTGTTCAAAAACATCCACACACTCATTAAATTTATAAAAAAGCTTACTGGGACGACTTATTACTACTTTACTCAAAGTTTGTTTACATATGTACGAACCTAGGGGGACATTGCTAAATGTTCTCCTATTAAACAAAGTTTCTTTTTAGGGTTCCGTACCTCAAACGGCAAAAACAAAAACCCTTATACTCACTTTGTTGTCCGTCTGTGTGTATGTCAAGACTCTTTATCTCGGGAATGCGTTAAGATATCGAGTTGAAATTTGAACTGTTAGTATATGTATATCTATGGTCTCTTGCAGTTGTGAAAAAAAAATAGGACCTCAAAATTCACAAAATATGGGTTCAAAATTCAAAGTGAGCAAATCGTATCATGTAAGGTATCATATAAAAGAACTTCATTAGCACATGATAAAACAGGTTTTTAATTATTTTAATAACGTGTTTGTACGGAACCCTCGATGTGCGAGCCTGACTCGCACTTCTCCGGTTTTTTTTCTCTGCATTTGCGTTGTCTAATTCTGGCCGCTAATCTGCTACTTTCCAATTTATTCTTGCTTTTTACGATGATGTTCTGTTGTTTTGCTCTTCTAACTCTATACCTTTCTCTTTCCTTCTTCAAGAACTCTTCAAGCTTTTCTGGAATACTCTTTAATTTCTCCCGACTTTTTCTCATTCCTGATTTCCTCAATAGACATTTTTTTCATGTATGAAAAAGTCAGCCAGAGTTTGTGACTGGTGTGACATGTGACGGGCGTGACTGATAAGTACAAGCTTATATATCAAAGCGAAGCCTTTATTTAAATACCAAAACTATTTCCATCCTTTGCCCCCTTGGATAGCCTTACTTTCACAAAACGTCACATCATTTCTGCTGGTATTACACATGCAATCTTAACTTATCTATGTATTTCGTGACGGGTGTGACACAAATACTTGCTTAACAATAATATTAAGTAAAATCATTAGTCATTACGTGAAACAATCCGTTTTTTCAGAGCAAACAAACAAGTTAACTTGCAATCAGTGACAATAAAAAAAGGCGGGCTGTCAATTTGATTAACGTAAAAAAAACAGGTGCCATTTTCGTATTATTTTTTACTACCCGTGGGAGGTTGACGTTGTCTATGTTTGAATGAAAATATTATAAAAACTAAGTAAAAAAATAGCATTTTTCATTCGGTTTAGGAAAATTTACGTATAATAGCCTGGATATTTTGTATATTAGTGGTAGTTTGCGCAAATAATTTATTTGGTTATCTGGTATCGATTACCGCGGACTGACCCTAAAGCAAAATAAGAAATTTGAAAATTACACGGACATTTTATTTTTAAATAACATTTTATGTGTCAACACTGTCAGTGTTAACTGTCATTTTATATTGCTAGTATTTTTTTTATCATTGGCAACTGCACTTTTAGTATAAATCCTGAAACGGCTTGGGTGAGAGTTTTTATCTAAAATCGTAGCAGTTACTGCACTAAAAATTTTAGAAAAATAAACACAATGATCAGCATCCCAATATCTCGAAATGGTTTTGGAATTTCATAGCCTTGTGAAATATGAAAACTTGTCAATTCCGCGCGCTTTTATTTAACTATTTATAGTGATTTTATGAAAAAGTGGTCGTGAACTGGTGGTGGTCGGCAAACTGGCCATTTCACCCTATATAAGGTTCATTCAAATAGCCTACTGGTGGCAAAAATTAACTGTTAAAAACGTCAACAATGATCACATTCAGCATTCGTTTTGAGAATCTGTGAGCAAAAGTTGCATTTTTAACTGATTTTTTTCACCATTCGGATAGCTCAAAAACAGTTAAAAATGCCATTGTGAACTGCCACTTTTGACCCACCTGATGAGGTGGGTTCTATGTGATTGTTTCTGACAGTATAGAGTTTGACGTTTAGTGTTCGTTTTGGGTAGTGAGTAAAAGTAGCACTATTGGCGAAATGGGCGAAATTCCCAAACCAAATGGTGAACATCAACGATAAAACTCAATTGAGTCCAAAACACCTGTAGAAGTTGATAAATAAGTTCTGGGGATTTGTTAAAACGTAGCTTCTTTGTATCTTTGCATTTTAAAGAATGTAATGAAATTTCTTAAAATAAAATTAGAAACAGAATTTCTAAGACTTATTTTTTTGCGAAAATGTTCTGAAATATACCAGAAAATTCGAGATATTGAGTTTGGAAAGACTGAAAAAATTTCCTACCCATCCAGTAAAAAAAAAGTATTTAAATAATTTTATGACTTGTACCTACAAATTCTTTGACCTAGGACCGTGTTCCTAGGTTTCAAGTAAGGAATACTCGTAGCATTGAATAGAACAACTGTATCTCATTGCATTACCGAAATTTCCACAAAAAATCAGGAGGATTTCATCAAAAGAAAGGAAGAATGATGTGAAATAACCGACTTACCTGCGAATATGTGAGTCTCAAGGCGTACTGGGCAATTTGTGTCGTTCTCATTATGTCTGGACTATTGACCTGCTGCAACAACAAAACAACACCCTCAAATAAACACGAAAATTCATCTAAAACATCACTCTTGGTTATGAAATTATTAACACTTTACATAACCTATGAAAATTATTATTTTCTGAGACACTTGAATAATTTTTCGCACTATGCAAAATAGACACCAAAATATTTAGAAGACAATGCGATTTTACCGATTATATGCGGGAGAATAAAGTAAAATAATTTATTTCAAAAATACGTACTTGCACCCGCTAAATGTCGCGAATGAAAGAAACAGTGTTGCCTACTGCACTGCAATACCATCTCTGTAGCTATATCGTTTGCAAAAAGTTGCCAGATTCCCGCATTATATCACCCTAAAAAGTGGATAGAAGTTACAAATGTTAACCATCTTACAGGGAGTATAGCGTGCTTATAACAGAGTATCAGTGGAAAAGAGACGAGTGGAGGTCACACAAATTTATTAGATTTTTCAGAACATTTAAAACACACTTTTCACAATTTTGAGCTGTCAATACCGAATCGACAACGGTCTCTAAGCAACAGTCATAGTCATCTTCTGTGCTTGACACAAGTAGGTGCTATAACCAAATAGGTTCTAACTGATGTCATCTTAACAAACCACTCTCTAAATTCATCTTGGCACTTACTCGGTTCTGTGTTTTTGGCAATAAAAAATAAATTAAGAAACCATATTTATAAAATAACGGATTTTTTTTAAATTCAGCTAAAGCTGTCATTACAATATCAACAACAATATCTTCACACTTGTCACCGACAGTTCGGTGAGTACCTTTTTTCTGAACATTTTTGTACACATTAAGGCACCATCAAACACAGGCGGTACGAGCGGTAGAGCGGTACGAGCGGTACGAGCGGTAAAGGGCGGTACGGCAGTACCGCGACCGGACCTGTGTGAGCCCTTCTTATATAACCAGTACAATACAGATGCCCGCCCGTCTGCTATACCGCTCGTACCGCATGTGTGTAAAGGAGCCTTAAACTAGGTTCAAAATGAATCCTTCTAAAAAGGATTTTTTATTCTGTGATCGTCTCGGTCAGAGCACGAAATTCAAATATTTTTGGGTTTTTCGGTCAGAGCGCGAAATTCAAGTATTTTTGGGGTTTTGGCATTTACAGATTATTTATCCATTCATTTTAAGTTTATGAAAATTCATTTAGCGGCCATGAATAGGTTGCGTTGACAAGTTACGTACACTTATAAACCAAATTAGTGGTCAGGTTATGCATGAAAGTGCATCAACTGATTTTCACCTCGGTTTTTAGTTAGTGGACTCTTTTGCATAAACTGACCACTATTTATAAAAAGTAGCCTATGTCACTTTCGGGCCTTTGGAATATACCTATCCATGCCAAAATTCAAGTTATTCCGTTGCTCCATTGCGGCGTGAAAGAGGAACAAACCAACCAACTTTTCGGATTTATAATATTATAGTAAGTATGAAGTTATTATAAGTTAAAATAACCATGCGTATAGGCTGAATCATACAAGTCGGCGGATGTGAAGTGCGCTACAAGCTTCGCAATGTCCAACCCTGACTGAAACTTACATAAAGCTGCCTTAATGGAATATTGCGCAACTTGCAGCTAACTTCGCATCCACTGACTTGTATGATTGAGCCCATACTTGTTTTTCTGTCTCTTTTATCTTCCTCTTGTCTATTAACTTAAAATTATCTTATCTAATTAAATTCTTTGATTCAATTTCAGGTCTAATTATAATTTTCCAATGTCCAATACTATATTTTTGTTAAAAAAAAGTAAACCACCCGAAATTCCCCCAACGATGTCCTCCTCCATAAGCATTAAAAAACACAAAGCGGGGAATTCCCCCCAATCTGGCAACAGTGATCTGCTTTGCCCAAGGACTTTGTATACTATCTGGACTGCGCACAGACGAAAAATGAAAAATGACACCCACGACCATACACCTATTGTACACCCAGCATGTTTAAGAAATATGTCCAGCATAGTCACTCTACCACACTTCTTTGTATACACCATAGTACGCCATTTGCAATCGACGGTGATACTCTAGTCAAAAATAAAAAATAACCATTAATCATAAAGACGTAGGTATATTCATACAAAATAAATAGCAAACTCTGTTCATTGGCATCTATTCGCAATTTTAACTAAAATCTTAACAAACTACATTGTTAAAAAAACTAAGAAATGGTTAAGACAGTCGCGGCTTTACAGGTAATAATTCTACCATATATAAGTGTCGTTTCGAAATGGCAATAGTGCGAGCGGGACAACTTCATCACTTTGGGAAGTCTCGCTCGGCACAGCGTCTCTCTTATGCCATTTCAAAGGAATATATGTTTTGTTGCAACGAATTAAGGTTGAATTTTCCTAAACTAACTTTGAGCCAAATTTCGTCTGTGCGCAGTCCAGATAGTATACAAAGTCCTTGGTTATACCTAATTAGCGAATCACGGTGAAGTGTCATCTGCAACTAACAACTCATCCGCCAATTTGTGTGGCGCTTAGTATAGTATATTGATAGTATAGTGCACTCTTCCCTATGGGACTGGCATAACCGCAAGGGTTCAAAGTCCCCAAATAATTTGATTGATTAAAAAAAACCGGACAAGTGCGAGTCAGGCTCGCACACCGAGGGTTCCGTACAAATCCAGAAAATTTCACAAAATTGGGAAGTAAATTGTTAAAATATCTTTATTATAATCATTGATTTTTTTTACTTTTCTCGTCATACATCGAAAATTAGACATTGTCAAAATAATTAAAAACCTGTTTTAGCATGTACTAACGAAGCTCTTTTATATGATACCTTACATGATACGATTTACTCACTTTGAATTTTCAACCCATATTGTATGAATCTAGGCCCTTTTTTGTAATACAAACTAAAATGTTCGGTTTTCAGATTTATTCCTATATGTGTACTCTGAGACAATGCTTCTGGCCAAACTTCACAGTTACGAGTATATGTCAACGGGAAGTACCTACTACCTACCCTGTAGGTTTTGGTTTTTGTGAGTGTTGAAATATGCGGTTTTTTACGACATAAACGGCTATAACTCTTTATACGATAACTGAGAAGTTTTTCTTTCACACAACTGCAAGAAACCATATACGTATAACAATAAATATACGTATACAGTTTCAACTCGATATATTTACGCGATCCCGAGATAAAGAGTCTTGATATACACACAGACGGACAACAAAGTGATCCTATAAGGGTTCCGTTTTTTTCCTTTTGAGGTACGGAACCCTAAAAAACTACAGAAATTATTTACGCCTAACCTCGTTGTTATCGTACCTACCTATTGGTAGGTACTTACCTGAAAAGTCGGTAATACTTTTAGGTTTTGATCTCCTTTGTCACATTTTTGACGGAATTGACTAAAAATGACGCTCAAGAACGCAAGCAATAACAAACTAGACTTATTAAATTATCTTCTAATTACGTTATTTGTATACACTATATCTACATGTTATTTTTATATATTTTAAGGTACGTTCATTTCATTACATAAAAAATACGTACCTACATTTACCTCCATCCTCATTTAAATAGGTCTTTCATAATCACACTCTAGGTACCTACCTACCTATAATTTTTAAGGCTATAACATTGTAGTTGTATAGTCTTCCGGTGTTTGTGTGTTAAACAGTGCTTTGGGAGCCACTGTATGTCAAGCCGTGGTGGTTTAGTCTTAATGACACCTGCCTTACAATTGTGAGGTCGTGGTTTCAAATCTCAGTCCCGTACCAATGAATTCCTTGGAATTTATGTACGGAATTTCACACCACTGGCTTTTCGGTGAAGGAAAACATTGTGCGTGAGGCAACCTGCATACGTCCGTAGAAAAAAATCGATGGCGTATGTGAATCCACCAACCCGCACTAGGCCAGCGTGGTGCATATGGCCCAATCACCCTTCGTGGGTAGGCCTACGTCCTGCAGTGGACTATTATAATGGCTGGTACAGTACAGTATGTCAAGCATTGTTGATTTAGCCACATGACTGTAAAGAGCTTATCAAATGGCTGGGCAAGCATTTACCTACCTACCCGCTCTAGGTGTAAATATTATTTTTTGATTTACACTCGCTCTTTGAGGTTAATTTTGCACTTTCCTTCCCACGATATTTACGTTATAGTAAAATACCCCTTTGTTCTACAGCTTTAATGCATAGCCTAGTTATTTGAAAAAAAGAAACGAAATAATGTAAGAATACTGAAAATGTATTTTTTTACCGAGTTTCAAAGTTGAGAATTTCCTTACGGTTTTATTCACTGTCAGGGAACTGCCACTGGTACAGGTACACTTACCCAATTTGAAACAAAGTCGCTTCCCTCTGTCTGTCCCTATGTATGCTTATAAATTTAAAACTGCGCAACAGATTTTGTTGCGGTTTTTTTTAATAGATAGAGTGATTCAATAGGAAGGTTTATATGTATAGGTATTACACCTGTGCGTAGCTAGTAAAACATAAAACTTTATTTACAGTTTCTTGTATCTAACCCAGCGTGTATCCACCCAAGTTACATCAGAAAGTGAAGCGATTAATAAAATAATTAAAGACATCCTATATCAAGCCGAGAAGAAAAACGAAGAGAAACAAAATGGCGAAAACGAATATGCAGATAAAACTCTTTTTTGGAACGACATTATCGTACAGAAACAAAGAGCGGCCCAGCGAAATAACTTAAGAAATTCTAATAAACGAACAATACAACAAAATGGGGCACTGAGGATGGAAAAACCTAACCCTACAATGAAACTGCATGATATATTACCAGAATTATTGAATAATGCTTATACTAATCCTAGTAGAGTTAGTCGAAGGTTCAACTCAAAGAAAACCACAACAAAACCATCGACGACAACAAAAACTCAATCTAAAAATACCAGTAAGTGATTTTATTTATTGGTAGTAGTAGTGATAGTAGTACTATATACAGGGTTATCCAGAACTGATATGCTAAGCCTAAAGGAGGTGGTCCAGACCTTCATTATGAACCACTTTTACTATGGGGTCTGCCCTTCGAGCAAATAAATATCCTAAATAAAACACCGGTTAGTAAGAAGCAGTAATTAGTACTCCTTCGTCAGGGAATACGCGTGCGCCAGTCGACGGGAGCGCGCGTATTCCCTGAAGAAGGAGTACTAATTTACTCCGAAACCGGTCGGATTCCCAGCGGCCCGGCCGTATGTCATATGTGAGTGAAAACCGGTGTTTTATTTAGTATAATGATTTCTCACGCGAGTTTTAATGAAGTGGTTCAAATAAATATCTACAGAGCCACAGTCCCTATGTGAAAGTAGTAAAACAAATGTCCAAGCGCGGTCACACATACCGACTTTGGTAGTTATTTACACTAAATAATTCACTATGACCCGTTTTCTCGAAACTCGAAGTTATGTCACCTAATTAGTGCTTGTAATCGAGCACTTTAGCATCGCGCGCCGTTGTAGTCGGTTTGCAATCGCCTTACGACTAACTAAAAAGCCTGCTCACTACGTAGCTTGGGCAGGGTTTTGGCTCGGACACTTTTTCTGCACGATTGTGACTCTATAGATATTTGCTCGAAGGGTCTGCCCGAAATTCGAGATAAAAAACAGCTGTTCCATACAAAAATGCAAATCGGAATCGATAAAATGCCCCCGCCAAAACTACTGATAATTTTCTTGGATTCCGGCTAGGCTCCATAGTAAAAGTTGTTCATAATTATGGTCCTAATCACCCCAAGAAGCAAGCAGATAGCCCCGTAGAATAACTACTAATGTCTTTAAAGTAGGTATGTATTGTATTCAAAAGTATGATTATAGGTATACCTTGTAAAATATAGCTTGACACGCGAGATATTCACATTGACATACGCGTAATGACTGACGCACATCAAGTACCATATTTTTTTATAGTCAAAATGTTTGGTTCACAATCCTGTACTTAATGCTCGTGCATCTCGACCATGAAGTACAGCATTGTGTACCAAACATTTTGACTATAAAAAATATGGTACTTGATGTGCGTGAGTCATTACGCGTATGTCAATGTCTCGCGAATCAAGCTATATTTTACAAGGTACATATAGTATTTGTATGTCTAAAAAAATCTACTTGACATTAGGATACAGTTAAAATTGCTGTTTTCCGTTAATCAATAAATACCTACCTAAGCTTTCGTTTCATTTACTTACCGAAATAATTAGTTTCGTTTCAGTCTCAGTTTTATTGTCATAATTTGCGTCATAATCGATTTTTTAGGACCAATTGATATAGCTTATTAAGTCTATTATAATACTAATTTTTCATTTTCTTTTGTCCAGTAAATCAGTCATCGAAGAAGAACGCAGAAAACGATCGGAAAACAACAACTCCTGTAAAAAAGTTTTATTGAATCTATTAATACCGACATTTTTATATTTATTAATTTAATTATATTATATTACGGTCAATGAAATGTTTTGTTTTGTAGGCCACGAAAAAGAAGACAACGCAAAAAACAACACAAAAGACAAGAAATTTGGCAATAATAAATGACGTTACTAAGTCACAAACTACCAAAAAACCTACACTTGATATTTATGGTAAAAATATTCCAAATGAACCTCAAGAACAAGTAAAGCATTTTTTCCATTCTATTCCATTATAATGTAATGCGATAGGTAGATAAATATATTCTAATTCTAATCATAGCGCAAACCGACATAGGTAGTCAATAGGTAATATAAAATAAATTACAATTTTTATATTCTTGGAATTGGTACACAATATTCATTTCTTATGAATTACGCATGTATACATAAGAATTGTGCACTTTTGAAAAGTTTGGAAAGGAACTAGCCACCGCGACACAGGGAATCCTACAGCGGCGGCTGGAGAATAATTAATGATGTATAATAGAGTCAAAATTAATTCATACTTGAACATTCAAATGCAACTACACTAGTATCTTGAAAATAATCTTATAATTGTAATTGTATAAAATCAAGTATATTCAAGGCCCTTGCAGGTCTAAAGATAATCCAAGTGCTCAAGCCCACTGCCAGTTGGCAGCGTGCCCAGCATGCTGGCAGCATTGCCACGCTGAATGGCAATGCTTATACGTTGAGCCAAATAAACACCAGCATTTTGGTCACGCGTCGCGTCCACCAGACGCTCAGAAAGACTTTTGAAAACGAGATGAGCTCCCGGCCCCCACGGACCCAAAGTCTCAACTCCAAATGGCTCAAATATGTAACCACTACCGAGGGCATGCTGCCAACTGGCAGTGGGCTTGTTCACTTGGATTATCTTTAGACCTTCAAGGGTCTGTGGATGATCCAATTGCTTTCTATGTAGTAGTAGTGTAGTATTGTCATTAATAAAAAAAAAAAAAAAGTATATTCAATATCATTAAATTGTTATTTTTATGTCACTTCGGTTAAGACTAAAATACTATGATCAGCATATTATTATTAGTTTCAAATAAATTATTAATTTATTATTATTATTTGTTTGCAGCAATTTAGCAAGTCTATCTTCCAAACACCAAAAGTATCGACCACTAAAGTGAACTCTGATAAAATTACAACGGAGGAACAAAAAACGAGTTCCACGGAATATACTTCGCAACTAAGCTCTTCAAAAGATTCATATGACAGCGATATTTATAATAATCCCAAACATGTTAAATCTAAGTTCCATTTCGCAAAAACTGGCACGAAACAATATCCTTTCACAACGATTACTGAAAAAGAATGGTCTTCACTAAAAGAAGCCGAAGACTTTGTGAACAGTATACCAGAATTTAAAACAACACCCATAGAAAATTATCTGAAAACAACTACGCACGATATCACAAAATTTAAGTTTGATAAAACTGATAAAACATTTCAGTTTAGTGAGTTTAATGACAATGGTATAGATGTATATAAGAAATACACTACAACTAAACAATTGGACAAAAGAGTTACTGAAGATATAATAGAAAAATTAAAACATTTTACAATAGGTGCACCTCAGAAACATCGCGATGGTACTGTTGTCGATGCTGTACCTGTTAAAGAAACAAAGAAACCAAACAAAAAACTTAAGGCAAATACAGAGAAACCCAAAGCATTTACTATTCGTTCCACTACTAAGCCTAGTAAAACAAAAAAACAAGGTATTGATGCATCTAAGAAAAAAACTACAGCAAAAGAAACAGGTGAAAAAGTCACAGAAGATGAAAGACTCCCGTTTGTGACAACTACCTTAAAATATAAAATATTTGATATAACTGTTAAACCTGACGAACCTGTGGCTTTACACCCTAAACAAGATCAAAGCCAGAACGAAAATATTGATAACGTTGAGGAAAGTTTAGACGAAATTTTACGAAAAATTTCAGAAAAAAAGACAACCGAAACTTTTAAAAATGTCGATGTAGAATTTGATACTACAGAAAATGACTTCTCGATATCTCCATACGATGAGCCTATAAGTGGGTCTACTATAGATCAGTATTTACTGGCATCACCCAAAGATACACCAGTTACGTCATATTATACACTTGAAAGTACCACAGAAAACATGTATGATAAATTACTAAGTGATCTAGGAATAGAGCCTAAGCATGAAAACGCTATTCAAGTTCCAGAAAACATGGTAGTAGATGAATTTCATGAAATACCTTTTTCTTCAACTGTAGCAGCATCGTCAGACGCGATAAAGAAGAATTATATATCCGATCTATATAAAGATGTGATGGGCAAGTATGAAACTATAAAGGATGATCGTGCGAACTTTAAACCTGACCTGATGAGGAAGAAAATAAAGAAACGCGTGAACTGGCAGAGGATAAAGAACTTTTTTGGACACGACAGAGTTTGTAAGTGCACTTGTAAAGCCAATAAGACGATGTGTACAGTATGTGCAGCTGGTGATTCCGTTATGAGAGAGCTTGTATTTGAATTCAACAATTTAGCAGATTACATGAACTCTCATTGTACAGAAATTCAAACATTTTTCTGGATGAATCCGAGCGGCGGGAAGAGATTAAGAGATGCAGTGCACAAAATTGACAACACCATGCAAGATTACTACAAAAGGGTGAAAGGCAAATGCGCAGGGAGGTCGTGTCAAGCGTTTTCGTCATACTTAGATAGGCGGCGTAATTCGGATAAGATAAAACTTAGAAAAAAAATCTTAGATGAGCTTTTACAGGATCTCGAAGTCAAGTGAAATCTATAATAAATTAATTAGAAATATGAACTTCTTTTATTTATACTCATTGATGTGGTTGTAATCGCCGTAATACTGAATTCAGGGGGGTAGAGGCAAACCGGCAAGCCGCCCCCAACCGGGCATATTGGAGATGCAAAGAGGAGGCCTATGCGATGTCCTATGGCTGATGGATGGATGGATACCTAAGGCCAAATCAGGGCGTTCAGGGTGACAGGTTTAGGTTGAGGAATTCCTCATGATGAACTACAGCTGTTTCCGTATGGCTAACTAGATATGCGAAAGCAGTTGGTCCACGAGGGACTCCTCCCATACATTTCTTTACAGCGCCCCTGGCGGAAACGGGGAAGGACTAACCAATATGTATGGAGCCACACGCGAACGCAAAAGTTAAAGTACACAAAACTCGGACTTAGGGCTCTGGTTTTTTGCCTATCTGTAAATTATCTGTAAATGCCAAAAAACAAAAAAAATGAAATACGCGCGCTTACCAAGTGAATTCCTGCCCCCCTACCGCCTAAAGCAATAGCAATCGTAATAGCAATCGTTTATGACTTCATTTTAGTAATTTGGCACCGCCTATGTGACGTTAGCCATCAAAGTTGTTCATTCAACGATTGCTTTCGCAATCCACGCAAAGCAATTGATGGCTAACGTCACATAGGCGGTGCTAAATGACTAAACTGAAGTCATATACGATTGCTATTACGATTGCTATTGCTTAGGCGGTAGGGGGGCTGGCCTAGCGAAGGCATTCAGCATTTGCCGAAACGAATTATTCATTTACACATTCGATATTACATAATATGTGTATTGGAACCAAAATATTTATACGCATTTATATTCCATAACTGATTTCCTTCGAGCAAATAGTCACAATCGTGCAAAAAATGTATCCTAGCCAAAACGCTGCCCAAGCAACGAATTTGGCAGGCTTTTTAGTTTGTCATAAGGCGATTGCAAGCCGACTTTGTAGTTGCCGCGAGATACCAAAGTGCAGTTACAACACAGACATATTATATGTCTGTGAGTTACAAGTACTATTTAGGTGACTTAACGTCGAGATTCGAGAAAACGGGTCATATTTAATGTAACTATGTAAATATCTAAGTCGGTATGTATGGCGGCGCTCGGACATTTTTTTACTACTTTCACTTAGGGACTGTGGCTCTGTAGATATTTACTCGAAGCTAATTTCAAAATAAAAATAAATTATTAATTACTTTGATTTATTGTTTCACCATAACCATACATTTGGTACAATTTTATAAAAGTATTAAGACTACGATATTACCTTTATTCATTACATTAATTTTCAAGAACATTAAAGAACTGAACATTAACATTATTTTTATTTCATTGTTTACACAACAAGATGGTTATTAAAGACTGACTGGTTAATTATGCCCATTATAATGTACCACACAAATATAGTAATATTAAGCGCCACACAAGTCGGCGGATGGGAAGTTATGCTCAGAACGCTGCGCAAAACCCGAAATAAAGGTATGCGCGGGAGCCAAAGAGACTCGCGCCGGAGCACACCCGCCGGACAACTTCATGCACACGCGCTCCCTACGCCCGTGCTCACCACTACACCACTTGCGTAGGCATTGTGCACACATGCGAAATAATTCGCGAATCACGGCGAAGTGTCATCTGCGGCTAACTTCTCATCCGCAGACTTGTGTGGCGCGGATTATAGCCACCTTAAACGTCCCGCAGACGGCGGCAGCCTGGTCAACAACCAATCAGAGCTCTTTTTAACCATTTGATTGGACGAACACTATGTCACAGCTGTCTGCGAGACGCCTTATCAGGGCAAATTACTTCTTATATATTGGTTTTAATTTTGATAATTTTCATTTGTTTATAGGTATTAATGCTATGAATATTGAAACTCCACCTTTTTTAAGTGGGTTAAAAATAATTTCACTATAAAGAGTTATTTCTAATCAATTAGCATCCTTTTAGGGGCTTATTCTGTACATCAAAACTAACGATATTTTTCTATGGAACACCAATTTTTTTTGAGTATTGACAAAAGTAGCAGAACAATTAATAGTTGTTAGTTTTGATGTACAGAATAGGCCCCAGAAAAGATGCTAATTGATTATAAGTATAACCCTGTATAAGCACAATAAGTATCAGTTTTCAATAATCCATCTTGTTATGTAACATTGGAATGCGTTTTAGAAGTACAGAACTTAACAAACATGATTTTAAATTGTACAAAACTTAAAATATTGCTGTCTCAGTCTAACATAGTACAATGGAAAGAGATAGCAACCTTTTATTTTAGGGTTAGCTCACACCAAGCTGCGCTGCGTCGCATGACATCGCTTCTTCGTGTGACTAGACCCTTAGGCCTTTGCCACACTATGCAGAATATTGATTATCTTGTTGTTTTTAAACTTTCGCGATTTGAACACATAATTATTATATACTACGGGACTAATCGCGCACTAAAATTACGAGATAGTTAAGAGTTAGATAATTACGAGCCGAGTTGCATCGACCGTGGTCACGGGTAGACAGGTCGAGTCTACCCGTGACCACGGTCGATGCAACTCGGCCGAAACGTCGGGATGAGGAGGCATTTATTTATCTCGTAATTTTAGTGCGCGATTAGTCCCGTAGTATATAATAATTATATTGATTATCTTGTCTATTAGAACCAAAACCTTGATATACTTTTTCATGAATATACATTGACGAAATTTCTGTTTAGTGTAGTAAAGCCCTTAGCTTTCTGAAGGTGACAAAATTTGACTAAATAATTTAAATAAGCAGTCAAAAATATGTGTAAAGCATAAGCCATCGATTTTGAAGCCTTGCCACGATACAGATATGTTTGACAACCCTGTGGTATATTTTTATTCATTTGGCCGATCCAGTAAATGAAAACCTTACTTAACCACAGAGCTAATACAACCAGAGAGATAGGGCTGTTGTCGCTTGAGGCTATTCTCAACCACAAAAATGTATGAAATAATAGGCCATGTACGGATCGAACTGGCGCACGAATTTATTTTAATTTAATTATTAAGGTGGATAAACAATTAAATATTCTATTCGATAATTTTTATCGTGCTTCACACACTAGGTTTATAGAAATGTTCTTTTTTTGTGATAAACACTTCAAGAATTGACGCGCTCGCAGGATTCTAACCTGCATTTCTCTGGGGTTCCGGCCCAGATGCTTTGTCCAAATTAAGCTAGAACGCTGTACTACAAACCCGCCAAATAAGTGAAGTGTTTTATAATTTTTACCAACAACCAATTTTTTTTTAAATTAAATATTCTGGGAATACTCAAGCGCCTACCTATTACCTTTGTTAATATCGAGCAAAAAACGGCTAAAAATTCAGGTTGGTTATATGGGAGCCCCTCTTAAAAATTTAATTTATTCTGTTTTTAGTATTTGTTGTTGTAGTTGTAGCGGCAACAGAAATACATCTGTGAAAATTTCTAATGTGTAGCTATCACGGTTCATGATATAGCCTGGTGACACATACAGACGGACAGCGGAATGTTATAGTGCGTCCACACACTTCGCGAGGCGACACGAGGGGACGACTATTGGCTAATATTGGCGTAGATGGCTATTGGCTAACGCCTCGTGGCGAGGGCCTCGCCTCGCCGCCTCCTGGATTGTGTGGAGGCACCATTACTAATAGTATCCCGTTTTAACCCTTTGGAACCCTAAAAAAAGAGCCCAGTTGTCAAAACTGTCAAATATGAATTGGAATTTGACACTATCAGGAGAAAAACACTGCAACCTCGAGATATTTTTCGTGTCTCTTTCTATCTTATGCCATATTAAATCAATGCATCTCCTTCAGATTTTCTCGATGGACCACATTATGCCTCTGGTATTACTGTAATAGCTCTGTGGGTTTTATAAATATTACTAAAGATTACTCCGATCGAATGAGGTTTTTCTAATACGTCACCAAAAATCTACAAACAAGGGTGTTAAATAATACTAAACCATCACGTGACTAATAGAAAATCGATTAAAAAAATCTAAAACAACATCACCGAGACTCTTGAATGGAACTTTCTTTCGGAAATAGTACATTGTTCACCGAGAGGAGAAAGTGACCGATTACCGATTAATTTTCACATGTTCTTTTTTCAAATTGTTTGACACCATCCAACACACAGCTAGTGGCCAGTGTCATTTTGCGAACTTGGAGATAAAAACTCACTGTAAAAACTTTTCGGCTTTTGATATTTAGGTTACCAGCGCATAGTCTTACCCAAAATTAAAAAAGAAGAACCACGTAAGAAATGGATTTTCATACACTTTTCTCTCCCGCTCAGATGCGTTTTCTCGCCACATATTTGTTCGATATGCAATGACGTACTTTCTACCGTAAATTTGATAAAGTATCAAGGTACTTTCCGAGCAGGTGTAGTATAAAGTACCTTCCACATATAAATCATCCTATTTGAAAACGGTTTTCATTCCCTGAATGGCTTTTGCACATTTCTAGCACTCTCATACAAACTTTATCAACAACTCATTAGTAACAATCTAAATAATTGTTCGTATTAAAAAATATTGGACTAAAAACTGAGGGGTTAGTATGAGTTTATACGTAAACGGCAACTACAATCATTCCCGTCTATAGGCCGAACCATACAAGTCGGCGGATGTGAAGTTAGCCACAAGCTGCGCAATATCCAATCCTGACTGAAGCTCACATAAAGCAGCACGCTGATTGACTATTGCGCAGCTTGTAGCTAACTTCTATCTATCTATCTATCAGCCGTAGGATGTCCACTGCTGGACATAGGCCTCCCCCATGGATTTCCAATAAGGCCGGTTGAAAGCGGCCTGCATCCAGCGCGTTCCTGCGATTTTATTATATCGTCAGTCCACCTAGTCGGTGGACGTCCTACGCTGCGCTTGCTGGTCCGTGGTCTCCATTCGAGAACTTTCCGACCCCATCGACCACCCGTTCTTCGAACAATGTGTCCTGCCCATTGACACTTTAATTTGCTAATCCGTTGGGCTATGTCGGTAACTTTGGTTCGTCTGCGGATCTCCTCATTTCTGATTCGATCCCGCAGAGAGACTCCGAGCATAGCCCTCTCCATAGCACGTTGGGCTATCTTGAGCTTATTCATGAGGCGCACATTAAAAGACCACGTTTCCGTTCCATACACTGGCAACACACAACTATCGAAAACTCTCGTCTTGAGGCACTGAGATATATCGGATGAAAAGATGTCTTACTAACTAAAAATAAGCTAACTTCACATCAGCCAATTTGTAAGATTCGGACTATACAGGGTTATTTCTAATCAATTAGCATCCTTCTAGGGGCTTATTCTGTACATCAAAATTAACAACTTTTGTTCTACGACTTTCGTTAAAACTCAAAAAAAAACAGCTGTTCCATACATTTTGTCACGGGTGAACTAAGTTTTTCTATGGAACAACAAAATTTTTTTTTGAGTTTTGACACATGTCGTAGAACAAAAGTTGTTAGTTTTGATGTACAGAATAAGCCCCTAGAAGGATGCTAATTGATTAGAAATAACCCTGTATACATTTTTGTATAAATCTCCCTGCGAAAACGATAAACGAATAATTATACTATTTAAAAATGGCGACTGTCAACATTAGCGAGTCGTTGCGCAGTAGTAAATTTATAATTCAGCGGCGTTAACAGGTGTTTCTCCGCAGCTTTCAGCTAACTTCACTGACACCATTTACTTTGATTCACCCTATAACAAAAATGTAGGGAGTCACTCGAAAGCGACAATAGTTTCCGTTCCATACAAAGTCATACTAAGGCCTGTGATGTTAATATGTATAAATAAGCAAAAGCTTATAAGACATTCAAGTATAAAAGTTATAACGCTGTACAAATACACTCCAAAATGTGGCACTTTCATAATATAATCACCTCCGAAACACCTAACTACACGTAGATTTGCTAACAAATGGATGTAAGGTCTTGTATAAAAAAACACTGGACGAATCACTACATAGTATATAACAAAGTAGCTTCCCACTGTCAGTCTGTCCCTATGTATGCTTTTATCTTTAAAACTACGCAACGGATTTTGATGCGGTTTTTTTAATAGATAGAGCGATTCAAGAGGAATGGTATTTCAGGCGGTAATTGCTATTGTAGATTTTTTGTATTAGCAAGACTCAAATCTGAAGATGACCCATGGCGACTGGAAGAAATCGCCATGGGTGATAAGGCCGCCACTTTATAATCATATTTTTTGTGTAAATAGTGTTTATTTTTCATATTGTGGTTGTAAATAAATAGTTTTGTCAGTCTGTCTGACTCAAAGTGTCTTGTGGACCTGTTGACCCAAAATCCAGTTGTCAAGAAATCTATGTATCTACGGCAAACTAATTAGTTCGATCTATAAAAATATCTCCCACTCTTCATTAAAAAAACTAAAACTAATTCAAAATATATTTCCCATAATTTTTACAAAAATCGCAAAAAATGTTGTTATCTGATTTAGAGACAACTCTCTTAAATTTTTAAATAGATTTAATTATTTTTCTTAATAGCAATGACATAATTAATAATAAAGTCACATTTGAGTGGGAGATTTCTTAATGTATTGAGCTAATTATAATGTCGCATCCACACATGCGTCGTGTTTGGTACAAGAACTAAGTACTCGTAAAACGTAAAATAAAAAACTATTATAAAACAGAAAGTGAAATACATTCGAATAAATATAGTTTTAAAAAACACGCTTAGGAGTCATATACAGGGTTATTCCCAATCAATTAGCATCCTTTTAGGGGCTTATTCTATACATCAAAACGAACAACTCTTGTTCTGCGACTTTTGTCAAAAAAAAAATCTGCTGTTTCATACATTTTGTCGCGGGTGAACGATATTTTTCTATGGAACAAGAAACATTTTTTTTTAGTTATGACAAAGTCGTAAAACAAAAGTTGTTAGTTTTGATGCACAGAATAAGCCCCTAAAAGGATGCTAATTGATTAAAAATATCCCTGTACATTTTTTTTTATAAATGCATTGTCATCGGTCTTTGATAAGTGTGCAAAGTTTAAAGAAAATCTGATCGCTCAAAGTAGGTCAAAATCGAGCTCAAAGGGGGTACAAGCAAACAAACAAACGTACAGGTGAAACTAATAAAAGCGTGTTAAAAAGATTTCCAGACTTGCGAAATATTATGAGGATAAACAATGGTAATGTGTGGACGCGGCATAATGTATATTGCATATAAATAGACACGGAATACATTGATTGTGCTAATTTTTCAGTTCGATATCGCGTGTATAGATTCACAATGAACCCATAGTTGTCTCTCTCTCTCTCTCTCTCTCGCTCTCTGTGATCATCATATTTATCAGAAACACGGTACTGTAAACAACATAAAAAGTTGCATACATATCTTCTAAGAGTAAAACGCATGTTCTTGCCGTCTGGGTGCAAAAATCTACAACACAAGATTATTTTTTGCAAAAATTAGCATGACCGTCTTCACCCGTGTACAGAATTCGCGAATATTTCGCACGGATCGATGTTGCATTTTTGACATTATTGTTGATTTATCGAAAATGGCTCAGCCGATTTCAATAAAATTTAAATGGGACCAATTCCGAAGTATACTCTTTCGAATAAAAAAATAATTATTGAAATCGGACTACTACAAAAAAAGTTATGCGTGGTTATAAATAAAAATATATACGCGTCGAATTGAGTACCTCCTCCATTTCGTCGGTCAAAAATCATTGGGAGTAAGTTTGGGGATAAGGGGTAGTTGAACTCTCAATAGTCTGAATGCACCTTGTATAGGAGTATTTCGTTATGTAGAAGTAAACAGAGAATTATCTGTATTATTTAGAGCATTTTGTGAACATTTTTTTCTATGGGGTCAAGGCCAAAAGTTTTTAGTTTATTTTGTAGAATTTTTCTGAATTGATTTTTGTTTGTTTGGCCGTCGCATACAGGGTTATCTGCTTGCCCCGTACTGAGCCACACGAAGGTGATTAAGATCATCATTATGAATTAATACTAATTTAGCTACAGGGTTAGATAAAAAATCAGCTGTTTCATGCAAACAAATACAAATGTTGGATGGAACAGCTGATTTTTTTACCTCGGATTTTGAGTTAACCCTGTAGCAAAAGTAGTTCATAATGATGATCTCAATCACCCTCTCGTGGCTTAGAACGGGGCAAGCAGATAACCCTGTATACGACGGCCATACAGACAAAAATCAATTCAGAAAACATTATTCTACAAAGTAAATAGTCATTTAAATAAAGATATTTTCCCAGGCCAAAACACTAAAAACTTTTTAAAATCTATGGAAGTATTTCATTGTAAACAATATAATCATTCTACAAGGGTTCATTGTGATCTACATTAAATTTTAAAAGCCCTATCTAGATAATATTTTAGAGCTAACATTTCCAAAGCTGTCACTTTTGCGGCTACAAGTGTTCACTTTTATGGTTTCGAGTGTTCACTTTCACATTCACTTTAACGATTTCTTTTATTCACTCTCATGAAATTTTCACTTCCATGACATTAAGTGAACTTTGCCGCCTTCTTAATAATAACGTAGTTTATTTGGTGCGGTCCATTTTTGTCTCTTTCTTTCTTTGACAATTTTAATTCACTTGTAGGAGACAAAAGTTGGATTAACTACTCCAAAGTATAGGCTGAATCTAATTTCTTGGCGGCTGTGATGTTAGCCACGAGCTGCACAAAATCCAATCCTGACTGAACCTTACTTAAAATCTGCGCGAGGATTGCGTTTGCGCAGATTGTAGTTAACTTCACATCCGTCAATTATTATGATTCGAGTTCCGACCTATAAATCTGTGTCTATTAACAAGGTGGTTACGGTTAAGTGTACACTTGTGTTAAGTGAACACTGCCACAGTTTTCATTCTCCAGTTTCCCTTTAACTAATCTTGTCCACAGATTTTTGTGCTCCAGTATCACTTATTTGGTGTTAAGAGTTCACTTTTTGGTTTCACCTGTTCACTTTTTTGGTTTAGTGATTACTTCCATTGCATAAACAGGATGTCCACTGATTAAATAAAAAAAAAACCCTGTTGATTTTGGTAAACTTTTAACAAACTAAACTTCAAATAGAGAAATATGTGTAAAGTGTAAACAGTATACACTTAAATTTTAGTTTCCCACTTTTTCCCTAACCACGTTGAGCTTTCTGACTTTCTTTGACCTGACTTTCTAGAATGTGGACACCCTGATAAGTGTTCACTTGAACAGTGTAGTGTTCACTGAAACTGTTTCGTGATCACTTTTACGATTTAGTGTTCACTTTCGTAGTATTCTCTCCAACGGTTCAGTGTTCACTTCAACAGTTTAGTGTTCACTCAAACGGTTTAGTGTTCACTCAAACGGTTTAGTGTTCACTTTTACGGTTCAGTGTTCACTTTTCCAGCGTAGTGTTCTCTCCAACGGTTCAGTGTTCACTTAAACGGTTTAGTGTTCACTCCAACGGTTTAGTGTTCACTCCAATGGTTTAGTGTTTACTCCTCGGTGTGCTAAACAGAGCGTCTGTAACACAGCAGTGCACAAACACTGAAAGCCCTCGATCACTCTTCTTCCGGCGGCGCGGGAGGAATGATTTCCTCTTCACGCGATATGTTGCTTAGCAGTAGCTCTGAAATGTAAGAAAAAACTTTCGTTACGGTGTTTTTGATAGCTTTTTGTTTTACTTTTGGCGTCGTATGACTTATGCACTTGCTAGTTTCTAGTATCGTAGTTTTGTTTAATTCAATTTTTTTCCCAATCTGATTCGTTAAGCCGGATAGTATACTAACTAAATAGACTCCCAAATCAATTCTATGTGACCATACGTACTGGATGGCCTGCCAAACTAATTTTTGGCCCTTCAAACCGAACTACTCGTCGCCCGAAATAAGTTCTGGTCCTTCGAGCCGGATATAAGCTCACACTAACGATGTAGCGTGATGAATTTTTGATCTCACTACAGTTATGTATAGAAAATAATAAAGAAATCTGCACGTAGTTTGAGTGTGTGTGTGTGTCACTTTTAATATAAAATTTGGTCCTTCGAGCCACTAAATAGATGTTTCCTTACCGCAGACAGGATCAGCTGTGGCTTCAGCCAGGTTGGTGACGGATTTGGACTTGAAGCACTGGAAGTCGACGTGGCGGCTCTTGGCTTCCTCTTTCTCCCACGACATGTGGATGAAAGGACGCTGCACGTAGTTGTATATCACTTCGGCGCGCCCGCCGGGCCTTTTGCGGACTTTCTCCTTTAAAACAATTCAAAATAAAAGTATTTTAATCATGCTAGGATATAAATACCAACCCGCATTGGGCCAGCGTGGTAGATATGGCCCAATCACCCTTCGTGGGTGGGCCTACTTACTGCAGTGGACTATTAAAAAGGCTAAGACAGGGTACAAATTATGATGTCTTATATTTTAAGCGGGTTAATTTTAAAATAGGTATACGACTCCACCAATCGTAACTAAAGTAACGAAGTTGAATCAATTTTTTTTTTTTTTTTTTTTTTATTGCAGACTGTGACGACGTTGAGGACGTCTACCATGTCCTGACTGAATGTGTCCGGAACGAAGCGATTCGCCAAAATCTTCTAGATATTAGTGACAGTAACGTAGGAGCCTGTAACAGTTTTTTGGCTTCACCATCATCGGAGGGAGCCAAGAGGCTGGTACGAATATACCTGTATCTCTATGGAGGAGCAGACACCTAGTATATATAAAATTTAACTTGATCTCTGCGACAGCTGTCAGAAAAATCACGCCTATGAAGTCCTGAATTTCTTAGTAGTACAGACAGTACCTGTCAATGTCATACTTTGTGGGCATGCCGATTAGTGATGGGCGACGAATGATCGTAACCACAGAGTTTTAGATAGAGTTTTAATTAATATATTGATAGTTTATTCTGACGATATTTTAAATAAAACTTGATTTATCTTTAATTTTATTGTATATTTTAATATCATAACATTTTTTACATGTGTAATTAAATTAAACCCAATTATATGTTACATTAGCATCGATAATAGTGAAAATCGTCGATAAATATTATCGTTACATTATTATGAGTATATTATTAATATCATAACATTATTTACATGTGTACATACTTGATCTTAAATAATAGTAAGTAAATGAAATCCAATTTCTCACCTTCAACTACTCATTCGATTTCATTACAACATTGTTTGAAAATCGATTTTTTCCACCACTATCCCAACTCTAAAAATGTCAATCTTCTACTGTCGCAGAGATCAAGTTAAATTTTATAGAGTATAGCTGACCCGGCCACGCGTTGCTGTGGCTAAATAAATTAAAATTGCGACTATAATTTGAGATTTAAACTATCCTATCTCTCAAGTTGGATCGAACTGCACATGGTGTGCGAATTTTATTATAATCGGTTAAGTGGTTTAGGAGTCCATTGAGGACAAACATTGTGACACGAGATTTATATATATTAAGATAATGCTAATTATGGGAGTGGCATGGTCGAAAATCGACAAAACTCCTCAAACAAAAAAGATTAAAAAAAAAAACATAAAAAAAACAATTTTTAACCGACTACAAAAAGGAGGTTCAATTCTTCAATTCAAATCAATTTTCTTCAGTTTTTCAATTCGTCTGTTTTTTTTGGATGTAGGTATATTACTATATTACTCCGCCTGTGAACTGATTTTGATGATTTTTTGTTTGGTCATACTTCAGAGATGGTCCCGTATACATTTTGTCGAAATGGGCTGAGACATATTTGAAAATTCAGTGATAATGTGAAAATTACTACATCGATGATACATTGATCTATTTTTTTTAAAGTAGAATAAAGTTACATTTGGCCACCAATTCGCCTGATGGAAAGCGAAGATGGAGTATGTAGACCTAGCAGATACCTATTCACTCTTGACTTGAAGATATCCAAATTGTAATTGTCAGGAAACAATGACGGAGGCAGGACATTCCAATCCCTGGCGGAATTCCATTTAAATTCCAATTCTATGTAAGCTATTTTTGTTATAAACACTTCAAAAATTGACGCGTTCGCAGGATTTGAACCTGCATCTCTCTGGGATTCCGGCCCAGATGCTTTGTCCAATTAAGCTAGAACGATGTACTACGAACCCGCCAAATTAGTGAAGTGTTTTATCATTTTAATACCAACTTCTACAGTGTTAGAAGCGCCATCTGTGAAAACTGTGTTAAACCAGACAGTCTTCACTCAATGTGAAATTAATAAAACACTTCACTAATTTGGCGGGTTCGTAGTACATCGTTCTAGCTTAATTTGAACAAAGCATCTAGGCCGGAACCCCAGAGAGATGCAGGTTCAAATCCTGCGAACGCGTCAATTTTTAAAGTGTATATCACAAAAATAACATTTCTATAAACCTAGTGTGTGAAACACGATAAAAATCATCTAATTCTATGAAAGCTATTCGAATTCTGAACGCGGCTGATGTCGGTTATGCCAGAAGAATTATAAATTACTAGTTTTTACCCGCAGCTTCGCCCGCATACGCAATATATCATTATAATTTATAGCCTATGTGTTATTCTAATATATAAGCTATATTTTTGCAAAGTTTCATCTCAATCCGTTCAGTAGTTTTTGCGTGAAAGAGTAACAAACATCCATCCATCCATCCTCACAAACTTTCACGTTTATAATATTAGTAGGATAGGATTGAGTATAGACAAGCACAGGGATCAGTACATAATATGTAGTTGATATAATAGGTACCTTGTAAGTTGGGTATCCTTCCACACCCAAGCGGATTTTCTTAAGGCCGCGCTCTTTCATAACTTGTTTCGCTACGTCCCTGTAAAAAGTATAAAAAAAAACTAATTTACACTATTGTTTAACATTTTTGTCTTATTTACCTTTTGCCTCAATTGCCAGAATAACAAATAAACTTCGAGCAAATAATTATCTACAGAGCTACAGTCCCTAAGTAAAAGTAGTAAAAAAATGTCCGAGCGCCGTCATACATACCGACTTAGATATTTACATTAAATAATTCGCATTGACCCGTTTTCTCGAATCTCGACGTTATGTCACCTAATTGGTGCCTTTGATCAAGTTGACATCGCGCGGCGTTGTAGTCGGCTTGCAATCGCCTTACGACTAACTAAAAAGCCTGCCCACTACGTAGCTTGTGTTAGGAAAACCGAGGACTCGTTGCAGTAGAAACACCAATATTATTACAATTAAACTGCAGATTAATTTCTTCCATCACAGTGTTCTTAAAGCTCTAAAAATAACTAATCTAGACTTGTTCTTCGCTCCGACGGCTCGACCAGAATGGTCTCCAAAAACCGTACCAGTCTCTGACCACGATGTTACAAAAATATCCGCCCACTTCCTCTATAATTAGCAAACCACAGCCAGTTTCTTGCTGTATTTACTTTTTTAAAAGTCTGTGGTTGACTACCGCCCTAGAACTGTAGTTTTCGTCCAAAAACCACACATTAAGAATATGCAATTCTTGAACAAAACCCAACACTTGGGCAGAGTTTTGGCTCGGACACTTTGTTTGCACGATTATGACTCGATAGTTATTTGCTCGAAGCAATTAAAACATAAATGAATAGTTTAAAAAACACTAGAAAAACAGATAAGAATAGAAAGTGCCTATCTTCCGGCTTCTTCATCAGACCTTAAAACCTAATCGTGGTCAAAGTTCATTACAAAACTTTTCTAAGAAATCCAAAACAACTATGATACGATTTTCCATCATGAAGTTCCAGTTCATATCTTCCGGCTCCATCATCAGATCAGTTCGACAGTACCATATTAATGTATTGTCATCAGAACTACATACAGCTGCCAATTTTCATTACGCTACGACCCTTGGAAGATGGTTAAATTTTCCTTAGATTCCATTACATAGTTACATACAGGTCGACCTAATAAAAGCATTTTAAAAATCAAGAAACAAAATTGATTCTGCGCCACGAAATTTTCTTGTAGTATAGATATTATTTAAATTAAATAAGTTACTTAAACAATTATTAACTCACCTGTTTTCAATATATTTGAAGAAACGGAAAAGCGGAGTAGACTGTACTGTCTGGCTGTACTCGTCTCCCATCAGAGGGGGGTACTCCTCGTCCCACTCCACAGAGTCATCGTCTAACAGCACCACTACGTGACATTCCCTGGAAAAGTTACAAACGTAATGGTTTAGTTCTAAAACCTCAGTTTCACAGAGATACCGGATAATGTGGTCGATCGAGAAAAGAAAAAAAGAGATGCAATGATTTAATATGGCATGAGTTGGAAAGAGACATAAAAATATCTCGATTGTTGTTTTTAAAGATTTTCGCGATTTGAACACATTATTATTTTTATTATTTATTATTATATTATTATTGCTGAACGGATCAAAGAACATATCGCGGCAGTCAAAAACCGCCAGATACAGAAGTCTGCTATAGCTGAGCATTTGCTTGACGGAGGTACTGGTCATTGGATCGAGCTCCACGACCCAAAAGTCCTCTCCACGGATCGACACTATTTTTCAAGAATAGTTCGTGAAGCGGTGGATATCAAAAACATAAGAATTTCAACCGGGAGGATGGATTTAAGTTGTCGGCGTCGTGGAATCCTGTTGTCAACAAATGCAAATCGCGTAGTGTAGGTAGAAGGATATTGTTAGATACCGTCAGTGTTGTGTCGTAATGACAATTTTTCAAGTTCAAATTGAATTGGCGGTACCAGCTGTTCCACATTCCAGTCTACCCGTGACCACGGTCGATGCAACTCGGCCGAAACGTCGGGATGAGGAGGTATTTATTTATCTCGTAATTTTAGTGCGCGATTAGTCCCGTAGTATAAAATAATAAAATATCTCGATTCAGTGGCTAGTTGTAGTGTCAAATTTCAATACATATTTGACAGTTTTGACAGCGCTGAGCACGATTTTCCATACATTTTTGTGGTTGAGAATTGCCTCAAGCGACTATCTCTCCAGTTGTAATAGCTCTGTGCTCAGTTTAGACCTCAGAAGAATGACAAGAAGTTGCTAAATTTTACTCAAATTAAAACTACGTTACAGTTGTCTTATTCATATCTGGTTATAGAGCATACGCGAGTGTGGAACAAAAAAAAACGCAATGTCTGTCGCATACGTCAAAATCACCAGTTGGAATGTCAATATAGTTAAAATTTGGTTCCACTTGGTCTTTTGTCTTTTTGGGAAATTTGAACCTTCTAGTTCCAATAAGAAAGTTCAAATCTCTGATCATTTTACCTTTTTAAAGGTGATGTCCACAAGTGGTATATTATTCAAAGAAAAATCGAACCAAGATGATATATACATCATTTGAAAGCTTGTTTTATGGGCTTCCAAATAATATTTAATTAAGATTTTTTCACCCCTCCATTTTTTTTTAAATATAAATTGTATGAAAAATAACAATACAGCTTATTACTTTTTCTAGTTTAGCAAAGATAAAGTGCATCTATCGTTATTTTACTTGCATTTGTAGCTGATTCTTCCACATAAAAATTAAAAATTATAACCTACCTGTGTGACCAGTCAGTAGGTACAATGTGACAGACAAACACTTTAAAAGTGTGTCTAATTGGTAAAAATGCTTTTAATTAACAATTTGGAGGTTACCTAATCAGGGTTGATAGAGATAAACTACTTATTGAGCCAAATATATTTATTTATCCTAATAAATTCAAAATTAATTTTAAAAAATCGGAGGTCTCTTTTTTGTTTTTAACTGTTGTAATAGACTCAGAAAAATATGAACTTTCTCGAAATGTAACGAGTGTTGTGGTTAGAATTTTTGATTATTATTATACCAGCCTCCATACATTTTGTGGACATGGTAGGCTGGTACAGTACAGAACAGTAATTAAAATAATACTAAAAACCATGCTAATTTTCATAATCAAACTTGTAAATAATTCTTGGCAATATGACCTGATTCCTTCATCTCCTTTTCACAACAGAACAAGCCTGAAGTCACATAAATACCATCCCTACATAGTCGACGTACCACCTGCTCGTACTAAGCGATTCGCTTCTTCCTTCATAATGCGGACCGCCAGGGATTGGAATGCCCTGCCTCCGTCATTGTTTCCTGACAATCACAATTTGGATATCTTCAAGTCAAGAGTGAATAGGTATCTTCTAGGTCTACATACTCCATCTTCGGCTACAACTTCACTTTCCATATTCTACATAAAAAAAATCTTCATCAGGAGATTAAATATCTAACATAGATGTAGTAGCTCCATAGGTGGGCTCTGTAGATGAATTCAACCAAGGTACAGGTCTAACATTTTTACAAAATAGACGACAATGTGAAGTACTTCAAACTGACAGTTAAAACGTTCGGCAGCCATTACGCATTCATTCGATCTCGAACGTGCTCCGCTGTTTCCCTCTCCAGACTCTGTCTCTTTCTATCTTGCTATCCTATACATTGAGTAATAAGTTGGGCCCCAAGTAGTATTAGCCCAGAGCCTCCAGAGGGCTGCCATATGGTACGATGAGTCCGACTCGCACTTGGCCGATTATTTAAAGTACTTTGAGCTACGATTATGCTGCTTACCTATCGCCTCGCCTCGCGGACTCCACCATAAGAGGCAGGATGAGTTTCTCGAGGAACGATTCGAACTGCCTGCGAGCTCCCTCGTTGGACAACTCGTGGAGCAGCCCACGAAGGTTCTGAAATGAACAACATACATTTTTAAAACAACATCTGAAGCACATTGAACATTTGTCAAGATGACAAAATAACCTGATCGCTTAGTACTGTATCAGCCTTTTTAATTTTTAATTTAATTTAGCTGCTAATATAGCTGCCACTTCTCATGCTTGTAACTTCTTTATTTCCAAGTTGATTTTATTTTTATTTTCATTAATAATTTATGTTAATGGTTAGCTGTTACAAGAAGACATCAAAAAATATCCATCCATCCATCCATCCATCAGCCAAAGGACGTCCACTGCTGGACATAGGCCTCCCCTATGGATCTCCAATAAGACCGGTTGGAAGCGGCTTGCATCCAGCGCGATCCTGCGGTCTTAATGAGGTCATCCGTCCACCTTGTGGGTGGACGTCCTACGCTGCGCTTGCCGGTACGTGGTCTCCACTCGAGAACTTTTCGACTCCACCGGTCATCAGTCCTCCGCGCTATGTGCCCTGCCCATTGCCATTTCAACTTGCTAATCCGTTGGGCTATGTCGGTAACCTTGGTTCTTCTACGGATCTCCTCATTCCTGATTCGATCCCGCAGAGAGACTCCGAGCATAGCCCTCTCCATAGCTCGTTGGGCTACTTGGAGCTTACTAATAAGGCCCATAGTGAGAGACCACGTTTCTGTGCCATAAGTCATCACTGGCAACACACACTGATCGAAAACTTTCGACTTCAGGCACTGAGGTATGTCGGACGAGAAGACGCTACGCAATTTTCCGAACGCTGCCCATCCGAGTTGGATTCGGCGATTGGCCTCTTTGTTGAAGTCGGACCTACCTAACTGTACTACTTGTCCTAGGTAGACGTACGAGTCAACGACTTCAAGAACCGAGTTTCCAACAGAAATCGGGGTGGGTAAAACATGGGAATTACACATGACTTTCGTCTTGTCCATGTTCATCTTAAGACCCACCTGTTGAGAAACCCGATTGAGGCCTTCGAGCATCGTGCCGAGCTCTTCCATCGATTTTGCCATGACTACTATATCGTCGGCAAACCGAAGGTGGGTGAGGTATTCGCCATTGATATTGATGCCGAATCCTTTCCATTCCAGGAGCTTGAAGGCGTTCTCCAAAGTAGTCGTAAACAGTTTCGGAGAAATTACGTCTCCCTGTCTTACGCCTCTTTTTAACGGGATCGCCTTGGAGCTCTCTTCCTGTACTCGGACCGACATAGTGGCGTTATTATACAAGCACTTCAACACTTCGATGTACCGATAGTCAATACGGCATCGTTGGAGAGACTCGAGCACAGCCCATGTCTCGACCGAATCAAAGGCTTTTTCATAGTCCACAAACGCTAGGCAAAGTGGCAGATTATACTCTTCGGTCTTCTGTATAACCTGCCGCAGCGTATGAATGTGGTCCATGGTGCTAAAGCCTTTTCGGAAACCAGCTTGTTCGCAAGGTTGAAAGTCATCAAGCCTGCGCTCGAGACGGTTCGTAATGACCCTTGAAAACAGCTTATAAACATGGCTCAGAAGTGAGATGGGTCTGTAGTTCTTCAATAAGGTGTTGTCACCTTTCTTGAAAAACAGCACCACCACGCTTCTGTTCCATGCTTCTGGCGTGATGCCCTCGAGGACGACGGTGTTGAAAAGCTTCTGGAGGACTTTTAGTACCGGTGTTCCACCCGCTCTCAGCAGCTCTGATGTGATACCGTCATCACCCGGCGCCTTGTTGTTCTTAAGCTGATTCAGGGCCATTCTAATCTCGTACAGGCTGATGTCCGGGATATCTTCGGTGAAATGTCGGGTCAGCTTGGCTCTTGGATCTTTGGCCACGCTGCTAACAGGCTTAGCGACCGAAGCGTATAGCTGTCCATAGAACCCTTCGATCTCCTCTAATACCTCGGCCTTGGTCGACGCTACACTGCCATCTTCTCTCTTCAGCTTTGTCAACTGGCTTTGCCCAATAGACAAATTCCTCGCGAACACTTTGGAGCCTTTGTTCTGCTCTATTGTCTCTTTAATATGTTTAGTATTAAAGAGACGAATGTCGCGCCGCACGGATTTTGAAATTTGTTTATTGAGCTGCCAAGCTGTCAAAAAATATATTGTCAACTAATCTATTATACTATACCTACCTGGCATCTAACAGTGTTGGCATCAAACGGCACAAGCAGGTAGTCGCACGCCTCCCTCAGCTCCTGCACAGACACAGTGGGTGGGCACCGGATACTGCCGCCTCTGTAGTACTCCAAGATAGCTCGGAACACCGTGGCCGTGATGCCTTCTGCCACTTCATACTCACCTCGCTCGTTTGGATGAGTGAATTCCAAACCTGAGATATGAAAGATATATTATTATGATTAGGATTGCACACCGCATCCTCAGCAACAGAGTGAACAATAGGTATGATGACTAAATAAATATAATTAGTCCGTCAGATAAACTATCAAAAAATATTAGGCACATATTTTTTCTTTCAATTTAACAAAAAATTATGATTATATACTGAAGGCTAGACGGCTCAACCGAAAATCCACAGTTGACAATCAAACCTCTTGAATACCGACGCAGTCTGTTGTTATAACTTTCCAAGGACAGATCCTTCCACAGAGAATATTCCTCTTCCACAACTCCCTGCCAATCGAAATGTACCAGTTCCCAACAATCCAGTGCCTTAACTGCTGTAGATTTGGACATGTTAAGGCTCAGTGTAGGTCGAATGCAAGATGCTTCAAATGTACTCAACCTCACTCAGGTGACACATGCCATATCTTAGAGCAGGAAGCTTCATGCTTTCATTGCAACGGACAACACTTAGCCATTAACAAAGGTTGCCCTGAGCAAGGAAGGCAAAAAGCCATCAAACTCCTGATGTCCCAAGACAATATATCCTATGAGACCGCATCCCAAAAATACTCCAAAACATTGAGGCCTTATGCAGAAGCTCTAAGATCACCAAATCCCACCGTCACTTCCCAATATATCCCATCCACTCATCAAAGTTCCATGTGATGTCACAAGTGCCATACAAATGTATTTGTGATTTCTATAAGAGAGGTGACATCATGACCCCCACTCCCAAGCTTTGACAAGGTTTATCTTTGTCATGTTTTTGATTGACAAAAAACTACGACTTTTTGAACTACAACGTGGTCACATTAACTAGACCCTTGACCATGTGATGTTATTTTGGCGCTCTAGTACGGTGTGCAAAAAAAACCGGACAAGTGCGAGTCGGGCTCCCGCACGAAAGGTTCCAAACCATCTTCTATATAAGAAAAGTTTCTACCTGTATATTAAGATCGAGTGAAAATTGCTTAAAAATTAAAGCGATGCATCGAGTTAATGTGACCGCGTTATAATTATACTAGTGATTTTTTTACCATCATCATGCCTATTGGAAGATCTATCTGAGAGTACATCCTCATGTAATCCTGAGGATGTACTCTCAGATACTTCAAAACTACTACATTCATGGGACTTTCAATGAAATTCATGGTATCAAAAACATATAACATTGTGTACCTACCTTTTATTTTGAAGTATTAAGTTCTTGAGTTTTATGCTTAGATTATATGGTTTTATGAGACAAATAAGAAGACAAAAAATAAACTAGTCATTTACATATTATTAAACTTCTGTTATGTCAGTTAATATGGTAATAAGAGCCAGTTATTAGGTAATACCTAAGAACTAAGTTGTGGTATTTTTATACATGTCCATATTTGTAAAGTTAATAAAGAGGTATCAGACAGACAGAGATATGCTCTTCATTGTGTGCACTAATATTAATAACTGAAACAGTAGGTACAAAGTCTATATCATGTACAGATTATAGACATAGCAGAGCTTGAGTATATAGTTTAAAATATACTCCAATCCAAATACTAATAAGGTTTATTTTCTGTTTATCAAATCTTCCTGTATAAAAATTTCACAAAATGTGGCATTTCAAAATAAAACCTATTTTATTTTAGTGAACAGAACATAAGAATAACTGAGTCATATAAAAGCAAAGGTAGCAACATCCATGTCTGATTAATGTGCGGTAGACGTTTTTTTTACCCTACATTACTTACAATAACTTTCTTATAAAATAATTATTGGTGCAAATTGAAAATTATGTTTTGAACACATATTGTGAAAAGTAATTTCGCTATCAATAAGTCATTACCTAAAAACAGCTAATTATATATGGATAATGCTGTTTTTGCGTCTAACTTGTGGATATTGCTGGTTATGCACCGTTCCTAACTGGATGTTTCTAGTTTTGAAACAACCAGGTATGGCGGCGGTAGGATGGCGTAAATAATCTTGATCCTAACTTTAAAAAAATAAAATCGTCATAAATAGTCGTATATATTTGAAAATGATCATCATACCTACTCAAATTTATGATTATACAAAATGTTAGCTTCGATTTATTCCCTTCCAAAAAATACCCGATATGATCAAAATTATATAGTCGTACTAGTATACCTTTATCTTTTAGCTTGATTTCGCTTCCATTTTTCGGGCTTGGCCTTGTTTTTCTGCTTTGTTTATTGTCACAGGGAGTAGGAAAACATTCCATTATTAGATTTTTGTATAGTTTTTTTACGATTTTGCACTATTTTCCTTTTAATTTTATAATTTTCGAGAGCAAAACTACACTCCACAGACACAAAAAGACAAGTTAATGGCAGATAAATAATGCCTCCTGATTGGTCGAAAAGGATGTTGCTGTTTTTGTGAGGAACTATGTCGGATAATGCTGCTTTTGTTACAAACCTAATTTTTAAAAGCATGTTTTGTATGGGATATTGCTAGTTTTAACGCGATATAAGTATGAAGTGAAGTTAATTCAACACTAGGCTATCAAACTACATTTAAAATTGCCAAACTGAAAAAAGTGGATGTTGCTACCTTTGCTTATATATGACTCAACTTATTTACCTACTATGTACCTCTCTTTAGTAAGTAGAACACAATGATAATCTAGAAAACATAATAATAAAATTGCCATACCGTTATAGCCCTTTGATCGCCCAGTGACCTGTTTCAGGCCGCTACCGAATTTGACGCGTTCGCCCAGTGGCCTGGAAAAGGTCACTCGCGGATTTTTTTTTGTTTATTTTAATTGAAGTCTAAGGAATTGTGCTATCCTGTTTTAACTTATGCCAATAGGTTGCCAGTGAAACAAAGAAAGAAATAGTGGGGCTCGTCTATAATCGTTTCATACTCTATGTCTTCGAAAATATGGCTTTTTGATGGGGGTCGCCATTGAAGTAATACAATTTTTTTTAATCAAATTAAATTCATTTACGAATTGTTGTGTTATGTGGTGTTTGTTATGTTAATAATGTGTAATAGTTATTACTAATGTAAATAAAACAATCAGGAGTTCTTAAAATTGCTTTTGACTAATAATACAAATATTTTAGTAACAGGAGTAAAACCATTCATTTTTTTTAATTTTTTCGCCTTTAACCTAAGCCTAAAGATACACTGAATAAATATTGCACATTCTATTTATAGACTCAAATAGGCTAATTCAATACGGTTCTAACGATACAACATTTTTTGGGTCGTCCATACAAAAGTTACGAGAAATCTCGATTTTAGTAGGTCGCGGCGCAGATTCGCAAAAAATATAAAAAAATTCGCGGCACTTGGGGCTCTCGGGCGAAAACGGCGCGTGGCAGTTGGGCTGCCAAAGGGATAGGGTCACATGGTTATAACTATACAAAACATGTTTACTAAGAACCGCATGTAAATTTCATATGTTGCAATAAATGATTTGAGATTGAACAATGTGTCATAAATCTAGACAACTTTACATTGTTTTATTTGACCAAATCCAGCATGTAAGTCAAGATATTTCGAAAGTCTGTCACAAATCTAGAACAAAGGATTTTACCTGAACTAAACATCCTGCCCAGCATGGTGTTTGGATGAGCCGTAAACTGCGCAGGGTCGACGACAAACCTCGTATTGTCCACCACTAAAGTTATACGGTCTTCCATTTGGTTTTGAATCTTGTTTTTCGTCTGCTCCTGCGATGTCGTAGGGGCGTTTGACAATTTTGGAGACATGTTGTTTGAATTTCGAATGTGCTGGCCAGTACGCTTCGAGAGCCGTCTGCGCCTTTCTTCCTCCTTTCTATACTCTTCTGTATCACTGCTGCTTTCTGGATAAGGGTAAGAAAAGGCTCGGCGATCGGACATGGCCTGGGTGCCTTTGATTTGAGAGTCTGACATGTAAACGGGCTCGTCTCGAGCTCTCACATCACGGTCGACGCTGCTCTTTCTCCGGCGGAGTCGCAGTGAGGGTTTCGTCGTGGTATTTTTTTATTTACTATGAAAGAAAATTTTTATTCGTCACCACTGTTTGCCTTTGCCTTTTTGTTTTTGACAATTTGTGCAGAATAGTCTGGAGTTGTCAAATGTATCTTTATATTAAATGTTAATGTCATGCTTCGTCAATTGACAGTAACATTTTTTTATTCTTTCTTTTCTGACTCAGTAATAGTCAATTCATTCTTTCTTCCTTGCTAATATAACAATATTTTACGTTAATTTTGCTCATAAACGACTATCCTACTCTTAGGGTTCTCTGTCTACGATACTACTGTACTAAGTTAATTCAATGTGCTCAAGAAAGGTACACGAATAGCACTAAATATTTATCATATAATTATGTAGTTGTTTATTTTGTAATTTTTCAAATAAACGTTCTGTTTTCTTTACAGCTGTAAATTCATTGTGAAATATGGTTTTTTTATGCACAATTTGTGCATGTTTTTATTATATTTCTAAACAAATATAACAGTAATATCTTTTTTAAGTATTACTTGAAGAATCAGAGATGGCGCTTAAATAAATTTTGTATGCTTTATGCAAATACACATAGATGTCGATTTTATTAATATTATAAATAATTTTCAGGAACACTGAAAGATCGAATAACGACAAACTACAGGAGATATTAACTTTTAGCGTTTTATATATCTCGGGTTTTACGGAAGTTTGCTATGGAAAATTCCATTTCAAACTATCTCATTATTCTTATATTTTCAGCTCCTACCTATGTCAACAACGTTTATAATTCAAATAATGAAAACTAAGTAGGTACAATTTTCATCTCGTCCCCGTTACCTATCTATAGATAAGCTGAGCAAACTGTGTGTTTAGAACACGTTAAGATTTGGTTCTTACTCGTAGGTAGGTATCTTATGAAATACGGTATAGAAATAAACATCAAAATAGCGAATGTATGTAAGTACCTACCTACCCATACGTATGTGTATATTATAATTATAATTTTCTTTGCCCTATACTACATGACCCTGTAAGTTAGTGTGGCAATGAGTAAGGCACATAGGAACTTAGTTGGTAAAACGGAGGGCCGATAGAACAAAGCGGTATTGCGTAGTTTGTGGCTCCATACATTTTTGTTAGTTCTTCCTCGTTACCGCCAGGGGCGCTGTACAAAAATTTATAGAGCCATACGAAAACAGCTATAGTTTCAATTTACGAGTAAACCTGGACCAACCCCTCAGATTGAGATAGCTTAGGTACCTAGGCCATCCACCCGCACGATATACCTACCTACCTATATTTAGGTCAATTAATTATCAGAACGAGACGCTGGAAACGCTAGGAAAGTATAACCAGAGAGTAACTTATATATACAGGGAGTATAACCTAGGCACTAAGTAGGCACATACTTACATTGACATCTAATTTATTAGATATTATTTATCACATGAGGTATGAGCACTGGGAAATAATATAGAAGTTCAACTTTAAAAATACTCAAGAGACCCTCTTTCTTCCCGTTTTGTGTATCCCGTTTGACCCCATAATTTGACCTCGCAAGCCTCGGTTCCCTGTTTCCTTGTAAATAAGTGGAGGTCTGTACAATAGGCACGCGTCGCGCGGCGCCGTTGTTTACATTCCACGCCTGTGGGTTCGAATCGGGTCACAGGAGAAATAATATACAGGATTATACAGTTTTGCTGTACTAAGCCGAAAGGAGGTGATTCAGACCTTCTTATTGTTATTCGGTGTTGGTCCTGCATTGACCCGCATGGGGTGCTTTGTGCATTCCCCCCTTTAGGGACTACCCGAGCCAGCCCAGCTACTTAAAGTATCGGAGCGTGGTTCTGGGCCGCTCGCATAACTGCTCCAGTGGCTTGGATGGTGAATAAGTTAATGACGATGTGGATGATAAAGCCGATAATAATGCCAATGCAGAAGCCTCATGGAATCCGTTTGCAATTCTGGTGTCTTCTGTGGCTTTGCAATGCCACAGCACAGAACATGCTCTACAGTTTCGTTTTCTAGCAAACAGCCACGCCAGAGTGGCTGTTTAGTGGCTCCCAGTTTGTACAAGTGACTATTTAAGTTGCAGTGACCAGTTGTGAATAAGTCGGAGATCTTGTCGCTGCAACTTCAATAGGGATTCAAACCTTCATTATAAACAAGTTGTATTAAGGACTCAACGCGGAATTAGAGAAAAAAACCGGACAAGTGCGTAAGTTAAACGATAGGTAACTAAGAAGTATTTCTTTTACACAACGGCAAAAATCCATAAATACGAGTATACGTATACAGTCTAAATTTCAACTCGATATCTTTACGCGTTCCCGAGATAAAGAGTCTTGACATACACACAGACGGACAGACGGACAACAAAGTGATCCTGTAAGGGTTCCATTTTTTCTGTTTGAGGTACGGAACCCTAAAAATCAACTGTTCATACATTTGGTCGGGTCAGAGCTGTAATTTTGTATGGAAAATTTGTTTTTTTTTCGGAATATCAGGATAATATCAGAAAACTTCAAAGTAAGTTTGCACGTACTTTCAAGTTTTCCGATATTATGGTCAAAGAAGTTTTAGGTGGGCGTCGAACACCCGTGCCCTCCCCTAGCTACCATGTTCTCTACTGTTCTAGCCTTTTTTAATAGTCCACTACTGGACATAGGCTCACCTATGTCACGGTGATTGGACCATACCCACTACGCTGGCCCAGTGCGGCTTGGTGGATTCACATACGCCATTGAAGTTTTTCCATCGGCCGAATCATAGGTACAACTTGGCGGCTAGGGCTGTGATGTTAGCTCCCAATTCTAACAGAAGCTCACATAACAGCTGTACGTTCCGCCACGCTGTTGAATTCTAGAAGCATACAACCCGGTCAGAATATCTGTGCACCTCGCTGGAATGCGGCGCCTCTCCCGCTTCCCCTGTCACCTCTCCGCGCACTCCCCGGTGCGACAGTACGGTTAGCATCTTCGTTGCCGAACACATCCCGATAATTTTGATATTTTCGCTTTGTTGTTGTTTTGTTTTTTAATATTTATTGTTAAGTTTAGACTGATGACGTCACGAGGTCAGGTGCACAGATATTGTGACCGGGTTGTATGCGCGGCCGTTTCGTCTACCTCCATGCATCCTATCCATAGAGGGCTATCTGTAACACCAATAGTAAATAGATGCTTGCTAAGACAGCAGTGTCCTGTGACTACTCCGACGACTCGCCGGAGTTTGTCACGAGTAAGGTTTAGCAGCCGACGGAAGTATCGCGGATTTAACTCCTTCGTCTGTCTGCAGTCCTCGATACCAATGTTCAAGGTTCAACAGTTGCGCGGTATCCTCAGTTTCTAGCTATCATCACAGCCGCCAAGTTGTATTATTCAGCCTGTACGGACGTATGCAGGTTGCCTCACGATGCCTTCATTTACCGAAAAGCCAGATGACCATGGTCCATCTTACATAACTTGAACCTATCCACGCATTCGTCAAACCTTCGTCATAATTGACAACATTTCAAATTTTTAACATAGTATTATTTATTTATTATCTGAAAGAATATTGCAAAATAACATATACGTATTTTTTATTTTTCCAATACGACTTATATTTTCCGTAAAATTAAGTTTTGAAAAGTAGCTTATTCTAAAAGGACGTAACTGCAAAACTTAGGACTCATAAACCTTTTTACTGAAGCCACATTAGAAAAAAATAGGTGCTAGCGTTACTGTCACTGTCAATGCCAATCAATCCGTCACAATTCACAACAAATAGGCCGGGAGGTCAGTGCAAAAAGTCCACTATGTATCGCGGTATACTATGGGAAGAAAAATATAAAACAAGTTTAACAACTGCCAATCACCTGAAATATGTAACAGGGTCTGCCATACAGGCTTTAAATTAGCACCACTTAAAAGAAGAAGAATAAGTAGTAATAGTTCCAAAATACTTTTAAAATTCAAACGGATTCTTCCACCAAATGCTAGGGAACCCAGCTGACTGACTCCAGGGTATTGATGTACACCATTTTGATAACTATGTACCAATAATTCAGCTTTTGACAAGTATTTGCATTTTTTGCGTTTACCTCTCGGGCTAAAGCAAAATAAGTAATTTGAAAATGACACTGACATTTTATTTTTAAACTACATTTTATGTGTCAACACTGTCAGTGTTAACTGTCATTTTATATTGCTAGTATTTTTTTTTATCATAGGCAACTGAACTTTTAGTATAAATCCCGAAACGGCTTGGGTGAGAGTTTTTATCTAATATCTTAGCAGTTACTGCACTAAAAATTTTGGAAAAATAAGCATAATGATCAGCATCCCGATATCTCGAAATGGTTTTGGAATTTCATAGACTTGTGAAATATGAAAACTTGTCAATTCATTACAACTAACATTTCTCTGTTTAGTCCAAACGTCTTTAGCGACAATACAGCTTTGGCATGCAAATCTATGATACGGCTGTTACCTGAAACTCAGCTTTCGTTTACAACAATGAAAATTGAAAGTGCTTCCTTGTAGTACCTACTTATGGTGGTTAGTAGGCACATAATGTACAAATCGTAAGCGTACCGTGCGTAGACGCGCTCCGCAAACGTGAGACGACGAGGGGACGATGGGAGCGCGTCTTCGTATGGTCAAATTAACAATAAAAATTCTTATAAAATGATCAAGTCAACTTTTAAACTATTTTATGGGATTTATTATTATTATTCTTAGTTTTGGCGTCGCATTATTGTGCATTTGCCAGCGCCAAGTATTCAGTTTTAATAATTTTGATAATATTTTATCAAAATAGTCACTGTCGTTGTCTCGTCATAGTCCAATAAAGTCGCGGTCAAGTCCGAACATAGTCCAAGTCATACCTCAGTAAAGCAGTGGTGACTACTAGAGGCGTCTATGGAGTTTTGGTAACAACATGATACGTCACATTATATTCATGCACGTAAATCAGCTCATAATTAACGAAATACCACAATTTTTCATTAATTAGGTACCTATCACTGATAAAAACACAAGTTTAACAAAATAATACAATGAGGCGACATGATTTTTCCGCGTTCCCACCAAAAACCTTTACCTATGGGATTTGCTAATACTTTAGCTACTTAACTAATTATGCTTACTCTTGAATAAAAGGCCTCACCAGAATATCAGCGTTGAGTGTTGGGACCTTTTAGCACTCAACATTTAGTTACTGAGGCCCTTTCGACACTTAATTTCTTTTGAATTTAAGTTTTTTTTGTATTGTGTATAATCATGTCAAATAAATTTCATTTCATTTTAAATGTAAGGCCATGATGGTATACTGCCTATGACTGTCTCGGTGGCTCAGTGGTTAGTGACCCTGACTTCTGGATCAAAGAGACGTGGGTTCGGTCCCCACCCAGGGCATGCATGTGATGAACATACGAGTAGGTGTTTGCTCTGTGTGTGGATGTTATTTAGCTACTACCTATCTATATAAGTATGTATATGTTAGTATTTGTAGTATATCAGTCTCTGGTAGCTATATCATAGGCTTTATTTAGTATGCGGTCAGAGACTGTATGTAAGATGTCCCCTAATATTTATTTGTCTACTGAAATATGCTGAGGAAACCTAGAGGGAAAACATTACAAACGAGAAATCAGAAATCAGAAAACGTTTATTGCAACACTATGTACAATGTTCTTACAATTAAATAAAATAGTTCCAATAGTGGACCCATAACGGGCGTGCAATATTTTAAGATGTTGTATCTTAACTAGAAATAAGTACTTAGGTATCTATTATTCAAATTTTTGAGGCTTCAAACCCGGCGCCATAAGGCCATAACAATGAATTCCTGGGAATTAACTATAAGTACGAATTTACCTACATACCTTATTACCTACATTCCTGCCTTTTCAGTGAATAGTAATATGCATAAATTCTTAGAAGAAATTCGATGGCGTCTTTGAATCCGCATACCCACCCGCACTGGGGCAGCGTGGTAGATTTGGTCCGATCGTTGGTAGTAAGCAAGTTAGTATAGGCTGTACGGCCTCTGACAAAACTAAACGGTTAAAACAACCGGGACCTATAATTTAATGTGTCATCCGAGCAACGGTAGCGCTCAGTTGGAAAATGCCACCCGCGTTCACCCATCTAATTGGTAGTGGGTACTGTGGGTAGGCCTAAGTTCGTAGAAGACTGTTAAATAAAGCCCGTACAGTACATATTGTAAACCTAGCTCATAATAAGTGCAAGTTTAGCGTCCATACGACGAAAAAATAGGCGTCTTCCTCTCTGCTTTGGGGATTCGTAAAAATCATATAAACAGATTTAATTTTTTTTTATTACTTACTAATAAAATTAATACACCAAATATACGAATACCTACAATATGTAGGCAGGTACCTACGTACAATGTACGCATAATGTACCTATACAGGGTTATTTCTAATCAATTAGCAGCCTTCTAGGGGCTTATTCTGTACATTAAAACTAACAACTTTTGTTCTACGACTTTCGTCAAAATTCAAAAAAATGTTTGTTGTTCCATAGAAAAATTTAGTTCAACCGCGACAACATGTATGGAACAGCTGTTTTTTTTTTATAGTTTTGACGAAAGTTGTATAACAAACGTTGTTAGTTTTGATGTACAGAATAAGCCCCTAGAAGGATGTTAATTGATTAGAAATAACCCTGTATAAGTACTCAGCACTTACTTACTTACTATCAAATTAATATAACCGATATACAATACTGTATTACGTATTCCTCCAACTTATAAGACCAGTTTTCCTTTACCACGTCTGAGATAAGAAGCACTCGTGTCCTAGCCACATGTGTGACGTATCCGTAGCACATGTATAAAACTCTCTACATGAAAATACGTACGGCCATTTTCTTTCCGCCGCCAACACGGTCGATCGTTCAAAAACTATTTAGCACAGTTATCACAAAATTAGTGCGTCCCACTAAATTTAACTAGGCTAAAATTAAGTTCTGAATTAATTAGCCCTATTTCAATAATTAGTTGCAGTAAAATCGGCTCATTTACATATTTTTTGATTAATAGTGATTCAGTAGTGAATGGTTTGAGCGGGTAACGAAAAAAGTTTTTATTCGATAAAAATAATAATATATCTATTTTGGGAAATCTTAGATTGGGTGTTGAATAATTTTTATCGTTTAATTAAGGAGATAATTTGCTCGTCTGTGATTCGTCACATGCTAAGGAAATCGGGGTATGTAAAGAAGCGGCGAGATAAACATGTGATCCAAAATGGCGGATTTTCAGACGGAAAATTGGAGCTTGCATGGTAAGAATTTTTCATTTTATATTGTATCTTTTTAATAATGATTGTTGTTTGAAATATATAATTAGTGTTTAAACTGAGTAGAATATTAATTGTTGTGTTAGAATTGTTATAATCTTTTTGATTTTTTGTGTAATCATCTTCAAGTTTTTAGTTTTGTATCGAAACAAAACTCCTGCGCACAATTTGTTTTATGAATGCATTAGGTACCTATGTACTTACAAAGTACGACATTATAGGTAGATACTAATATAGGAATAGTAATTATTTTTAAAGAAAAATATAGAAATCAGTTAAGCAATTTGGATATTAAATAAATAGGGCAATTCAAATGGAATATGTACATATTTAGGTATTTTTACTTTACTTATGGTTTGAAATTATTCCTTAATTTCGACCTATTAGCCGCTTTATGTTCTTAATAAGTACCCATAAGCCATACCAAAAGAAACGAAACGCTTTTTATTTTATAATATAAACAAATACAGCTAAGTTGAAAACCTCTTCTTTGTAAGTAAGTAGGCAGATTATTAACCTAAGTTAAAGTTGAATAATCAGACTCTACATTACCTAGAGTTTAAAAGTTCAGTAACCGCTGTAGAAGGTATGCAAAAACCAGATGTAGGCGCCTCATGGTTGATATATCTTTGTATTTACATACATAAATAGAAATTTAGTTTTTACCTAATTTTTGGTTTAGAGTGTAGGTATCAACTAGCTTTTATACATATTAAATGCGAAAATGTTCTTATCATCCGTCTCTAGCTTTACAACTAGTTAGGTTAACTTAAACTCAACTCAAAGAGATACCTATGTATAATTTAGGGCTTTTCAAAGTCAACGTGAATTAGTTTCTTCGAAGTTTGCTGTATGCTTTTTCTTCGACTACAACGTCGCTTACCATCAGGCGTTGTCGTGGTCAAGTGCGAAATGATTTGCGATAAAATATACTAGTAAGTACCTAGCTTACAAAAATTCAGCGTAAATTCAAAACAAAATTATCAAAAATGCTAGCCAGCCATGCGTACCAGAGGTTCCGTATTAGGTAATTATTACATAGGTAGCGCTCGTAGCGTAGTTTGACGAGGTGTTTGTCAGCGATCACCGAAATTAAGCAACGTTCCGCACGGTCAGTATTTGGATGGGTGACCGCGGGTGGCATTTTCCAACTGAGCGCTACCGTGGCTCGGATGACACGTTAAATTGTAGGTCCCGGTTGTTTTAACCGTTTAGCCATGTCAGAGGCCTTCAGGCGGCCTAAAAACTCTGAAACCAGGGCTAGCCACCCGGCCTATACGAACTTACTTACTTATTACATAGGTATGTATATGTTTTGAAGAGATTTCCGATTATCTAGTACATACCTACTCAAATTAACTAACAACCAATAACTTATAAAAAAGTAACTTAAGAACAGCATGTAAAAATTACATAATTTTTCGCTCATTTTTGTTTTTTGGTTGAGAAGTAGGTAACCATTCTTTTAGAGGGAGTGACAGCCTTAGAATCACGAGGTCGCTAGTCCCATTGCCATGGACTAGTACCTACTTGAATTAGCGAGTTTTTTGGAACCAGAATACTACTGTCTTTTCGGTGAAAAAAAATATCAAAATTGAGAAAACCTGCATATACGTCGGAGAAGAGTTTCCACGGCGTATCCGCCAGCCGCAATTGGGCTGTGGTGGGTGGAATGGCCTAATCATCCTTTGAAAGCAGGCCTATGTCTACATGTTCAATAGTAGGCTGAACGCATTGCTTGCTCGAAATACACGTTGGATTATGGGTCCCGGTTGTCTTAACCGTTTAGCCATGTCATGTCAGAGGAATTCAGGCGGCTTCAGCTGATTTATGGACACAAGGAACAGTCGGAACAGAGTAACAAAAAAAACAAAGATAAGCACTTAAGGCGGTATTATGGCTAAAAGCGATTTCTTACAGACGGCCTTTGGATGAACCTCTTAAACCTTTTGAATCGCCATATCTCATCCGCGCGTCTTAAAACCTGAAGGCTTTTTTGTTGAAGGAAACACACCGACCCCTAAAGCCTAGTCTTACACCTTACACGTGACTGTAACTAAGATAATAATTAGTTATTTAGAGCACGGTACAAATATTAGCATCCAGCGGCGGTTGCTGTACAAATAAGAGCCGTATCTAAGATTACGGAGCAGTAAACTCACTGATAACGTATCAGCAGTCGAGAGAATGCTTTGGAAGGTAACAAGTGAGTTGGGTTCGAGAACCTGCTATAGTGTTATCGGCCATGGTACCTATATGGATTAAAGCACGGGTTTCCAAAGTGTGCGCTGCCGCGACCTGAGTCCTTAGTCCAGGTTTTGCGTGGTTTACATAAACTTTCACATTCGCGTGTGGCTCCAAACATTTTACATGTAAATTGAAACTACAGTAGTTTCCGTGTGGCTCTATACATGTTGGTTAGTTCTTCCTCGTTTCCGCCAGGGGCGCTGTTCAAAAATGTATTGGGCCATACGGAAACAGATGTAGTTTCAATTTACGTATAAACCTGGACTAACCCCTCAGAGTGGTTAGTATAGTTTTACACTTAAATTACAATGAAAAAGCCGTGGTGGCCTAGAGGTAGTGACACCCGCCTTGCAATCGTGAGGTCGTGGGTTCAAATCCCGGTCCCGTACCAATGAGTTCTTTGAAATTTATGTACGGAATTTCACACCACGGGCTTTTCGGTGAAGGAAAACATCGTGAGGCAACCTGCATACTTCTGTAGAAAAAAATCGATGGCGTATGCGAATACATTAACCCGCACTGGGCCAGCGTGGTGGATATGGCCCAATCACCTGCAGTGGACTATTAAAAGGCTGATACAGTACAGTACACGTAAATTAAAACTACAGTAGTTTCCGTGTGGACCTATACATTATTGTACAGCGTCCCTAGCATAATTATTTTTTGCATAAAATAGTATGACCGACTTCACCCGTGTACAGAATCATTACATAGTATAAAACAAAGTCACTTTCCGCTGTCGGTCCCCATGTATGCTTATATTTTTAAAATTACGCAACGGATTTTGATGCAGTTAATTTTAATAGATAGAGTAATTCAAGAGAAATGTTATATGTATAAAACACCTGTGCGAAGCCGGGGCGCATCGCTAGAACGCAAATATTATGCACGGATCGATGTAGCATTATTCACATTATTGTTGATTTATCAAAAATGGCTCAGCCAATTTCGATGAAATTTAAATGGGACCAATTTCGAAGTATACTCTTTCCAATAAAAAAATAATTATTGAAATCGGACTACTATAAAAAAAAATAATGCGTGGTTATACATAAAAAAAATATATATATATATACGCGTCGAATTGTATACCTCCTCCGGTGGTTCGTCGGTCAAAAAACGAGGAAGAACTAGCAGAAATGTATGGAGCAACAGGCAAGCACTCAAGTATTAGTAAACTATGCAAAAGCTATACTAAAGGCTCTGAAGCCCCATTTGGAAACGTTAGCAACGAATTAATAGAATCGCATGCCATGATATCCCTATTCGCGATCGCTGTAACTTTTGCTTTAGCTCTAAGTCGCCCTTACTTAAACATCCTAGCGGGCTATCGCCACAAAAGTAGAGTCCCTCTACATCTAGAACAAAATTTACCCGTAAGTCTTCCGCCCCGAAATTTTATTTCGTTATAGTTTGCGATTGACTATCACTGCCTGATGTTAAGAAAGTTTAAGATGTAGCAAGCTTACTTGGAAGATACCTATTTAGTCGGGATTTGAAGACACCCACGTTGTACTTTAGCTGGAAGACAGACCCAGGCAAAGCGTTCCACATTCCGGCTGTTAGCGTGAGGAATGTGGATTCGCGTAAAGATACATACGATTATGTGTATTGAATACATATTGAATTTCTTCTTTTTTTCGCCAATGAATTTCTTCTGGGGACGTATGAATGTTGCCTGACGAAGATTTATTTTCATAAAAACACCAGTGGGGTGTAAATCAGTACATAAATTCTAAAGGATCTCATTCATCCACTCTTTTGATCTTTTCTTTCCTCTGCTACAGCTTACAATTATAATTACTATAAATTACTAGTATTTAATCTTAGAATCCCCGGTCCCGTACCAATGAGTTCTTTGGAATTTCACACCACTGGCTTTTCGGTGAAGGAAAACATCGTGAGGCAACCTGCATACGTCCGAAGAAGAAATTTGATGGCGTATGTGAATCCACCAACACGCACTGGGCTAGCGTGGTGGATATGGCCCAATCACCCTTCGTGGGTAGGCCTACGTCCTACAGTACAGTACTTTCGCCATAGCCGTAGGACATCCACAGCTAGACATAGGCCTCCCCTATGCATCTCCTATAAAGCCGGTTGGAAGCTACGGTCTTGATAAGGTCATCTGTCCACCTCGTGGGTGGACGTCCTAGCCATTGAAGGAATGCCGCCAGGGAATGGAACAGTCTTCCTGCTTTCCTGTTTCCTAAGAGATATAATTTAAAGCTTTTTCAAGATCAGAGTGAATAGGTATATTCTAGGTCTGCGTGCTTCATCTTCGACCACAACGTCGCTTACCGTCAGGCGAGTAGGTAGTCAAGCGGACTTATTCGCATGAAAAAAACCGGACAAGTGCGAGTCAGGCTTGCACATCGAGGGTTCCGTACAAATCCAGAAAATTTCACAAAATTGGGAAGTTGTTAAAATCTCTATACTATAACCATCAACAAAAAAAAATTTTTTTAGTTCACTTTTCTCGTCAGATATCGAAAATTACACATTGTTAAAATACATGATTAAAAACATGATACGATTTACTCACTTTGAATTTTGATCCCATATTTTGTGAATTTTGAGGCCCTATTTTTTTGTGATTCAAATAAAAATGTACAGTTTAAAGATTTATTCCTATATGTGTACTCTGAGACAATGCTTCTCGCCAAATTTCATAGTTCTATGTCTACGGGAAGTACCCTGTAGGTTTTGATTTTTGTGAGTGTCGAAATGTGCTGTTTTTTACGACATAAACGGCTCTAATTTTTTTGTACGATAACTGAGAAGTTTTTCTTTTACACCACTGCAAGAGACCATAGATGTACGTATACAGTTTAAATTTCAACTCGATATCTTTACGCGTTCCCGAGATAAAGGGTCTTGACATACACACAGACGGACAGACGGACAACAAAGTGATCCAATAAGGGTTCCATTTTTTCCGATTGCGGTACGGAACCCTAAAAAATGACACGAAATGATAATGATATAATTATATTATGTCTTCTCGTCACAGCGTTTACGGTCTTTTACGATTGTCTCCAAGTTTCGTGTTCACATTCTTAACAAAATCTTGTGTTAGAATTTTATGTAACTCAGTAGGTCCTTCAATTTGTATAACAATATGTCATTTTGTAAGACCTGTTTGCACGAATGTAATAATTATTTCTGTACACATTTGTTGTAGGCATGCCCCGAATGGCAATACAACGTAGCTATTGCTTGCCTAGTTATGAAAGCAGTAATAATGCTGATAGAATTTGCCATAAGTTCAGAAGTGTTTTGGAGACACAAAACTTGACTATGTATGTTTGACGTGACTCAGATGTTTGAAAAAGTAAATGAGATATACAGGACGAATAAAACTTCTAGGAGGCTATGAAGTTAGCTAAGTGCTGCCTCGACTACCTCGGTGGCTCAGTGGTTAGTGACCCTGACTTCTGGATCAAAGAGGCGTGGGTTCGATCCCCACCCACGTCAAGCATTTATGTGACAAACATAGGTGTTTGCTCTGTGTCTGGGTGTTATTTAGGTACTATCTATAAAAGTATGTCTGTAGTCAAACGCGAACCTATTCGATAAAAAAAAAAAATATGTAAGTATATGTAATATATCAGTCTCTGGCAGCCATATCACAAGCTCATTATTTTAAATACAAAATTCTAATCCACCAACCCGCACTGGGCCAGCGTCGTGGATATGGCCCAATCACCCTTCGTGGGTAGGCCTACGTCCTGCAGTGGACTATTAAAAAGGCTGGTACAGTAACGAGTGTTAACAGCAAAACGATTATTAAATAATTAATGCGATCCATTCTCATTTCGTTCACCAAACTACTCAGACATACTCAAAGGAATTTTTGTCTCGTCTGCTACACTGTTTGAACAGCTGATTAACGCAGCTCATTGGAAACCCACCCCCATTGCAACTAGATATGGTTCAAATTGCATCCGCATTCAACGTTAGTGTTTGATTTTCTTCATCATACTTATTTCTTGGATGAAAAGTGAATCAATGGATTTTTACGCGTTTGTCATGTTTCCATTTGTCATATGAATTCAACTATGAACTCCTTGACCTTTTGAAAAATCACTTTAAATTACTTAAAGAGGGACGAAAGGGACGAGGTAGACTCTACCGAAAGTACCTTTTTTTTTGTCCAGGGGAAATCTTTTAAAGATACCACCGCACCTCTGTCGGCGGGTGGTTATGTGGAAGTCTCCGCCCATTGCTGGACGGCATACCCACCAAAACCCCTGGGTGTTCCGCCACTGCGCTTGGTGTCGGGGCTACGGGCACGCTTTAGCACTCTTCCGCGGCTACCGAAAGTACCTACTACTACTGAAAAAAAACATTTATTTTCCGTCATTTATTTTCAGTATGCAAAATTACATTCATTCTTAAACAAAACTAAAACACCCTACTTAGCGTCAAAATAACAACTATTAATTTTGTACTCAACAGAATTATTAGGCATAATATTACAATACATTAATTAAAATTCGATACATTACATTAAAAGTACAAAATTAAAAAAAAATATTAGAAAAATTATGATGACGGAAATATAGAGACTGCTCGATTGCTATGTAATCAAAGCATAATCAAAGACTACACTCCGCAGTCTTTGCGAGCCGAGTTCGCGTTCTAGCTTTAGCATGAGAAAGTCCACCAAACGCAATCGAAACTACAGTAGTCTTCTTCTTCTTTGCTCATTCTCACGCTAGGTGGAGTTGAGCTAAGCTTGCAACAGAGGGGTTAGTCCAGGTTTACACGTAAAATTAAACTACAGTTGTTTCCGTATGGCTCTCTTTTGTACAGCGCCCTTGGCGGAAACAAAGAACTAACAAAAATGTATGGAGGCACACGTGAACGCGATAGTTTAAGTAAACTACGCAAAACCTGGACTAAGCGTTCCAGCAATACCGACGCAAATGCTCAGAGAAGGAACACCCCAGGGTTTTAGTGGGTACACCGCCTTAGGGGGATTCCCACAAAACCATCCTGCCTTCCGGTGGAATCCATTAAGGATGTTCCTTGGGAAAAAAGGACAATCTATCCTGTGTTGTCTCTCGATTTAAATAGACCCTTTTTAGAGTTTGGGACATAGGTACCGAAACTACCTAATCGTCCACCAGGACGAATCGCAACTACAATCGTAATGACTAAAAAAACACTTGAGTCGTTCACACATGGTTAAATTTAAAAATTCGAAAATTCAGTGGCCAGTATTTTCGAAATTTTCTATTTAACCATGCTATCCATCCTACCCATCGACCTGGATTTTTTTCTGTTTTAGGTCTACCCTATGGGTCTACCAATTCTTCAGTCGTTCGTCTCATGGTCTTTTTTATATATTTTGGGATATCTTACACACGCCCTCTGACCCCAAACTAAGCAAAGCTTGTGATATGGCTGCCAGAGACTGATATACTACTTATACTTATTTTTAAATACATACTTATTTAGATAGTAACTAAATAACACCCAGACACAGAGCAAACACTTATGTTCATCACATAAATACTTGCCCTGGGTGGGGATCAAAGCCACGCCTCTTTGACCCAGAAGTTAGGGTCACTAACCACTGAGCCACCGAGGCAGTAGTGTCTTGTCGTCTACCCATCAACTTGGCATTTTTCTGTTTTAGCTCTACCCTATGGGTCTACCAATTCTTCGAACCTCGCTGACGTCTCAAAATTACTTGTTATTTACCACCTAGAATCGTATACGAATATTTTATCAATTCAACGCGACGTATCTACTTTATCTTCGTGATATAGCAATACTCACAGTGTGTCAAGTACTCGTGATAATCGTGCTAAAAGCACGCTACATTTTTCACGTCACGTCAATATCTTACAAAGTCTTCAAAGGACATCGAGCGTAGGTTATCTTGGATGCATAACTCTGTATTTTGAATGTGTAATCTAGTATATTCTTGGCGTCTGTGAAAACGAAGGGAGTGGTTACGCAGTAACAATTATATTCATACGTTAGCGGCGCGAGAGTGGATGTGCGCAGCTTGTAGCTAACTTCACAAACCGCTAAGAAGTTTGGTTCGCCCTATGTTATTATTTGTCGTCCGTCGAGTATTAAAGATCGTCACAGTACCTAGTCTATTAGTAGATTTTCATTCGTCCGGATGTTTATAAGTTTGGATGTTTTTCCTCTACAGATCACATATTGCAACGAACCTCGTTTGATGAAACTTGAAATATATAGAACCTGTGTAAGGTTCTATATACTTCAAATTTTTTTGTCGTCTACAATTTTTGATTGGGGTTTATTTCTGAGCGGCCTAGAACTATGTAAATTTTGGATTATCCTTACAAAACTGTCCTATTTCCTAGCATCTGAACGTTGCACAGTTGCACACACGTCAAGACCTAATAGCCAAAAGCAAAGCTTGTTACAATCACTAATCACCTAAAGATTGCCTCCTACATTCCTTACAAAATCTGTTCACCGTCAAAGTCCTCAAAGCCATTTCAAAGGCGTCGGTAAAACAGTAGTTCTCGAGCGGCATTCTAGCCATTCATACGCAAATGCCTCTCGTCTTCACACCCGCCCTCATTTGCATTAGTTTTGTCTATTGTTTTAGCATGTTCAAGCACGGAATGTAAAGTCACTTAAGTTACATTTGGTTTGTGTTAAGTTTTGTAACCGCTGTGACCTATATCATCTGGTGGTTAATGATTGGAAACTTTAGCAGCTGTTTGGTTTTATTGTATTTTGTCATTTTCTTGCTATGTTCAATGTTTCAATTTGACATTCTACGATCGAAATGACGATGATACTTATCTTATCGAGTTTCTTGTTACCCTACACGGAGGTTAGTAGTGACCTTTACTTAGTACATAATTATTTCTCGCAATAAAATCGCAACAACGACTTCTACCGTGCACAGAATTCGAATAATTTGCACGATCGATGTGATGATTTATCAAAAAAGGCAAAGCCGATTTCAATAAAATTTAAATGGGATCACTACGGAAGTATACTGTCGAATTAAAAAAATATTTTTTTTAAATCGATTCACTATTGGCAAAAATACCGTTAAACATACACAAAAAAAGTACATGGATGTAAATGTCTTTTATTTCTAAGATATAATAATTAAGTAGATAATGATAATTAGGTAAAGAATTGTATTATGTAAGGAACGTTCATAGTCCGCAGGTTCGATATTATAATAGTGATTTTACCAAATTACTTCGAAACTGGCTTGAAATCATTCAGAATAATATTAACGACTCAGTATTATTATTTATGATTTTGTAAGTATTTAATGTATTGGACTAAAAATATATTCTTTAGTAGGTAGATAATAATTGTGGTTTAAGCATATTTCTGGTTTTATATTTTTGAAACGTTACTACGTCGCAAACTATGAGACGGCCGAAGTGCAGTAAATCATGCGCTCATATTATTTCTTAGAGACGCTACCTAGCTAAAATATTTATAATAATTGAAATTAGTTACATATGAACGTCATTTTCCTCAAATATCAAACATCGCATAAAGTATAACGGACCTCAAACCCAGCCTTGAGTAACACCCGACAATCAAATTAGTCACTATTCGTGAGTGCACACTTCTCGGCCATTTAGATACTGTTCGATAATTGAAATATGCCGGGAACCGTACTTGGAAACTAGAATGCCGAGGTGTATGAAAACATGTCTTAAATAGTCATAGGATGCAGTGTCAAAAGCACTACTTAATTCCATTAGTACATTTTTGCATTTAATTTCCTATTTAAAGTTATTTTCCTATTTTATTTGCTCTAAAATACGGACTTAGTATAATGCAAGGTAAAATTAGTAAATTATTTTCACATAAGTAGTACTTAGATGATTTTTTTAACTTCTTTGCTGGTACTTCCTTAAAGGAAGCACAAAAAACATAATCCCTGGATTAAAAATGAGATAAAATTTTAATTACGCTTCAAATGTTTCTATGTTGGTATCTATTTACCGTTACTATATGATATTTGTCCTCAAATACCAGTTTTTCAGGTATAATAAAAATTATATCTTTATAAAGCTTAACATTTATCTATTCTTCAGTTGCTTCAGATAAAAGCCGAATTACAATAGATATGCATTATTTATATTTATGTAAGTATTTGTCTGAGGTTATGAATTCTCCTAAATCATAAAATTACTCTACATATATGTGTAATAACAATGAATGTTTTGTACCTACTTTTCAAGAGAGTAAAGGCCGCGCCATACTGGTTGGCGGATGTGAAGTTAGCTACAAGCTGCGCAATATCCAATTCTGACTGAAGCTCACATAAAGCCGCACGTTGATTGGCTATTGCGCAGCTTGTACCTAACTTCACATCCGCCAACTTATTTGGCGCGACCTATACCTACTTAAATTCCACTCTTTGATTTTACGTTTACTTTTATATGTATTAGGGCGATCTAAAAGCTTTTGGTTTAATTTCCAAGCTTTTACCAAGTATTTTTCTATTTTTTGTAACATTTTCCGTTACATTGATAAGTTTTTGTATCGTAATTGTAATCGTATAATATTTAGTAGCAAGTGTTATAAATCATAAGTAAACTTTCGTAACTTAATATTGCTCTAATTGGCATATAATCATAATTTCTAAGATTGCCTGGTCGTGGAAAATCGTTCGATTACTTTGTGGTACCTGTTTAGCATTTCTTTTCTCTTTTTACCTAATCAGATTAGTAAATCTATGCCGTTTGCGATTTAAGTCTTTTAAGGTAGATCAAGAAATCAAATCTTTTTCACGACTCACTCATAATCACCTGAAATATCAGTCCCAATAATCATTACTAGTAGTTCTCCGAGCAGTAGACTTCACATCTGTTTAACCAGTTTAACTCAATCTTCATAATGCTCTCGACTCGCTCTTAATTCATTTCGTTTATAATCGCAATGTTAGGATTTAGATACTAAATTATTTTGCCAAATATTGTCGAAATCAATCGAGAACAATAGCGCGATAGCAAATTCCCCCCTTTTAAGAGAAGTAACCCCCCAAATAACAAAATCAAAAAATGTTAACTCATGTAACCGCTGTGACCTATATCATATGTTTGGTTTTGTGTTCTGTCATTTTCTTCCTATGAATGTTCCAAGTACTCGTACATTGTACTATCGAAATGACGATGAGACTTCAATCAATCGCCAAAGACAAAAAATCACCGACGAAAAATATAACATCAAAAATAAATATATGGACCTTATTTGTACCAAATTTTGACAAGATTCGTTGAAAAACGTGATCTGTAGAATCAACATCTGGATTCTACAGATCAGAATTAGGAACAGAACATTTATTTGCACCAACAAGAGAGTATTAACATATAGAACTTAATATATATGCTTACGTCTACTTGAGGACCCTGTTTTATAGGGTGTAGCAAAACAAGGTAAATCTTATTAGCTTTTAAATCTAAATTATAGTATGATAAAATGTTGTATATTATCGATCTACAGACGAAAGCAAAACTATCGAGTCTGCTTGAGTCTGCTAACTGAGACTTTTTCTCACTCTGTTCGCTAGGTCAATTATCCTTGAAAAAGTTAAAATTCGATAAAATAGAAGTCAAAGCGTGCGAATATTACATAGACTTCCATTTTCGCTTCTGAAATTCAGGTCTATGGGTCACAAGCCCGTAGGCGCAGTCAGAAGGTCTTGTAACGTTGCATTGCTTTGGACACATATTATTTCTGATAAATAATATATTTTATGGCATGTTAACTTGAATTATTTGCGATTGTTCTTCAAGTTTAAATAGGCATGACAGACTTCTGATGCAGTGTACGTGATTCCTATTGTAGAGAAGTAAGATTCCAAATGGTAGGTACGATTTTTGAAAGATATCAATTTTATGTGTCTTTTAGTAAATATGTAGTAGCATTTTATTGAATAGAATTGTATGTTATTGTTATATTGAATGGCATGACATCAAAACAGATGTTTTGTGAAACCAAGAAGTAAGTTAAAATGTTTTGAGATTGTGGGCTGTTGCCAAACGAGAAGACCTTAATAATAATATGATCAATTTGAATAAATAATGCCTAACATAGCTAACGATTTTCATGAAACTCAAGTAAGTAGTTGATAATTCTTTATGGGCCATAGGCGCACTATACCTTTTGTACCTACCATTTGTAGTTTCAGTGAATAATCAATTTATGTTTAAGAACTAGATTTATTCGATGCTTGAAATAACAAATTTATTTACCTATTAGGTAGGTAATAGATTTGTGAACTACTTCCAACAAACAACAAGAAAACTACTTAGCTACTATATAAAATGCAATGGTATCATATCATCTATAGGTACACCACTGAAGATCCTGAAGCTCTAGAAATTAATTTAATTTACTTCCAGGCGCCTGTTTTCAGAATTGCTTTGCAGCACCATCTGCCTCTCTTCTGTGCTAGTGGCACCAAAATCAGCTACAAGCTGCGCTTCTCATTCTCATTCTCATTTGAAGTAGGGGCGATAAGTCCTGCACTGACGTCCCGCATGGGGTGTTTTGTGCATTTCCGCCTCCAGCGTCTACCCGAGCCAGCCCAGCTCCTTAAAATAACGGAGCGTGGCTCTGGGTCGCTGGCATAACTGCTCCAGTGGCTTAGATGATGGCGATGTAGACAGAGCCGATGATAATTTGTGTATGTTCATCAATATTTTGGCTCGCTCCACTTGGATTCACAGCTAGGCTCCACTTGTGGATCCGCGGATACCTTTTTCTTCTCTTAAATCCACCGTGGATTCATAGAAACTTTGTTTTTCACTTAAATCTAGCTAAATAAGTTGCGCTTCTTCGCACAACGGTTCTGTGAGCTTCAGTTAGGCAGGATTGGGTTTCGCGTAGCTTATAGGTAACTTCGCAAACATCAAGAAGTTTGCTTAGGCCTATACTTATTACATTTCACGAATAGTTCAGGCTTTAAGATAAGATAACGTTTACATATTTTGGTCAATAACTTCATGGTTTGGAGTTCGTAAATGTTGGTGTTGCTAGTAAGCACTTAGATTAAAGGACATGCCCACAAAATGTATGGAGGCTGGTATAATAATAATCAAAAATTCTGACCACAACACTCGTTATATTTCGAGAAAGTTGATATTTTTCTGAGTCTATTACAACAGTTAAAAACAAAAAAGAGCTCTCCGATTTTTAAAAACATAATTTTGAATTTATTAGGATAAATAAACATATTTGGCTCAATAGGTAGTTTATCTCTATCAACTCTGATTAAGTAGCCTCCAAATTGTTAAATGGAAGCATTTTTACCAATTAGACACAGTTTTTTTAGTGTTTTTTTTTTCTCACATTGTGCACACTAACTGGTCACACTGGTAGGTTATAATTTTTACTTTTAGCTAATTAAGAGATAAATGTAGAAGAATTAGCTACGAATGCAAGTAAAATAACGATAGAAGCACTTTATCATTGCTAAACTAGAAAAAAATAATAAGCTGTATTGTTATTTTTCATACAATTTATTTTCGCATTTAAAAAAAATTGGAGAGGTGAAAAAATCTAAATTAAATATTTTTGGGAAGCCCATAAAACAAGCTTTCAAAAGATGTATATATCATCTTGGTTCGATTTTTCTCTAAATAATATACCACATGTGGACGTCACCTTTACAGACTTTCAGAGTGAAAATTTCACACTACACAGGACCACCCTCCTGTGTTGTCAGATTTCAATGAGCATATTTCAGATTTAGTCTATTCCGCTTTTAAATATGACATCTTTTTATTTATGCTAATTATAGCAGCTTTATTTAAGCTCATTTATTTATTGCTTCCAACAGCTAGCTCGCACGTATACGAAACTTTAAGGATTATAATTCTATACAATGTATCAACTTTCCGCATAGGTCAGTACGTCCGACCCGTTTGAAAGTCAAAAATAGAGCCACAGCTCTCCAAAAGCACAAAAGCTGGTGCTCAAAGCTCAAAGGGTCCCGTTAGAGACGGCATTTCAAACAAATATGTAACAGTAGCTATACAAACAACTTGCTCTAATGGAGCGTGTGAGACTAATTCACACGTTGACATGTAGGAGGCTGTGACAGCCTTCGAATGTTCTAAAATACTTTGAAGAAGGCATTGTGATGGATAAAAGTGCGCGACGGATTGCAAAACGGTCTTAGGTTTAGTTGTTTGCTGCCGATATTCGTACAGATTTCATTTAAATATTACCACTGGCCTTGGGTACATGTTTGAGGCAGAATTGCTTTGGGTCTGTGCCGGGAGCTCATTTTGTTTTCAAAAGTTTACATTAACACGACGCGTGGCCAATGGACTAAGTAGTACGAGTATTTCTACACCAACGCATAACTATAACGTACATCAGCTAGTGTCATCAGTTATCAGAATGTAGTCAAACGCAAGCCTATACTAAATAAAAAAAACTACGTATTGTCATTCGCTGAAGTAAGTAGGTACAGGCATACTGCCTGTTAGTAGTGAGTCAAACTCGTGTTGGTTTTTGGATTTTCTATAAACTTTCATTGGTTGGTAAGTACCTAGGATTAGGTGTGGTGTGTAGATCCATCGACTTGGCATTTTTTTTTGTTTTATTTGATCGCATGGTTTTGGAATCCTTGCTTTTTGGTGAAAGAATAGTGATAATAATTATTTTTTCCAAAAAATAGTATGACCGACTTCACCCGTGTACAGAATCATTACATAGTACAAAACAAAGTCGCTTTCCGCTGTCTGTCCCCATGTATGCTTTTATATATTTACAACTATGCAACGGATTTTGATACAGTTTGTTTTAATAGATAGAGTAATTCAAGAGAAATGTTTATGTGTATAATACACCTGTGCGAAGCCGGGGCGCATCGCTAGAACGCAAATGTCATGCACGGATCGATGTAGCATTTTTCACATTATTGTTGATTTATCAAAAATGGCTCAGCCGATTTCGATAAAATTTAAATGGGTCTAATTTCAAAGTATACTCTTTCCAATAAAAAAAGAATTATTGAAATCGGACTGCTATAAAAAAAAAGTTATGCGTGATTATACATAAAAAAATATAAGTACGCGTCGAATTGTATACCTCTTCCGGTGGTTCGTCGGTCAAAAATTATCATAGTATCTAAGTAACAAGAAAAACAGCTACGATGTGTTTCACAAATATAGATATTTTTCTTGAAAACTTGTGACGTCACATTTCATAGAAAAGAATGTGTCGAAAATGATGACACTACTCAATAGTCTTACGTATGATATTTTCCTTCTATTGATTTTACTATACCATATGGCAGGGTATTTTACTACTAGCCTTTTAAAAGAACACCATTTTCCTAGTTTTCCAGAAGTACAGTATTTATTGTGATATTTTATTTAGACACTTGACCACCTAAATAACATTTATTTAATGAATTGAAATTTCGATATAGGTAGGTACATTACGTATATCAAAGTTTCATTACAATCATAAACAAGAACTGTATCCAGCAACAAGTGGGTTAACCCACTTAGTTTCTAAATAACTTAGAAAAACTTAAAACTTAGAAAAATGCTTGTGAATTAATCCTATGTTTGAAATCTAGAGCTTATTACGATGGCTGTAGAAATTCGATTATTATTAATACCTTTATTTGAATTCGAACTTAAACTTTAAGATTTTTCAAATAATTACCCACTCATACCAATTTCACAGATTCGCACCTATATCCCAATATTTAGTGTACTTCAATAGGTAGTACTCGTTTATAAAACGGCATGAACTCTGAGTAGGTTGAACTTTGAAATATGTATGTACCTATTCTACAAAACTGTAAAAAAGAAGTGTACTTATTTTAAAACGAACTTTCCTTTCACGAACGTAACTTTCGATAACATAGTTTATTTGATGAGGTTCAAAGTTTGCAACATTAAGTTTCGTTCGACACGTTTGTTGCGTGTTGCACAGAGACAGATAAACTGTATGTTTACGACTAGGTCAGATATGGGAAAACACCTCGTAAACCTAGACATTGTATTCAATTTTACTGGCGTTTTCAATTTACTATACACCTACTTTGCATTCACTACTTACATACATTCAGTTCGTATATCGCAAAGGACTACAAAATAGAAACTTTTTGATATTTTGGTTATGTTTTGTAAAAAGCTTGGTCCTTTGCTAGGCATCAGAGGGGCCGAAGCCAACACTGAGAGGCCATTTACATCATTTTTTATAAAACTTATATAAAATGTTATGTGCATAAAGTAGAATGAAAATATAAATAACTATTGCTAGATGAGACTTACAGTATATCGGGCTATTGTGATGTGCTCATCGATGACTTAAAAAGATGGGCTATGGCATTCCATAGCCCATCTTTTTAAGTCATAAGGTAGGTACGGCACCCGCCAATTCATGCCTCATTTCAAATTTTCAGGCGGGTGGTGACTTGCCATCCACTAAATGGGCCCCTCATAATAGCTACCATATATTGGCGCCGGAGGGGCAACATTGGTGTGGACGGCTTAGGGTGTCGAGAGGTGTGCTGCGCGTTCACTAAGAGCTACTAGCGGCGTTAAGCCCTTTAAGCTCCACCATGGAGCTTAGGTTCTTAGCTCTTGCGATTTCCACTCCAAGCCAGCCGGTTAAGGCAAGAGAGGAGTCAGGGGTCTCATTTAGCCCCAGGGAATCAGAGTTCGCGGTGTCGCCACTCACCGACGGCTCGCCACAAAGCCGCCCCTGCGCCTTTATCTTCATTATTATTATCATTATCACCATGGCACAATTTCTTTATACCACGTCTGAGCCCTGGCGTCTTGAAATGTCTTTGGAAAAAGCTGATATCAATTTTTATTGGTTAAGTTCAATTATAGGTCACTGATCAAGTTTGTTTTCTATTTTCAGGGTGAGACCAACATTTCGTAACTAAACATGCAAACCACAAGCGTTGGGACACAATCAATTGAACATAATAAAGAATGAGCAGAACACTCAAGAGTGAGAATAATCACTTAAACCATTGAAAAAACAGTTACAAGCAGTAGATTACTCAGAAAAAAGAGAAGAAACAGAATTTACGTTAGATTTTATAATTTTTTGATGAAAAGAGTCATGAAGAAAGAAGAATAACTAAGAAGATATTATTACCCTGTAATAACTTTGCCTATAGTCTGTTAATGAAGGAAAGCTATTCGTCAAACTAGTATAGTATAAAACTAAGTCGCTTCCTTGTCTGTCTGTCTACTTATATCTTTAAAACTAAGCAACGGATTTTGATGTGTTTTTTTAAATAGATTGAGTGATTCAAGAGGATGGTTTAAATGTATAATACACCTGTGCGAAGTCGGGGCGTGTCGCTAGTTATAGATAAAATTAACAATTACGAATGAAGTCGTGAAAAAGAAGAATATCTGAGAAAAAAGAAGAATAACTAAGAAGGCAGAAGAACAACTAAGAAGATTACCCCGTAGTGGCATAACTTTGCCTATAATTAATCTGTTAATGAAGATAGCTATTCGTCAACAATTGCAGATAAAATGAATTAATTACAAATGAAGTCATGAAGAAAGAAGAATATCTAAGAAGAAAGAAGAATAACTAAGAAGACAGAAGAAAAACTAAGAAGATTACCCCGTAGTGGCATACTTTGCCTATAATCTGTTAATGAAGAGAGCTATCCGTCGACAGTATTGCTGATAAACACTGTCATGGAGTTGCTCTCTTTATGAACGGATGTGGCTCTACAGAACTACGCGGCTTCTACGTCTACGCATCTTGTAAGGTTACGCAGGTTTTATTTCGTAGTTTGTTAAGATACGCAAAATGTAACAATACGCAGTTTATTTATGGACTAAAGTTATATTTTGAGGGGGAGAGGGTTTATTTAAGCAAGTATGGCATCATTCATTGATAACTAACCACGTTGGCCGAATAGTAGTAATGCTAGCCTTAAAATAATGGGTTCAAATTCCGGCCCCACAGCAATGAGTCTAATGAGCCGTACTAATGACAAAGAAGATATAATAATACTCTAATTTTATTTTATTTGATTGATAAACTTCACCAACACTGTTCACACCAACACAACATACGAAAGAACAGAATAAAAAGGAACCAAGTGACACAGCAATTACAGGCGAAGACAGCTTGCCTTGAGTATAAACATCATCACAAAACAAGAATACAAATGATAAATTTACTGTGACAAAATTAAAGAATTTTTAATAATTAAAGAATTTCTAATGAGTAACTTACAGGTAGCGGCTCGTAAGTTTAGCGCCGAGCGAAGTGTGGAGGGGATGGCTACGCATGGGTTTAGTTTAGCGGTTACTATACGCTCGTTCCACACTAGCCTAGCGCTAAACTTACCTGCCGCTACCTGTACCTACATAGTATGTACGGATATTGACACCTCTTACTTTTTGGTGAAGGAAAACATCTTGAGACCAACTACGTCCGCAGAAAAAAATCGGTGTAAGTTATCCACCCAGGCATACAATAAGAAATAAGAATAACTAACCTACAACCTACCTAGGAACCTACATGTATTATTTTTATTGTACAGTTGTGTATGTCCTACAAAGTATTACTTGGTAGTGAGCAAGCTTGGTAGAATGTCACAACTGAGCATAGGCCTACTCATGGATAGGCCTATGTTCAGTAGTAGACTATGAAAAAGCTGTTACACGCCGTAGGCATCTGAGATGCTGCTGTAACACCATTACATTACATTTGGCGATAAACAAAATATGTTGCGCTATTTTCCTTGACACATCGCATATTTACATAAGTTCTTAATGTGTTCAAGATAATGAATAAGTACACAAGTAATTATTAAACATGATTTCACAACTGCTGTAATATAATAAAATGGTGTTTAGTTAGTGAAAATATTTTATTATCTAACCAGAAGATAATGACTGGTGATGTTATTAATCTTGCTTAAAATAAACTGATTAATCTTGTTTCAATTGTTATGGGAACGGGAAAACAAATTAAATATGTATGATTAATTAAATTTGGTCACGTAACTATATTTAGTAATGTTGCACAGCAATATTGCTTTTAGCAATATTCTGTAACCATATGTTATTAATTTTATCATTATTAATAATAAAAATGAACCATTGTGTAAAAATTCATATTATTACAGCTACTTAACTATTTGTCAATATTTGTAACTAACAATCTCATCAACAAAACAGTAATGAGACCCAACAGGCGCCGGATACTCAAATATATACAGAATCGGACCAATGTACCATCTCCTTCAACGAAAGCAATGTCAGTAATTCTAAGGGAAAAAACAAAATGCCTGCAAAGAAAACACCTCAGAAAAAGTCCGTGCCTTTAAAAAAGTTACGATCTCCGAATAACCCTTCTGTAGAACAGAATAAACACGAGTTATCAGACACCCTATCGAATGAAACAGCAAAATACGAAGATCAGGTGGATGACATTTCCGACGGACCATGGTGCATAGTGCAGAGACGCAAGCCCAAGCTATCACGTAGTAAAGTCATTGTAGGGAATGGACAGCAACAAATATATGACCTTGAAGCAGTAGAAAGAACGAGAAAAATTCACACTTGTTTTTTCAAGACTGAAACCACATCCGATGCTATTAGCGCTCATGTAGAAAAAATTACCCCTGGAATCAAATCTGACGTGGCTAAGTTGAACCTTAAACATAATTTATATGCTTCATTCCTTGTGACCATCCCAGAAAGCAGTTTTCAACGCTTGATGACACCTGACTCCTGGCCAGTGGGAATTGAAATAAGAGAGTGGTTTCCAAGAGTCGCCGGACGTGGAGCAAAGTACAGTCGTCCCCACACTCTCCGGTGGAATTCAACCAACAAGGGAGACGGCCAACACACCCAACCGAACGTCATACAATAACCAACCACTACTAAACATAATCTACCAAAACGTTAGAGGGCTAAGAACAAAGCTTCCGTACTGGCGTCAAACAACAACAACACTTCATACAGATATTATAGCAGTAACTGAAACAAACTTAAACAATTCAATAACAGACGCGGAAGTAGCCCCACATAGTTGGGACCTTCTGCGCCGTGACCGTGGCTCAGCGGGAGGAGGTGTACTTTTAGCAGCAAGACCAGGCTTGGACCTACGACGCCGGCATGATCTCGAAACTACCAATGGAGAAGATATGTGGGCGTCAATCAACTACCACGGAATTATATATTATATATGTGTAGTCTATATTAATCCCAGGGCCAAAGATCACGAGTATATGTCGTTTTTCTGTAATGTAGAAGAAAACATGTCAACTGTATTTCACAAGGGAACAATTATCTTATTAGGAGACCTAAACTTAAATAGCGCCAATGTATATATTAATAATTACTTAAACTATTTCGTCCATTACTGTGATATAAGCGAACGTAACAATATTTGTAACGAATTTGGTGGGAAATTAGATGTTGTCTTAGTCAGCCAAAACGTAAGTGACGTGAAAATCTGTGCTGCTGAAGAAGGGCTTGTTGAGAAAACAGATAAATATCACCCTCCTTTAGATATAACTTTGATACTTGCACGAGGTATTAGAGATATCCGTTTAGATTCCAGCAATATTGACACCAGTACCGACTGGAATTTTCGTAAAGCAAATTTTCCTTTACTGTATGAACATGTAGTTGAAACTGACTGGAGTGCAGTTTTAAAAGAGACAGATGTAAACAAAGCTACTGAACAATTATATACCCTCCTGTACAGGTCCTTTGATCTCTCTGTGCCTAAGAAAATCCGCCACTCAAGGATGTCTCGACGATATCCTATCTGGTATTCGAGAGACATAATTAATGATATTAGATTAAAATCCAAGTTACACAAGATATTTAAATCTACCAAAGATTCTTATATTTATAGCTTTTATACTGCCATTAGGTCCAGTATCAAAAATAGAGTTTCAAAATCATATAAAACATATATTTTAGATATCCAAGAAAAATTATTAATTAATCCAAAAGCATTTTGGACCCATATTTCGAGTTTGAAGACAAAAGGAGGCTTTCAACCTAGCATTCAGTATGACGGACAGGAACATACTGGCCAAGCTGCCGCTGCTGCTTTTGCTAATTATTTTAGTAGCGTTTTTCTTCCCGATGTACCGAAACTAAATCCATCTCAGGTGACATCTTCTACAAGCGATCAAAAATTAATTAATATAACTGAATTTTCTCCTCAACAAATAAATTATTTTATCAAAAAACTAAAGAGCAGAAGTGCACCTGGTCCGGATAATATTCCTCCATATATTATCAAAGCTTTTCAAATAGAATTAGTTGCTCCACTGACCTACATATTTAATCAATCAATAAAAACCGGCGCTTACCCTGAACAGTGGAAAAGATCACGAGTAACACCGATCCCTAAATCAGGGGACAAGTCTTCTGCTGAAAACTACAGACCAATCGCGATTCTATCAAGCTTTGCCAAAGTTTTTGAAAGTGCACTACATGATCAAATTTACAAACAGCTAGAACCGTATCTGAACAACGCACAACACGCTTTTCGTAAACGTAGATCAGTAAGTACAAACCTTTTAGCCCTTGTCGATTTTGTCTCACAAAAGCTGGATGAAGGTACACAAGTAGACGTAATTTATCTAGACTTTAAAAAAGCGTTCGACCAAGTTGATAATGATGTCCTTCTTTCTAAAATGTCAGACACAGGATTTGCTCCCAAGTTAATAACACTATTTGCTAGCAGTCACCGAAATCGATCTCAGTTTGTAAGATTGGGATGTTACGATTCAGATCCTTATCACACACGCTCCGGTGTCAGCCAGGGGTCTTCTATAGGACCACTAGAATTCTCAATAATGATAAACGATTTACCTGAATGCTTATTGCAAGCTAAGTGTCTCCTCTATGCCGACGACCTAAAAATCTTCACGGCAGTAAAGACATCTCAGGATTGCAAAGTCCTCCAAACTGACCTAAATAGAGTCTTGGCATGGTGCAAAAAGAACAAATTATCTATGAACGTCTCTAAATGTCAGGTTATGAGTTTTACCCGTTCTTCCAATCCCATAATTTCACAATACCAACTGGATGGCGAAATCATCTCTAGACGTCTCTCTGTAAAAGATCTAGGTATCCTGTTCGATCACAAACTTACTTTCCATGACCATATACGGGCACTCACTACCGAATGTTTCCAGAAACTAGGATTTGTTACAAGAAATTGCAAGGACTTCGAAAATACCAATGCCATTAAACTTCTTTACGCAGCCCTGGTGCGATCAAAGATAGAGACGAGTGCCTGCATATGGAACCCGCATGAGGTTACTTACACATTAATGTTAGAAAAAGTACAGAAGCGGTTTTTACGCTATTTGTACAAAATAATGTATGGGTACTACCCGTTTCTGTACCCAACAAAATTTCTGATTGGTATGCTTGGATTTGATTCGCTCGAGTCCCGAAGAACTATTGAACAGATCTCAGTAGTACTTAAAATTTTGCGGGGAACTATTGACTGTCCTGACATTATCTGTGAGGCAAGTCGCTTATGTGTGCCCGAAAACCGCTCTAGGTTTCGAGAAGGAAGCGTACCGCTATTCGCGCCCATACCGGCGCGAACGGCGGCGCGTCAACAATCCACAATTTTCCGGGTTCAAAAACATCTGAATAACATCTTATCAGAGTTTGCTCACTTGGACATATTCATTGATGACTGGAGCGTCCTAGAGAGATGCTGTTCTGCATACAGCCGACAAGTTTAGTTTCCATCGCAACTGGTAATATGTAGGTATAAGTTATAAGGTTTTCTCAGATATAACTAGATACTTATTTATTTAAGACTGATTGATTTTTATTTTTGTTACGTTTGTTACATAAACTGATTTTTTTAGACTGATTAATTCGTTGTACCTAATTATGATTTAAGATATATTATGTCTCGTTTTGTATCCTTGCTTCTGTTTTAGCATAATTGTATATAGGTATAGTATTTCAACTCTATAAATGTAGCGTATTGGATGTAAGTCTGTCAAGCTATATTTATTGTAAATAAATAAATAAATAAATAAAAAAAAAAAAAATTGTCGATGTCTTATTGCAGAAAAGTAGTTCTTAACATTTTTGGCTACGGCAGCTCAAATTAATTAATACAAGTATTTCTCTAGACTCAAAACGATGCGCAATGGTCAAATTTTAAGGTACCATTGTTTTCGTCATTATGTGCAGTTTACCATGGAAACAACACCACGTTACGCTACTGTTTTTACTATTGTCTAAGTATTTGTTTGTGTTTCTATGAAAATAAATGTTTATGAACATGACTACACCAAAATCCTCAAACATTTCAGCTTTTCCATACAAGAAGTGGATGGATTCTCGACAAAAAATTAAAATAAAGTTCCTTTTTCTCAAGTACCTACTGATCTTTATGGGCAACTTTGGGAATTGTCCTAAATTTTTCAATTATATTTGTAAAAATTGTAACTACCAATACTTTAGGATGCAGTTGTGCTCGCCATTTGCATTATGACCAATTTTCAATAGAAGACCAAACCCAAAATTGGACAAAAAATCTGCTGCTATATGCCTTAAAAAATTTCGTTGAACCATACAAAATTTGTGGAACAGCTGATTTTCTGTGTGTATGCTACTTGTTACATAGATTTACCTATGAAAGAATAAGCAGGTTGTACCACTACGCAGTTTGTAAGAATATGTAGCTTGTAAGATTACGCAGTTTGTAAGATTTCATACACCTATTTAGATATTAGGCCCAAGTTAAAACCTAGTGTTAGCCCAAGTTTTCTCTCTATCGAATGCCAAGTGAAAAAGAAACGGAAATATGCTAATTAGCTATTATAATTATGACCCAAGTAGCACACTAGTGAATTTTGCAACTTATATTATAGCTCTAAGTTGCAAATTAGTTGTATTACAGTGTTTGATAAAACCTTTAGCTTCAAACACAACTCTTATTTGTATATAAGTACTTCTTGTCGCTCGTAGTTTCATAGGAAAGATTTTTGTTTCTGCTTTGTTTCCTACGGTAGCATAAAACCGATTTTGTTACCTAAAGTAACATACAGGTTTTAATTTCCACTTATACAGAAGTATTGGTTGTATATAAGGTCTCTAAATCACATATATGCAACTCCTAAATCTAAGCGCTATCGTACTCTTATTTGGCACTTTTAGTTCCAAATAAGTAATACAATAGAGGAATATATCTCTTGTAGTAGCTAAAGGTATCATTTTGCAGCTCTTTTGAAACCTGTTATATTTGCAGCTTTAAGGGCTAGTGTACTCTGCCACGCCACTTCAACGCGTAACTAAGTTTCTATAGGGGTTCTAGAATACCAAAAGCAGCAATTTCAACTTATTTGAAACCACTAAAGATCTAACAGTTACAAAATTTGGTATTATATTATTATTATAACTATTGCTACTATAATAACGCATATGTGTATATATATTGTTTAAGCTGTTGTCTTACGCTCACTTAGGCATAGGCCTATCAAAGTACTAATTTATTTATTACATCAGGACCTTTATAAAAATGAATTCCATAACATGGAAAAAAGTAAAACTTTTTTATCAATTTTGGGACCCCTAATCCACAGGCACTGGGAGATCTACAAAAGATAAAATAATTACTATTGGTAATAAGATCCACTGCTTTGCCACTCGCAAGATATAAATAAGTGATTTTTACATCTTGTAGGTGCAAATAGAGCATATATTAGTGATATTAAGAACTATAAGATTTCTTTACGTCACCATGTTTAGAAAATGGAGACCTTGAAAATGTTTTGTTTTGAACATGATTTTTATCACACTGATGCGTAAACACAGAGTTTTGATAGTTATGATTGATGTACTTTAACATCATACTTAACCTAAAACTATTATATCAGGTTTTTAACAGTTTTACTTTTCAATAGTATTATTTCGTTTATTAATTTAGCACAGTATTTTTAATAAGTCTTGATCAAATCGAAGGCCCGTTGAAATTTACAAAGAAAACAATGTATAATTTCACAGTAACAAAACAATCGCAATGTCTTTTGTGATATTTCAGTGCAGGGAAGCAAATTCAATATTATGTATTAAGTGTCACCAAACACAAACAGCAGTATAATATGCACTATGGCCGCGCCAATCTCAATCAAAATACCGTCCGTAACACAAAATACAATTTTACAGCTATCGCGGACTGTCGCTACTCTGAATAACTTTGACGTCTCATTTATCACTCAATGACCGAGCGCGTTGAATGAACGAACGCACTATTGTTCAATGAATCGTTCACTGCGCACATTTTACACTCATAGTTCTAATTGCCACTCATGGTGATCTTGAGAACTGCTATAGATTCCATTTGGAACTAAAAATAAGCTGCAATTTTTCGCCACTTGGTTCTATAATGGTTGCATAAGGGTTCTCTCCACCTATATAGAACTTCATAATGGTTGTAAATTTCACCCAAGTCTGCAAGTAGATATAATATACGAGCTATTTGCCACTATTTGTGCTACTTGGGGATGTACTGTACTGTACCAGCATTTTTAATAGTTCACTGCAGGACGGAGGCCTACCCACGAAGGGCGATTGGGCCAAATCCACCACGCTGGCCCAGTGCGGGTTGGTGGATTCACATATGCCATCGAATTTCTTCTACAAACGTATGCAGGTTACCTCACGATGTTTTCCTTCGCCGAAAAGCCAGTGGTGTGAAATTCCGTACACAAATTTAAAAAATCTCATTGGTACAGGACCAGGATTTAAACCCACGACTTCACGATTGTAAGGCGGGTGTCACTACCTCTAGACTAGACCACCTCCTAATACTACCTACTACGACCTAATTACGATGGCGCCTTCATAATTGGGACTATTATCTCTTCTATCTATCTATGTAACAAGTAACATCCACATTTCCACAACTTTAGGCAATGTGCCTCTAACAATCTTATCAAAAAATCCTCAATTCGTATCTCATCATCATTAAAGCCTGTTCAAACTGAGCCTCATCTTAAACAAGCGTCGTGTCGAAACTCAAATATGTACACATTCCTGCAGTTATCAGTGATACGCTGATAACGAGTAGGTCACCTGTTGCTATCACGGCACTTGTGCTATCTTTTAACTGCTTTTACAAGGAAGTTGGGACTTCAAGTGGGGAATTATTCCATATTTTATAGCATGTAGTTGAATAATTGAATGTGAATAAGTTTAGACATGATTTTTGCACTGAAGCTTTGCTGCGGGTGCGACAGGTGCTTTTCCACCAGAGATGTGCTATGCTACGATGCTATGGATGCGTTTGATATCCATCAATCATATTAATTGGTGCACATAGATTAGCACTGGTATGGTAACGGATTTAACTAAGATATGTTTTTTATAAGTATAGAAGGATGGGTGCTATGGATGTGTGCTATGGATGCATGCTATAGATGCCTGCCTCTGAAGGCCTCTGACACGGCTAAACGGTTAGAACAACTGAGACCTACAATTTAGCGTGTCATCCTACAAATCTGCGGTCATGAATCATGAGTTCATAGCACATACTCGTATTTAACAAACAAACAAACAAAACAAATAACTCTTTATTGTACACACAAAATAAACTAACAATAAATACATTAGTGAAATTCTTAAGGTAGTGCAACACTAGGCGGCCTTATCGCTGGAAGCGATCTCTTCCAGGCGTATTTAAATTGTTTATGACGAAACAAATTTTTTTAAATCTAATTTTTATTCGGGCCCTTGAACCCTTGCTATGCTAGTCCCATAGGGAACACAAACAACATGTTACTTACAAAGGATAAAGCTATTATTTACATATATACAAGGCTTAGAGAGTAAGGTTTGTTAAATATGAATAATAACAATAACAGAAAATAAAATATATACACCTACTTAAAAAATTAATCAAATAACCCGCCCTTCATCGTTCCTGTGCAAAGGTGCCCATAACGCTTGCTGCATTGCCGCGTTGGATGGCGATGGACATTCTTTGCACCAGAAACGAAAACAAAAAGGAAAAAAAAGATATATATAAACAAGCAAAATGATAAAACGCTCTGGCAGCAGCTGATATAGAGCAAATTAGCAACCAACAACAGAAATATTAGTAAGGTATACCTAACCATCGACTAAGTGGACACTGGACGTAGAAGACCACAGCCGGGCTAGTATGCGCGCCACGAATTATTGCTTTCGTAGTGTCAGAACGAGACAGCGTTATGGCAAAGTATAAATCTGTCACTTTTTCACACGTCGAAATGAGTTCTTTCGTGGCTTTTTGTGGTCGCATGCTTGACTAGCTGATCACAGGACCGCGCCTAATACAAGTCGCTAAATCAAGCCTAATCGGAAATCGGAAAGGGGAACATTTTGTCCATCAGTGATTTAATATTTCCCTACATAATATCCCTTCCCCTAGATATGGCGAAGTGTGGCAGCGCGCAGGGTACATACCTCATGAACAATTCCACCACGCTGGCCCAGTGCGGGTTGGTGGATTCACATACGCCATCGAATTTGTTCTAAGGACATACGCAGGTTGCCTCACGATGTTTTCCTTCACCGTAAAAGCCAGTGATGTGAAATTCCGTACATAAATTCCAAAGAACTTATTGGTACGGGATCGGGGATTCGAACCCACGACCTCACGATTGTAAGGCAGGTGTCACTACCTCTTGACCACCACGGCTATAACGTAGCGTAGCAGTTTACCAAGCTGCAAAACAAGCACTTTTCGAAGTGAAACTTTAAATAAATGTAAATGTGAATAAATAAATGTGACTTCCAACAAGGTTGCGTTAAACGCTTAACGCTACCATGGAGGGGGTATGAAAACACTGTTGCGTCGAAGTTTCACTTCTTCCGCGCGGAGGGACTCCAAGCACTATATTTTTTTTTTATTTGGAATAGTTAGCCTTTGACTGTTTGCCTTTTTAAAACAGTAAAGGAGTTGTACCTGATTTACAAGGAACTCGGTATTAAAATTCTAACCAAGATCATTTAATTTTTCTAGGAATGTACTTAAATTTTAAAGCTCCATGGAGTAATAAAAAATAATATATAGCCCTGCATTTTTTTTTTAATTGTTATTTTAAAAAAGTGTATTGGAAATCCAAAATCATATAATGGTAACACAGTGATCATAAATCTGACCATAAAGCAGCAGCTCGAGTTTACTTTTGAATATGGATGTTCGATCCAGGTGCTTTGTATCGATACTCTGGACTCTTATTACATTGTCCTATCTTTTGTGAAAAATCCTTATAGATTTGATATACTGATGTATGAACAACATTGTCGGTCAATCAAAATATATAGAGACGTTGTTCATGCATAATGTGATACAAGTGATATTTAAATTGCATATTTTTATTGCTATAATTGACATATACATACATGTTTGTACAAATAAATAAGTATGCGTACATGCTGGGTTCAGTTTGACCTGACCGCAGAAAGCATCTTGTGTGTTAAATTCTTTAATAGTGACAATGAATTATTATCAGTTTGTCACTATATCATAGTCACTATCTAGGTACATTTAAAACTTTGCAGTAATCACCTTCGCTTTTAGTTGAGTATAGTTCTATTTTATTTCATAAAATCTGAATTATACAACTTGGTGGCTGTGATGTTAGCTACCTACAAGCAGCAAGTAAGTCAATCTTCGCGCAGCTGATAGATGATGAGCTTCAGTCAGGATTACCGGTAACGGAACAAATCCTTTATAGTACAATACCGAAATAACTCTGATGGTAGCCTGGTAGAGATTCCTCATATAAGGTCGCTATTATTTTAGTTACAGCAGATTAGATGGAATAAAAAGTTGTCATCTCTACTTTTTTAAAACAACTATGTACCTACTACGAAAACAATGGTGTAATGTGACGAAGCGTGTGAAAGAGATTTAAGGATACCTACGCAATCATCTAGCAGAGATTTACCTACTCAAAGTACGTAATCAACCAATCCTCCACAGGGTCAACGTGGTGGATAATATGGTCCGTTTGCTCTCTAAGGGCAGGCCTATGTTCAACTGAAAGCTGATACCTACGGTCACTCTAAACGACATCGTTAGTTTTGAAAAAAAAAAATTTTTTTTTTAATTCGTATAAGTACACGTTTTACCATCAATTCGCCTGAATAAGCGATGTTGTGATCGAAGATGAAGCACGCAGACTAAGATACTCATCTTCTGACTTTGAAAATCATCAAATTTTATCTCTGAGGAAAAACTACTAAGCCGGCATGGCGCAGTGCGGCCTGTTCCATTTATCGCGAACAAGTCCGCACTCACCCACCAACTCGCCTATACAGGGTTATTGGAAATCAATTAGCATCCTTTCAGAGACTTATTCTGTACATCAAAACTAACAACGTTTGTGCTGCGACTTTTGCCAAAATTAAAAAAAACGGCCTACTTTATCGATTTTGTCGAGGACGAACGATATTTTTCTATGTAACTCATTTTTTTGAGATTTCACAAAAGTCGCAGAACAAAAGTTGTTAGTTTTGATGTACAGAATAAGCACCTCAAAGGGCGCTATTTGATTGAATACGCCTGATGGTACCTAAGCTTGACCTTTAGGTCGAATATTAAGAACACAGAAAAGAGATAACTCTGACTTTTAAAAGCTTTATATAGATTACCTCTATCACAAATTTAACAAGAAATCCGGCCTATTCCATTCCTTGGTCGTACGTAATTTGTTATCCAAATTCTTTTATGAAACGCCGATTGATAAGTAATCAATTATCAGATAAATGACCGCCAGATAACGGCCAATCAGTGCAATGATAGAGTCTAAGCAAAATGGACGGAACACTGTTTCTTTGTTTGTTTTTGTGTCTGTTGACTGCTGTGAGAGGGGGTGAAATACTTTGTGAACATGGATATTGTAGGGTAAGTAGTGAGTACCTAGTAGGTAGATCTCATTGTATGGTTGTAGGACGTCCACTCCTGAACTTAGGCCTCTTCTTTAGGTTTCCAAAATAATCCTTTTGATATTTATAGAGTTCAAAACATTTTAGATTAGGTAGATAGGCACCTACACTTGTCTGATATGGGTGCTGTGGACGCCCAGTGCTGGTTGGTCCTAGGAGGTGGATGACGATGTGTCTGATGTTCGACACATCGTCATTCAGACGGGAACGCAAGCTCCGTGGTGGGTCCAAGTTGGGCCAGCACTGTCGGGTGCCGCGGAGGAGTGCCGAAGCGTGCCTGTAACCCTGACACCAGGCACTATATTGGAACGGCCAGGGGTTTTGGTGGGTATACCGTCCAGTCGGCGAGACTCCCACATAACCACCCGCCTGCCCTCGAATCGTGGTGGTATCCATAAAGGATTTCCCCTGCATAAAAAAGGTCTTCCAATTTAAATTTTTATTTATCGAAATCGGCTGAGTTGTTTCTGAAAAATCAACAATGGGTAATGTAACAATTACTAACGTCGATGATACCTACATCGTTTCGTACGAACTACTAGAATTATGTACATTCAAGCCTGGATAAGAGAGTTGAAGGGACCGCCCTCTCATTCTCACTAGAGTTTTTTCACCTACCCAGGTTTCTCGCTTATCCAGTTTCAGGAGTGACTTCTCTCTCATATAGAGGTTTAAAAATACGAGAAAAATGAGGCCTATGTCTAGCAGTGGACGTCATATATATCAAAAGTAATAACCCACGAAGAAATGAGCAATTATTACTTCCCGAACCAAAAATGGAAATTTTCAAAAAAGGCCCTGAATATATGTCCATAAAAATTTACAACAAAATCCCTGATAGGTACCATAAAAAAATAAAAATCTGACAAAATCTTTCAAACCCATTTAAGACACCTTTTAAAACAAAAATGCTACTATTCGTTAGATAATTTTTTGATGATAAATTGTACTCTGACTTGAGGCACTGAGGTATCTCGTCCGACATACCTCAGTGCCTCAAGTCGAAAGTTTTCGACCAGTGTGTGTTGCCAGTGATGACTTATGGCACAGAAACGTGGTCTCTCACTATGGGCCTTATTAGTAAGCTCCAAGTAGCCCAAAGAGCCATGGAGAGGGCTATGCTCGGAGTTTCTCTGCGAGATCGAATCAGGAATGAGGAGATCCGTAGAAGAACCAAGGTTACCGACATAGCCCAGCGGATTGGCAAGTTGAAGTGGCAATGGGCAGGGCACATAGCGCGGAGAACTGATGACCGATGGGGTCGAAAAGTTCTTGAGTGGAGACCACGTACCGGCAAGCGCAGCGTAGGACGTCCACCCACAAGGTGGACGGATGACCTTATTAGGACCGCAGGATCGCGCTGGATGCAAACCGCTATCAACCGGTCTTATTGGAAATCATTAGGGGAGGCCTATGTCCAGCAGTGGACGTTCTATGGCTGATATGATGATGATGATGATGATGAAATTGTACTCGTAAAACTAAAATAAATTAAAAAAACTTAATTATTAAGCTAGATATGTAGTAGTTTTTAATACTACATAAGATAAAAACTATCTATAGCCATCTCTAGCCAGATAAGTTACTAATACCATAGACAAAAATACTCAAGCTAATACTAAACATAATTTTGTCATTAGAAATTGCGAACTGTTACCAAAATTACTGTTAGTATTATTTTTGCTATTAAGTTTCTATTACACTGTTTAGCATAAATATTTGCTATGCCCTATGAAACAGGGTGACATGTACCTAAGTTAATTAGTCTTATATTAACATTTAATTGTAACTTAATGTATGTGATCTTGCAAATAAATAAATAAATTAATTAATAGATAAAGGTCTGATTATTGAAGGCGAGTGTTATCCATGGGTTGATATACCTACAGCTCCTAACTCTTTCAGACCTATAGCCTCGACGTTGGCTGTTCGACACCAACCCAAGAGTGCCGCATCAACAATGCCACGCACAGCGGCATGTGGCTCCCATCACCTACCACCTGCAACTGCTGCGAATACTGCCTCCCGTTCTACGGTAGGTACTAAAGGTGTTCTATCTATGACACGCTTTGAACTATTATTTTACTTTTATCACATTAACCGTGCTGATTGCTCATGTGCATGGCTATTTCAAAAATAGGCCTACGGACTAGGTGATCGTCCATGTCGAGATGATGATGAGAGGATAACACCTCGCAAATGAGTACTCCGCCGGGCGAGGTGTTGTGCCCAGGGATAGCTATCTAACAGAGTAATCTTAGGTTCGGCCGTCGCTGTAAATTTCGTTTGCGCGATGCAGACTCCGGCTAGTCATTGGCTGAGGCGCGGCGATACAGCTTGTGATTGGTTGCCGGACGGCGCGCGTAGCTAGTGCCATCTTGTAGCGAATGTAGTGAAGTTAGTCGCTACAAGCCCAATTATGAAGGCGCCATCGTAAATTTAATAGCAACGTAAAAAGTGTTCTCTCTATGGAATCCCCAAAGTGAAAAAGAAACAGAAATATTATAATTAGCTATTATAATTACGATGGCGCCTTCATAATTGGGCCCAATGTATGATGAAGCATTGTTACTAAAGTGCTAGTCACCAATGTACTGCTAGCACGCTAGGCACATTGCCAAGTGGCAGTAGGTTTGAAGTTTATCTTTTACCAATGTCTTGAATATAAAAAAAATCGGTTCAAGTGTGAGTTGGACTCGCGCACAAAGGGTTCCGTACCGTTTGGAAGCTCCCCTTAATTATATTTATTTTAATGTAATTATTCACTTTTGAAAGAAATGTAATAGATATTCTGTAAATATTTAAGGCATAAACTTTATTAATATCGAGCATAAAAAATCACGTTTTTTGTATGGGAGCCCCCGTTAAATATTTATTTTATTTTAAATACAAAAAAATATTTATATTTAAAGTGAATATTTAACCAATTTTTATGTGAATATTTCAACCATCTACCTACCAGTCACCGTTATTAAAATCGAGCGAAAAACGGCTAAAAATCAGTTTTTTTGGGGGGCTACCATTAAATATTTATTTATTTCTATTTTTAGTATTAATTGTTGTTACAGCAACAACATAAATACTCCATCTGTGAGATACAGCCTGGTGACAGACAGACGGACAGACGGGCAGCGGAGTCTTAGTAATTGGGTCCCGTTTATGACCTTTGGTTACGGAACCCTTAAACACTATCTGATTTTCCATCCGTTGGTTTCCAGGCGAAGGCGAGTACTGCAGCAGGGGAGGACCAGGGACAGGGTTCACCATCGGTCGGTGCGGCGATGGGTTGACTTGTGTCGAGCCTGAAGATGGGCACAGCCTCTGCGAACGATGTTAGTCAACAATTTTACTCTTTCATTTAAAATATTCGTTTTAACTCTTTTCTTTAATTTAACTTATTCGTTTACTCTGTACCTATCCATCATCATCGTTAACAGCCGTAGGACGTCCACTGCTGCACATAAGCCTCCCCTATGGATTTCTATTAAGCCCGGTTGGAACCCGCCTGCATCCAGCGCGTTCCTGCTGTCTTAATAATATCGTCGGTCCATCAGGGGCCTTATTGTGTAAGCGCTCTAACGTTTGGCTTCGCTTTTTCTCCTGCTTGCCCCAGTTACTCACGCCACGAGAGCGAACGGGAGGAAAAGCGAAGCTTCAGAGCGCTAACACAATAAGGCCCCTGGTCAGTAGACGTCCTACGCTGCGCTTGCCGGTGCGTACTCTGTCTTGCCTCGACGTAAATAGTCGTAACTATGGCCAAAATATTAATTATCTAAGACCTAAGACACAGCTAGGCTAGGACCTACATCTTGGCTCTATTGGCCTGTTCAAAATTGCAGGAACATGAGGGAAGCAAAACGCTTCCAACTAGTCCTTACAAAAACTTATATATTTTTTTGTTTCGTATATGAAAAAACCGTGCGAAATTCAAAAACGGTCCCCCGATTTATATCCGGCTGCAGAACTTGCTTGCTGCTCAGTCAACGGTCTAGCGAGAGTAGCGAGTGTCTAGCTGGTTCCGTTTGTTTGGTAATATCTCCTGGCGGCGTAGCTAATCCAGCCTTCTGCATGGTGTCCTGAGAAGCTCCGGCAGCTTGCTGACACCGACGCAGACTACTCAAATCGTTCAGTGATTCGCGGATTTTATGCCTACATCCTGCATCATATGAGCAGTCCTTTCTCCCTCCTCCATGCAGCTTCTGCAACTCTGATGCCTGTAACTGCTTATAATGGTGGCAGAAGTCTCGATATACCGGGTCATAGGTATTAAACGCAAAACTATTTAAGGTCGGGTATAGTACAAATACAAATACATGTGTAATTAAATTAACCCCAATTATATGTAACATTAGCATCGATATTAGTGACAAACGTCGATAAATACTATCGTTACATTATTATGAGTATTTAATTAATGTCATAACATTATTTACATGTGTACATACTTGATCTTAAATAACAGTAAGTAAATAAAATCCAATTTCACACCTTCAACTACTCATTCGATTTCATTACAACATTGTTTGAAAAACGATTTTTTCCACCACTATCTCAACTCTAAATAGGTACGAGTATGTCAATGTGGGCTCCATCAAACACAGGCGGTACGAGCGGTAGAGCGGTACGAGGGGTACGAGCGGTAAAGGGCGGTACGGCAGTACCGCGACCGGACCTGTGTGAGCCCTTCTTATATAACCAGTACAATACAGATGCCCGCCCGTCTGCTATACCGCTCGTACCGCTTGTGTGTAAAGGAGCCTCTGTCGCAGAGATCAAGTTAAATTTTATAGAGTAGGTATAGACCAAGTATAGACAAACAACTTTTGTTCTAGGACTTTTGGAAAATCACGAAGAAAAAATCAGCTTTTCATACAAAAAGTTCGTCATCGCGCGGTAAAATGTAGGTACGAAGCGATTTTTTTTGCGAATTTTCAAAAGTTGTTTGTCTAGATGTACTAGGCCCGCCTTTAAAAGGTTTTGCGTTTAATACCCATGACCCTGTAGAATATAAAGCAACAATGACTGGCACCTACCATACCAGCTGTGAGTAATTACCTATAGGTATAGAGCATTTTAATTAAGTAAAGCACAAGTGTTACTCACGCTATATTTTAGTAGAAAATAACGCGTTTGCTACTACGCGTGCTAGTTCACACTGAAAGTACTCCAAAGATCGCCAAATGCAATTGTAACTATAGTACGTAGGGTGCGGCGGAGTAGTTGTAAAAATGTCAAAATTGCAAGCAAAAATAAGACATGAACAAAAATCTATTAAAATCATCATATAATAAATTATAGTTTAGTTTAAAAGAAACCCTGATATTTGTTCAATAAGTTAGTATATTTTTTGGAAATATTTACTATCAGTTTCTGAGAGTTACTCGAATCAAACGAAACCATTGTGATCAAAAAAATTCGGTCAAAAACTTTACATCAGTGTCGGCAAACTTTGTTCTCGTTTGGTCGCGCGGTAGCCGCACGCGTACCGCTCCGCGCCACACTTAGCGGCTTAAACCGTTCTAGCGCGGAAAAAACGCCAATTCAGTCTACCTTTCAGCAGCACACGATAAAGACGTTATATTTTTACGGGAATAAGCCACGCTTTAGGGAAAATGTAAGACTGTTGTCGGAAACGCTAGTTTCCATAGTGAAATAGGTATAGTATAGAGCATTTCTTCGTCATCTGTATATTGGATATATTGGAAGATACTGAATGTCTAGCTTCATATTTCAGTGGAATCGGAATGCCACAGCCGGCAGGACAGGTACGATGAGCGCCAGGCAAGTGGAGAAGCCTTCGCGATGGAACTGAAGCCCCGGTGCGACGGGAAGGGGAAATTTGACTCTTTCGACTGCGTGCCGGCACACACGTAATTACATTTTCGTTTATTTCATAGAGATAGACATAGTCGTGCAAGGGATTGGTCGCCGCCAGAATTTGAGGCGTCCCAGACCGGAGTCCTTTTTTTTACCAAGGAAAATTATTTAACCACCACACCTCGAGAGCAGGCGGGTGGATATGTGCGAGTTCCCGCTGACTGGACGGTATGCTCACCAATAGCCTGGGTATTTTACCACTGCGCCTGAAGTCGGAGCTACGGCCACACATCCGCACTCCTCCGCGGCACCCGACAGCGTTGGCCCAACTCGGGCTCCACAACGAGCTTGCGCTCCCTCGCCTCAACGACGATGTGTCGGAACACAAGACACATCGTCGTCTACCACTCAGAACCGACCAGCACTGGGCGTCTGACAAGACAGTGCAGACAGAGAGTCATAACACAATGATTATATAATGTTTCACACTCAGATTAAGGAAGTTTCACACCGATAGAAATAAAAACAATACATATCAGTGAATAGTTTGACTACGTATACGTACGTTCGTAAGCGATCATCGAAGTTAAGCAACGTTAAGCACGGTCAGTCTTCATATGGGTGACCGCGAGTAGCACTTAGAACTGAACGCTATCGTGGCTCGGATGACACGTTAAATTGTAGGTCCCGGTTATTTTAAATCGTTTAGCCATGTCACAGGCTTCAAGTGGCTTAAAAACCCCGACACCAGGGCTGGCCACCCGACCTATACCTACGAACTTATTTCTTACTAAAACTAGTTTAAAAAAAGGCGGTCTTATAGCTGAAAGCGATTTTTTTAAGACATCTAACACGGTATCTGTCCTCAAACTAAGCAAAGCTTGTGTTATGGCTGCCAGAGTCTGATATACTACTCGTACATATTCATACTTATATAGATAATATCTAAATAACACCCAGACACAGAGCAAACACCCATGTTCATCATATAAATGTTTGCCCTGGGTGAGGATCGAACCCACGCCTCTTTGATCCAGAAATCAGGGTCATACTAACCACCGACTGAGCCACCGAGGCAACTTTCTTCCAGGCAACCGGTTTTATTATTTGGACAATAGAAGGATTTGAAATCGGATCTGAAAATCGGAAGGTCTAAGTCCAACAGTGGATTTTCTACGGCTGATTCGAAGATAACTAATCGCTTACAGCTTTGTTACTAAATTTTGTAAAAATATTTTGCAGATGTTTCTGTCAATCTGAAGAAGGCGAGAGATTGTTTGGAGAAGTGCTCTACCTAGGAACAGTAACCACGGATAACATGCATTGTGGTGAGTTCAACACATTGAGCAAATATCAATAGAGTCACAATAGTGCAAAAAAAGTGTCCGAGCCAAAGCTCTGCTCAAGCTACTTAGTGGGCAAAAAATATAATTTAATTGTATAATATACCTAGGTACGGATTTTTGGTGATTTAGTTCGGATACCCACTTTAATTTGATCTCATCCCATATGAAATCGAATGAGATTCAAAGCTCTATGCCCTTGAGCGCCGTGCAAAGTGTACCAACAACCCACAAAACCTTCAAAGTTGGCATTTTTCTATTACCTAATGGATTAGGTGGTGGTCGGCTATACTATGGTGATGATAATGATAGGATAACCGCTTGCAAAGGAGTACTCCACCGGATGAGGTTATGTGCCCGGAGTAATCTATCCACAGAACAATATACTAGGTATCTATCTGACAATGTATCATTAGGTCTTGTCTTTGCTGTCGCTGTAAATTTCGTTTGCGCGATGCAGCCCTCATCTTGTGATTGGTTGACGCTAGTTTCTCGAGGCACGCGTGTGGTGCCGCCACATGTAGCGAAGTTAGTCGCTACATCCTGTATGCTGAGTGTGAGTTTTGTCGTAAACATGACGCGCTCTTCGGCGAGCGCGTAAGCATGTAATTTGTATGAAGAAATGTACAGCGCCACTAGCGGCGCGTTTATGAAACACAACAAGTTCATCATGCTCACGCGCTCGCCGAAGAGCGCGTCATGTTAACAACAATACAATTCATACATACTGGGGTATAATACCTACGTTTTTTGAACTTAGGAACGCTATACGTGTATGGAGAATCTCTATGTTGTCTAAGGAAGTTGCGTGTACTCCATACAAGTGCCGTAGGTATATGACTAGTATAATAGAGATCTGTGAACCATGCGAAGTTCAAAAAACGCTCCCCTGACACCTCTTATCTTATTGTTATTTTCCATTTTCAGGCTGCGCTCGCCTGCACGCCAAAATAGCAGCCAACATAGCTCCCGGCCTAACCCACCCGGTCATCGGACCTCGCTGCACCTCTGACGGCAACTTCAACCCAGTTCAATGCATCAATAGCACGTGCTACTGTGTTGATAGGGTCACTGGGAAAGTTCTAGATGGGGACAGAAGACGAGTGGATTTGGATGAGGAACCTATAACAGAGCTTGCCTGCTGTAAGTATATTATATGGATTAAAAATCTAATTTAGAAAAGCATAGCCAGGATATGCTTCAGTGAAGCATTAGAGAGATACCGGAGGGAAACAGAAGACGGGTAGGTATAAGTATCAATAACTATGAAGAAGATTTGAATTGAATTGATGACTTGAATCGTGTTGAAGGAGATACTTAACAAGTATATAGGTATGTGGCAAAAGTGGTATGTTGAAGTATGGAAGCTTCAGCCCAGTGCAATGCAATAGGACTGGTTACTGTGTTAACAGTATGACTGGGAAGCTGATGGATGGATACAGAAGACGAGCGGACTTGGACAAGTTTCCTATAATAGAGCTTGCTAGCTGTAAGTATCTAATTTGAAGTATTATGAAAGTCCTAATCCAGCAGACCATGGGCAAAATATACTTCTGACAGTCATTAGAGAGATGCTGGAGGAGGCAAAAATGGTTACACTTGTACAAGTATTTTACACCGGACCTCGCTGGTTGTAACGTTGTAAGTATGTGTTGTAAGTATGTTTCATACAGTAGGTACATGCTTCGATAGGATATGGCACCGTGTTGGTAGATTCACTGGGAAGCTGATGGATGCTGACAATGGACGGACTAACGGAGCTTGCTTTCTCTAAGTAGTTTGAATATAAATTAATTTCTCTCCTCCAGCCTGTACCCCGAGCCATCCCAACTCTCAAATACCACATCACTCTGGGCCACCGGTACAACTTTAGTGTCTCGGATGGTACGTGATGGCGCTCTGAATGCTGTAAATATTATTTACTATTTGCCAATGTGCCGTGTGCGTGAGATCCTGCGGTCTTAATGAGGTCATCCGTCCACCTTGTAGGTGGACATCCTATGCTGCGCTTGCCGGTACGTGGTCGCCACTCGAGAACTTTTCGACCTCATCGGGCGCACACTGCCATTTCAACATGCCGACCCGCTGCTCTATGCCCTCACCATAGCTCTTTGGGCTACTTGGAGCTTACTAATAAGGTCCATAGTAAGAGACCACGTTTCTGTATTAAGTCATCACTGGTCGAAAACTTTCGACTTGAGGCACTGAGGTATAAATCTTGCTTGCTAGAAGTGCTGAAAAAAAATACAGGAGCCCAGCAGTCATTAGAAGGATGACTAGATGATAAGGGCATAAGATTCACCAGTATCTTATTCCCCAGACGACCCATCTCTGGACCTGTTCCCCCACCTCTGGATTGGTTCACCCCCCTACAACTACACGACCCCCTGCTTCGAGGACCAGCAGGAGCGCGCAGACTTCATCCAGCAGAGCAAAGACGAGGGCTTCATTACGGACTACTTCTCCACGGTGCCGCAGTGCATGCCCGACGGCACCTACGGCAGGATCGTTAGGAGAATAACTGGAGAGTATGTATTATTTTAGATTTATTTAGTACCTATTATCGTGATGTCCTATAGCAGGGTTTCCTCAAAATCTTTGAATCTCATTCCATTAATTCAACGGTAGGTAGAGATGGTTCACGATTTGAACTACCTTCTGGTACACACAATGCGATGATCGCATCAGTTCATCAGATCAGTCCAGCGGGGGCCTAGTTCAGTTAAACATTGCCGGTAGGTAGGTACTGCGGTGGTTCACTTGTTTGAACCGCCTCGATGATTAACTGAATCTTCAGTAACTTCGGTAATTCCAATTTTACACGAGAAATAATCGGAACCATAATTGTTCTTATAGTTAGCAACAAGCTGAGCAATGCGCAATCCTGATTGAAGCCTTCACAATAAGCTGGGCGAAGATTCGGTTTTGTGCAGCTTGTAGCTATAGCACAGCCCGGACACTCCGCGATTCTTCATTCAAAATCTGCTGTCTTACGCACACAACACTACATTTTACTCACAGACACTACACATACGCACGAACGCTACACGGGTATTTGTGTGTAGAACGCCTATAGTTGTCAACGACCCATGTCGACCGTATGAATTGTAATTCTTACTTCAAGAAGTTTTGTGTAAACGATTTATTTTATTTGAAACAAAATATCAAGAGGAAGTATCTAAATTTGAATGACATAATTTTTATAACAATATTATCTACCTACTAAAAGTAAATAAGGTAGGTACCTTATTTTATCTTTAGGGAAATAATGAAATGATATCTTGTCGCGCATTGTTGGTAGTACAGCCATAAACAGCACACGTCTTCCCCATTAAATAATATTAATAATAACATTTTTACTACAAAAAATACAGACTTACAATGAATGTAAGTCTGTATGTCTGTCTATATTTTTTGTAGTAGAAATCACCGGCCTGTGCAGCCCGCGCGCAGAGTATTTAATATGTGTCCTGACGCGGGGTGGAAATGAGGAAGACTCAAACGGGTGGGGGGTAACGAGTGGCCGTTCTATACGTAGTATTATTATATCTTCTTTGGCTATAAGTAGGTACTTATTTGTGTATTTTTCAGGAGCGTGTGCGTAGACGAGCGAGGGCAGCAGATAGAAGATTACGTCGTACCAACCAGTTCTCCAGAAGCTGATACTATGGACTGCAGTAAGTATCAAGCCGTCACGGCCTGAGAAGTTAGCTACAAGCTGCGCAACATCCAACCATGACTGAGCAGCTTGGGTCAGATTTGGTTTCGCGCAGCTTCTAACTTCTAACTTCAGGTCTCCCGACCCGCTTGAGACCTATGCGTACTTATAGGCCGAATCATATAAGTCTGCGGATGTGAAGTTAGCCACAAGCAATATCCAATCCTGACTGAAATTCAGACAAAGCCGCGCGATGATTATACTCTATAAAATTTAACTTGATCTCTGCGACAGCTGTCAGAAAAATCACCAAGTACAGACAGTACCTGTCAATGTCATACTTTATGGACATGCCGATTAGTGGTGGGCGACGAATGATCGAGACCACAGAGTTTTAGATAGAGTTTTATTTAAAATATCGATAGTTTATACTGACGATATTTTAAATAGAACTTGATTTATCATTAATTTTATTGTATATTTTAATATCATAACATTTTTTACATGTGTAATTAAATTAAACCCAATTATATGTTACATTAGCATCGATAATAGTGAGAAACGTCGATAAATATGTACTATCGTTACATTATTATGAGTATATAATTAATATCATAACATTATTTACATGTGTACATACTTGATCTTAAATAATAGTAAGTAAATGAAATCCATGCAATTTCTCACCTTCAACTACTCATTCGATTTCATTACAACATTGTTAGAAAATCGATTTTTTCCACCACTATCCCAACTCTAAAAATGTTAATCTTTTACTGTCGCAGAGATCAAGTTAAATTATATAGAGTATAGATATTGCGCAGCTTCAAATCCGCCGACCTTTAGACAGAGCCTTAGGTATATCGAAAACAAAAATAATATCAACTGAATTATTTTTTGCAAAAATAGCATGACCGACTTCAACCGTGTACAGAATTCGCGAATATTTCGCACGGATCGATGTAGCATTTTACACATTATTGTTGATCAAAAATGGCTCAGCCGATTTCGAAAAAAAATTAAATGGGACCAATTTCAAAATATATTCTTTCTAATAAAATAATTATCGAAATCGGACCACTGCGTAAAAAGTTATGCGTAGGTACCTACGCAAGTTACTTATACATTAAAAAAATATACGCTTCGAATTGAGTTGTATGTGCTGTTTCGTCGGTCAAAAATAAAGAAGTTACAATACAACCATATTAATTTCTTGCTAGACAGAGAGCGCTCTATGACAGGCTATGACGTCACTGCCCGCAAGTGTCATACAATGTTATGTGGGAAAGGAACAAGACATCCCCTCCTTATCCCTACCAATATATTTACAAGCTTATAACTAATTATTTTAATACCAGTCAACTACCCTATTAGGCCTAGATAGACGTTCCGCTGAGGTTTTATTTTAATTTAGGTACCTACCTACCAACATAGCTCGTCGGATTAGTGGTCAGGGCACATAGCACGGCGGACTGATGACTGCTGAATTCTATAATAAGTTCTTGAGCGGAGACGTCATACGTAGTAGTATCTTATTGGTTTTAAATCGCACTAAAATGCAGCAATAATGATAAATGAAGGCATAGCATAAGACGTAGAAAATATTAAAAAAACCGACTTCATGGAAGAAAAGTTCCAGTTTTACTAATAAAGGTTGGAGCTTTTTGCTTTCATAAAAAAATTGAAGAATTTTTAACGAATGCTGTTGGTGTTGATCCCCCTACGAATAAAATAAGATAAACCAGGACAATTTTATTAATGTAATAAGATTTCTCTATTTTTTAAGGCCTAAAAAACAGCCAGAGTCACCTATAGCAACCTTTATGAACTAAAATAATCACAGAATTACGACTTGTTTCACTAGATGTCGCTAGCTGTATTTTTTTTTATTATAGAATGCGCTCAAACCTCTTTGGTGATGGCTTCTTCAACTGAAAAGCCAGTGTGCTGCAAAAACGGAAACTTCAGGAAAATCCAATGCCGTCGCGGGCTCTGCCGGTGCGTCAACTCGGACGGGCGGCAAACTGAAAAAGAATCGGCCGATGTTACCACACTGCCATGTTGGACCCCGAATTGGAGAACTTGCTAGTCAATGCTGTTTTGTTAGCTAATAAAGTTTATATGTAATATTACTAAGTCTCTATGTATTTTGTAATATATTGTGTAAATAAAAATTGTATTTTTTGTAATATAATCATTATTTCAATATTAATTAAAAAAATAAAAGCATAAAGGTGGCTTATTTATTTACCCTGTCAGTGTTAACCGAACAGGTTAAGAGCCTAATACGCCTAAGAGCCTAACGTGGAAAAGTTTTCTGGTTTAGTTTCACAGTTAGGTATTGATTTAAAACGGCATAAGCACAGAGCTATTAAAACCAGAGGGATAATGTGGTCGATCGAGAAAATCTGAAGAAGATGAATTGATTTAATATGGCATGGGTAATGAGACATAAAAATATCTCTATTATGTGCCTGTTGCCGTGTTTTAATATGTTCTTCCGATAGTGTCAAGTTTCAATTCATATTTGCCATCTCTGGGCCATAGGTACATATTTGTGGTTGAGAATTGCCTCAAGCGACAACAGCGCTATACCTATCTCTGGTTCTATTAACTCTGTGGGCAAAAAGTGATAATGTGAGTTAGAAAAGACTTGAAAGAATGATAATATCTTTCCGAGTCTTTCAAGAGATATTTTAACTATGTCAATTAGGTAGCTGATACAAGAACAAACTTTCCTTGAGGAACATCCTATGGGAACATCTTTCAATTCATAATATTAATCAATTTTGACAGTTCTAGGCCAAATGTTCCTTATACTTTTTATGGCGAGAATAATAATAATAATTGTCCTCAAGTCTTAGTAGCAACAGTGTTAAAATTCTAGTATTTTTAATGTGACGTCGTTCATTTTTCCCAAATCATTGCTGTCAGTAATCAGCAG